>OU015492.1:88848225-89195725 GCA_907164885.2 Dolomedes plantarius
TGGGAACATTCGCTCACACACGCGCGTATCTTACATAACCATCGGATGTTCGCGGGGGCTCTAGAAGAGGACCCTACGCCTATGTGACTTATATAACGGATCAGAAAGAAATTACGCAGTTCGGGGAAGTCGTTGATAGAATCAAGACGTGCGTCTGTCAGGAGCTCTGTGAGATGATTGAAAATGGCGATTTAGCTGGATTAATTGGGTATTTTATTAATGTTAGTTAATAAAGAGGTGTTTAAAAGTTAATTAAGTATTAGTTCTTCCACCGGCCTACTGTTTGATGACTGCAATTGGAGTAATTAGTGTATTTAGATGGGTGCACGGCGATAGGGTCGTGACATATATATATATATATATATATATATATATATATATATATATATATATATATATATATATATATATATATATATATATATATATATGTATATGTACATATATATATATATATGTATATAATTAATATATATATATATATATATATGTCCTCAAATATATATATTTATATATTTTAAAATTTTAGTCTTTAAAAATGAAAAATAAGCAGAAAAATGTTATTCACATTGGGACCTAACTATTAATTTCACAAGTAGGCTGTATAAATTAATAACGATTTTCTTCACCGACTGCATTCATAACTTTTATCTCAAAAGTAATTTATAAGAATACCTTTTGATATATTATTTAAGAATTTTTCAAGGGTTTTTGCGAGAATAAAAAAAATGGAGAATTCGGTTGGATGCAGAACTAATCACCGAAAAGATGAAAATCCTTAAATATGAACATTTATTATCCGCCGAGCTCGGGGCAGTTTAAAAACTAATGATCCTCAAACTACTTTTGGAAGAGAAAAATTCTATATTTTGGACTAATGTTCCCAGAACGTGAATATTAATCAGTAGAAGAACGTATCTGAATATTATTTTAGAGGAGGAAGGAAATTGTTTTCTGTTTCGAGAATTTCTTGGATTTTAATGGATTATTAATATAATTCAGAATTATAGGATTGTACATCAATATTGCAGTAGAATTCCAAAAAGACGTATGGAATTCTGCGTATGGCCAAAAAGTAAAGCTGGCGTAGCATTCCTCTTCTTAGAATTTTAAAATAAATCACTTATATTAACAGTAAATACAATTTTTGTTTCATATTTTGTATTACAATTGAAGTTTAAAAATGTTTTCCTGTAAATCTCTTTTGGGCTTTTTCTTTTAACTTAAATAAATAATTTTAATAAACTGAGTTAAATATTTACACCAATAACTATTTTTTGCTTTTATACATTTTGGTGTAAATATCCTGCTATTCTTGGCGTAATTTCTTGCTATTTGTTGGTGGAATTTCTTGTTATTATCTTTCCCTTTGTTAAAATTTTAAAGTAAAGTACTTTTTTTTAACAGTTAATACAACTTTTGTTTTACATTTTGAATTATTTTGAGATGTAAAATTATTTTCCTGTGATACTACTTTTGTCTTTTTCATTTAACCAAATTAAGGAGTTTTAAATAAACTGAAGTAGATATTTACATCAAAAATTTTTTCTTTCTTTCATACAATGTTTGTAAATATCCTGTTATTTTAGGAGTAAATTCTTGCTATTTTGTTATAATTTCTTGCAATAAACATTCCTTTTGTGAGAATTTTAAAATAAAGTATTTTTTTTAACAGTTAAAACATTTTTTTTCTATATTTTGAATTATTTTGAAGTGTAAAGACATTTTCCTGTAATACTACTTTTGTCTTTTTCATTTAACCAAAATAAGGAGTTTTAAAAAAACTGAATTAGATATTTACATAAAAAATTTTTTCTTGCTTTTATACATTTTATACAGAATTAACACTTCTACCCTAGCTTTAGGTATGCATATCTTGAAGTGGCACTCTAAATAATTTCATTCAAACACAGTTCTTATATAACAACATTGTTTATTTAAATATTTGCACATGTAGATTTTGCTTTTCAACATAACGCATGCGTACTACTAGTACGAGATATATATAGCATTCATGCAAGGGAAATACAATTCAATATATTCACTTGTATAACTACTCATTCAAGAAAAATACACTTTGCAATACTCACAATACTTGAAAAGTCAACCAGCACTGTTGCCACGTTAACTTTGGGCCTAACATGAACTCGTGTAGGTTTTAAGCAACCTAGCTCCTCCCTCAACACTTCGTTTCTTTAATCTAGCTGCTTGGTATTTATACCAACCGCGTATGCCGCAATTATCATATCTTAAGCGGCTTGTTTAGATTTATTCACCTAAAAGTTCGATTATTGTGAATCGAATCTTATGTAAACCTTACAATTGTTTGTAAATATCCTGTTATTTTAGGAGTAATTTCTTGCTATTTTATTATAATTTCTAGCAATAAACATTCCGTTTGTGAGAACTTTAAAATAAAATGTTTTTTAAACAGTTAATACAACTTTTGTTCTACATTTTGAATTATTTTGAGGTGTAAAGATATGTTCCTGTAATACTACTTTTGTCTTTTTCATTTAACCAAAATAAGGAGTTTTAAAAAACTGAATTATATGTTTACACCAAAAATTATTTCTTGCTTTTATACATTTTGTTTGTAAATATCCTGTTACTTTCGGTGTAAATTATTGCTATTTTGTTATAATTTCATGCAATTAACATTCCTTTTGTTAGAATTTTAAAATAAAGTACTTTTTTTTAACAGTTAATACAACTTTTCTTCTAAATTTTGAATTATTTTGAAGTATAAAGATATTTTCCTGTAATACTGCTTTTGTACGTTTCATTTAACCAAAATAAGCAGTTTCAAAAAACTGAATTAGATATTTGCACCAAAAATTATTTCGAAATTTTTATTACGAAAGTACGCATAAGGTTCAATTATTCTATAATTATTCATGTAAAAGTAATTATACGTTGTTACAGTTATTACCTTTTCAATTTTTAGCTCCAATAGTGATTATTACTGAATTATATATCTAATAATACTTGTGCTATGACACGAAAAATAACTTCTCCGCAGAAATGTTATTCATAACTTTTCGATTTATTTATTTATTTTTTGAGTAGATAAAATTGCTGCTACGATATTTTTTTTTAAAAAATTTAATCTAAGCCTACTAATATTTCCAAGTTACCCTTATGTAGTACGCACAGAAATGTAGCATGGGAAAAATTAATTACTTTTTTTATATGGGAGTGTGCTTTATGCTTAGGTAGTTTCTATTTCAAATTTTTTGTTGCAGAGGAAAAAAAATGATGTCGCAATTTTTTTCCCTTTTTAAGTCATGCTCATGAAAAGAATATCAAGTAATTTACACATCAGTGGAATGTGTTAATTAAAAAACCAATTTCTTCTTTCACTATAAAGTAAAGTGGTGTACTGTATTTCGTTTTCTTTAGGTAAAGTGCAATTATATATTTTATGTATTAAATACTATTTAAGACACAAATGATAGACCATAATTCAAGAGACGTAGGTACACTATATTCGGTTAGAAGTGAGTTAAATTGAGTTCTGTCTATTTTATGAAGAATTATAGTCCCGAAGTTATTGTTTATGACAGAAGAAAGGTAAAATACAGACAGTAATCTAAATTGTCATGGAAAGTTTAGATTAGTAAGTATCATAATCAACATTTACGTATGGCGCAAGCATCTTTTGTATTAACAGCAGTTACAGACATGTTTTCCTTCGTCTTAATTTTATGGACCAAACAGAAGGATTCAGAAATTACTCATTATAAACACTTAAATCGACATTACCACCATCTCCATTACAGTAAATGCAAAATATTGTAACTATGCAAAATATTGAACAAGACGAAATAAATACGTTTAGACGGAAATTTATTGTGTGGAGCGACGAAGTGGAATATTTGTGAAAAATAGACTGATTCAAAATCACAGAGCGTTAATGTAGATATGTCTTATGATAAATAATAATTAAGTATTGTAAAGTTCATTATAACTTAAAACAAAATTTAAGGTGGGCAGGATATTAATCTGCAATCAAGAAGAAAATTGAGTTCACAGTTAATATACGCAAAAGTTTCCACTTGAGCGGCAGGAATGGCAGCATTATTCAGATATTTTACGCGACAGTTATGAGTGATAATGCCAAAGACGTAATATGGAGAAAAATAATTGAATTTATAAGACATACTATTTACTACATATAAACTCACAACTTGTATTGCAATAGACTTTAAGAAATAGCTTTATATATATATACACTGCTGGCCACCCAAATTGCAACACCAAGAAAGACAAGAGATATCACTACAAAATTTATTTTGTAGATAACATGTTGACCAAGTATCAAATGATTAAATTTATAGATTTCTGTGACTTGTGGTTCCTGCAAAAATTAATAGCCAGAGTAGCCGCCATTGTTGGAGATAACCGCTACCACACAACTCGGCATTGATTCAAAGAGACTTTGGATGAGTTCTTGGGGTACAGCAGACCAAGCAGCTTCCTCACGTTGCCAAAGTTGATCTGCTGTGGCAGCTGGGGATGGAATCTGGGTCAATCGTAGAGCAACCATGGACCACATGTTTTCTATCGACGAAAGATCCGGAGAGCGAGGCGGCCAGGGAAGAATGCAATCTGGCGATTGACGAAGAACCGTTGGACAATGCGTGCCACGTGTGGTCGCGCATTATCCTGTTGAAATATGGCTGTGGGCAAGCCCTGAAGATAAGGAAGGACAACTGGCTCCAACACCTCGGAGATGTAGCGCTGGCTGTTTAAAGTACCGGCAATGCGTACTAGAGGTGTGCGAGAGTGATATCCAATACCGCCCCATACCATAATACCCGGTGCAGGACCAGTGTGGCGGTGCATAACGCAGCTGTTCAGCATCCTCTCTTCACGGTGTCTCCAGACTCGAATGCGACCATCGTGGTGTTGCAGACAGAAGCGTGACTCGTCAGTAAAGACAATTTCATTCCATTCTGCCGTCCACATCCCTCTGTCATCGCACCATTGGCGGCGGAGACGTCTGTGGTTCTGCGTCAAGGGTAGACAAAGCAATGGACGTCTTGCGGACAGACCACTCTGCTGTAAACGGCGTCGAATGGTACGCGCAGACACTGGATGATTCGTTACAGACTGCATGTGCTGTGCTATGGTTCGTGATGTGACTGCCATGCGCACAATTTGCCTGTCATCACGTGAAGTGGTGCGCTGAGGTGGATGCGATCGAACACGCCGGTCCGTCGTACCCTCATGCATCCAACGATCACATATCCGCATTACAGTTGTTTGGTTTCGTCCAACACGGCTACCGATTTCCCTGAAAGATAATCCACAATCTCGGTAGGCCACTATCCTTCCTCTGTCGAACTCGGATACTGGATCAAAAGATGATCGCTGTTTTCGACGAGGCATAATTGATCGTTTTTTTGAAAAAACCACAAGAAAAACACAATTGCCGAACTTGAAATCGTCCAAATCTCCAAGTCTTAAATAGCGCTTTGAAGTGGCGCCACAGGCGCGCGTGATGTGCGTCTGCGCTGAAATTCTAATCATTTGCATATCTCACCTCCGCTAATACATGTTGTAAATTGCATGTTATTTGCATGTTTCCTTCAGGGTGTTGCATTTACAGTGGCCAGCAGTATATATATATATATATATATATATATATATATATATATATATATATATATATATATATATATATATATATATATATATATATATATATATATAGTGCAAAACGAAAGAGAGAATTTGTTTATTTAGAGTAAAAATATGCAGAAGATGAATGTGGGGATATATAAGCGATAATTATTTGTCAAACGTCCGCTGTAATTGATGTTCCTATCATGTTGAAAGAAAAAAAAACTCCTGTTGTTCATTGCTCTTACAATAATCCCCAACAACAAGAAATTACGTTAAAATTGTCTCATTATGCATTTTTAATGAAAATGTTTTCTGATATATATTAGGCATTCCGACGGTAGTTTTTCCCCTGAATAAAATGTTTCGTGACTACTGGAATAACCAACAAGAGAAACGAAAAATTCTCCTAAGAACATCTGATTAATTCATGAATTCAAAGCAGCCAAAACCTAATGATCTACCGACGTATGGCTGAAACGAGAAAATTTCCCGTTACAGATTTAATGCCCTTGTACGTGAAGATTAATCAGCATAGGAAGTTCGAAATAGGCTTTTGATATTTGAATTTATTTTTAGCATGAGAAGAAAATTTTACCTTGAAATTTTCTTCGCATTAATGGGTTATACTGCTATATTATGCACATATAAATTCTCTAAATCCAATGCACTACTACTCCTAATTAATAATTTATATTCTAGGCCTATAAAGATCTGATGTAAGGTATTTATATTTACAAGGGCCGACTTTCAGCCCTGTTCAAGCTAACATTGTGATTAAAGCAAACTACGAGTATATGAAGGTTAAGTATTTTTTGCATGCATGCATATTTAATTTTTAATATATGCAAACATTAGAAAAGAACTTGACCCGAAAAGCCTTGTCTGATTACTATTGATATACGATCTTGACGTATGAAAAGACTTGAATAAATATTTTATTTATGAATATTATTTTAAAATGGAGAAGGTAATTAATTTTTTGAAGAATTTATATGTTGAAATTATTTACTACTCAGGTGAGGCAGGTACAGGTATAAATTCTAAAATATGGCATTACACATATTAGAAGAGACATAAAATACTAATTTGTTTCTGAAAATTCGGCTATCTAGTTAAATGATAATAAAATTTATATATTCTCTAAAACAAAAGTAGTAAATTCAGTATTATAAACAATTTTTATCATCATTTACTGTCAGTGACGATTTCATTTTTCTAGAAAAGAAATTATATGTGATTCTTTCACTGTACATTATGAGTATTCGTATAATAATTTTATTTGTATCTGAATGTGTTTATTTAGTTATAATAATTATATAAAACTTTATACATTTTGAAGGAGAACTAAGCCTTTAAGCAATGATAAGTCCTTTCCGCCCAGTTGTTTCCTTGTGTACAAATGGTCAGTACACGCCCTCGCGTAGCAAAAGTTGACCGCAGCGTTCCACATCAAGAAAAAATCCTTTCCACCCAACAAGATGGCTTTTATATCAGTTTTCATGAATGACTTCTATTTCGTAAAAGGCTTGAGTGAAGGAAAGAAAATTATCTAAAAGAAATACATTTTTTCATAAATAAAAATGGAGGCAACATCTCAATAGTATTTTTTGAGAACACGGTGATTATAACACACCTTGCATGATACCTTAGACCAGGGGTCGGCAACCTTTTTTACTAAGACGGCATATTTCAGAAATGCGGGAGTTCGGCGGGCACTCCTGGATGAAGAGGAGGAGGAGGGGGGGGGGTTAATATTTAAACATGAAAATATTAATGCGGCATAATTTTTTAATAAATAAATTCAAATTTTAGTTTAAACAAACAATCTTAAAATTGATAATTAATGCATTATTATACATTGCAAATCTGCGACCAACTCATTGTAATGCGGCACTTAAGTAGAATTCCTAGTTCTCCGGCAATGGTCCAAATGAGTGTCAGTGAGGCTTGATCGGATCTTTGATTTTCAGAACTTCGTATTAGAAAACAAATATTCACAAGTATTTCTCGGCGCACTAAGAGAGTCCAATTTCAGAGCACATTTTCTCAACAAGGGGAATATATTTCCATTCACAAAATTCCAGATTTTTTCTTCGTTATGATGTAATTTTAATTCAATGTCATTTTTCATATTTAGAATTTCCAATTCTCAGTCCTCCGTATTGGAAATATCAAAATATGTTGCGATTTTATGAGTGGCATCGTCCTCTGTATGAGAGAAAGGATTTATAAAAAAACGTCTCAAGAATGCCTCTAATTCGTAGAATTCTTCAAACCTGGTATTAAATTCTTCCATTAAGGAATCAAAATGTTTGGCAAAATGATAGTTGGCAGAATTTCCATCGTAATATTTTTTTATCGCCATTTTTAAATTTGGGAAATGTGATAAATTATATTTCTCCCTATGCGATTTCCAAAGTGCCAATTTAGCTTTAAATATATATATCGTACTTGTCATAGAAGCAATATGATGATTTCTACCCTGTAGTTTCATATTTAGTTCCTTCAATTTTACAGTCACATCAGTTAGAAAGACTAGCTCAATTAACCAAGGTTTTTTTTTCTCTAATTCTAAACAAATTTTATTCCTGGATAATAGAAATTCTTTCACCTGTGATAATAAATTTAAAAACCGCTCAAATACCTTTCCTCTACTGATCTCTCTCAATCAAATATCTAAACTCAAACAATCAAAAATATCTAAAATCAAATTTCTAATCTCACATACCTAAAATTTATATATTTGAAAGGCGGGCACCGCGTTGCCGACCCCTGCCTTAGACTATTGTAATTTGTCAATTATCAGACCTAATAAACGTGCCCTTGATAAACACATGAAGAAAATAATTGTGACTGATAAGTGTCAGTAAGTCTATAATTTCGTTATTGCTGTCCCCTTTCAGTGTGCAGGCTCAAATTCCAATCTTATCACTTAAAGAAGTTTTGATTGAATAATTCAGATAAAATTCTGGTTAAGATTAGTAATCATGCTTCTAAAAAAGAGGACGAAGACAAAAAAAATTTCATAATTATGTATTTCTATTTTTATTAATAAAAACTTTCAGAGCTTTTAGATTAAAATAACACAAATTACGCGTTTCTATGGTGATTGTATTGTCTTAATCAGTTTCCTCAATTTCTAATAAATATTTGGAAAAACTGTTGTACCTAAAAGAGCGTACCATTTTAAAAAATAATTTTGCCCTAAAATCTCAAGTTTCTTTTACTTTTTAATTTCTTATCTTTAATTTCCGAGTTATCAATATTAGATTTTTAGATCTATTTTGCTATTCATTCGTCTCCAGTTTTAGTTTGAATTCTTTCATCAATAAGTCTTCATATGTATCTGTAAGTGGTGCGAGACCATAGATTTGGTCTTCCGTCATAACATGAATGTCTTATCCCTTTATCCTCCCGATGATACTTACACACATGATGTTCAAGGAAAATTTGATCAATTACTCTGTTTCCACTAAAGAGTTCAATGGTCTTTGCAGTTATTATTCTTCCGTTGAGACAATTGGTTTTCTTGCCGTCTGAGATTGGAGTTAAGTATTCAGTGTTAGGAGGTCTCTCTAGCTCTATTCCATTTTTTTTCAGTTTCTCTTACATTCCAGTTCGAAGTTATGATTTACGATTTCCTTAACTTCGTGTTTTAATGTTCCATTTTTATCTTAATGTCTCTCTATTAATGTTATTTAACGGTTAATATCTGTTGTGTTTTGACTTGAAAGTTTTTTTGATCGACTAACAGCCATTCTGTGATTTCTTTCAGCTTTATCCAACAAAACGTCCAATTTAGTTAAAATCCGAGAATTAAAGTGGTCAGTATGGAACTAAAATTTTTCTTCAAGCTAAGGAAATAGTTCTTATACCATAGGATTTCCATGGCAGGAAGCAGCAATCTGTTGAATCTGTTGTTGATGTTGTTTCTAATCCCTCCTGGTCTCGCGGTGCTAGACCAGGTCCATGAGTCCATATATTCTAAGTAGGTCCATGAATAGGTGAGGATCGGTAATAAAGTCCCTAAATAAATTTGATAATGAACAGGAATAATGCACAGGAGTGACCTGTTCATTAGTACACTTTTTACAAGTGAGAAACGTTTGTTATGTCGATCAAATTTTAGGCATCTCAAGTGGCCGCTTGCAAACCTAGTTATTGCAATCTGCTCAGCTCTATCATCCTTGAAGATAAGAGCTCTACCAGGGCAGACACCAAAGTACAAGTCATGGACCACGGGAGAACAAGTAGGGTGATGGGGATAGCTTCTGTTGGTCAAGGACCAGGGGTATCCGAAATTAAAAGACTGACTTAGCTCCAAGTGCCTACTATCTTTAGCTGGACATAACGGAATGGCCTTCACGCCAAGGTTGGCCCTACCAGGAATTAAATCCCCAACGTACTTCATCCATTCCGTCCAGTGCCTCTCCCCCACCACGATGAGGCAACAATAGCAGTACTTAGGGAGGAATCTCTTGTATCTATTCCTCTCCATTGTAATGAAACATCAGAGTGATGGGGGTAAATTCGATAAGAAATTAATGTAGCAGTATATGACAATTGTTTTCCTGTTAATATCTCGCGTAAATCATTGTAAAGTCACCTTATACTTAAAGAACTGCAATTACAAAGAAGTTTCTTGATTTTATATCATTGCCCTCAAAAGATCAGCTTTAGTATTGGGTAATTGATCAAGCCATCGGACGATTCCCACTTGTTCCTGTCTGAATATGGGGTTCTTTACCAAACTAGGGGCAATTTTAATCTATATTTAGTGTAGGTACCGTCAACTGAGGTAACTTTGTCCCATTTTTCATGTTTATTTCACAGGAAAGGTTGCTTTTCTAAAAAATCTCCTAATTTAATAAACACTGAATTAATAGTAGTGTTCTAAGATATGTTATCTGAATATACGTATCTCTTATCTTATCCGTCAATAGTTCAGTTATTTGTTGTTCACGAAAAGATATTTTATACACATGTAATTGTAAAAATAGTTCTAAATGCACAATAGGTAAAAATATCTCAACGTTTTTAAAATATCTAACTACGTTTTAATTTCTTTCCGTTCTTAAAATCCTATAGTCTTTAAAAGTAACTTAAAATGTTTTCAAAATAAATAATTTTTATAAACATAATTAAATGCTTAAAGCGGTCGCTTTTCAGTTTAAAATTTAAAACTGAAGAAATTATTTTCCTGAAACATTTAAGTGTATGAGAAAAAATTATCTACTGAAATGCGGAAGGAATATATAACGTAAAGCTGATTAACGAAATTAATAAAGAAATTACATGTTTTATAAATATAAACAGTCATTTTAAGGACTTTATATTTCGGATATATCATTTATTTCATTTAACAAATATTAGATGATAAATTCTTTGTATGAGAAACAATGTAAGTGAATAATTCCTATTTCTTTCAATAAGTTTTGAAAGTTATTAACTTGTCTAAGAAAAATTATCATTTAACTCAATTATTCATACTAATAAATGTGATTTCAATCTATTTATTACCATTATCTCTACAATTAAGTTTTGGGAAATAATATTACGAATTCTTGGAAAAATTTTTGAAAAAACAACTTTGTGAATTTTTTGACGCAGAATTAATTCCTAATAAAGATAAGAAAATATCCTGAAAATGAAAAACTAAAGATTTATTATGTATGCTTAAAAATCTGGGTATAGTCATAGTTTCAAAATTATTTTTAGAAGCAAATTAAAATTAATACGAAGCCTTTGACTGTGACATTTATAGCAAAATCATACATAGAATTAAGAAAATGTAGAATTCAGAATTGTTTTTATACATATACACACACACACACACACATATATATATATATATATATATATATATATATATATATATATATATATATATATATATATATATATATATATATAAATATATATATATATATTTAAATCTTATATATATATGTATATATATATATATATATGTGTGTGTGTGTGTGTGTGTGTGTGTGTGTTTGTTTGTTTGTTTGTTTGTAGCGTAGCTTACTAGTTTTTTGGCTTAATTTAAACTTATATATATATTTGAAAATTTTTACATTTAACACTGATAAAATAAAATATATAATTGTGAATATTTTAAACTTTTTTAACTGTTATTTTTAGAATAACGTGCATTTGGAATATAAAATTAAATTTCAAATTCTATTGCATATTGATTAGTCTGTTTGAATTTATGTCGAATTTTCTCACATACTGCTTACTATAAGAATATTAAATAATATAAAAACTCTGATTTTGAAATTTGAATTATTCAAAAGTTGGAGAATAAATTTATTAACATCGCAAAATATATTGCTTTTTTGAAAAGAATTCAAAGAAATTTTTAAGTTACCTCAATATTTGTAAAAAAATCTATTAATGAAAACTTCTAATATATTGAATGAAAATTTATTTTTTAAAGCACAGAGACATTTCGTTTTAAATTACAGACGGATCTTCTTGTCATATATTTCAAACAGAGCTTTTTTCGTAACATATAATTCACTGAAAATGTTACTTTTTTCGATATTATAAATTTCGCATTATATAATCTTAAGTATACAATAATTTTATTTATATTTGTAACACTTAAAATCATGCTTGTAAAGGAAAAAAAAATACAAAATAAAATGAATATTCTTGTGAAAACTCAGGAAAATTGTAAGGATATAAGTTAAGTAAAATATAAACACGTACAATTTCACGTACACGAGTAATAAATAGATAATTAGATACCTTCACATTTTTCAATCAAGTATGAGTGAACATGCTGATAATTAATGTAACGAGTGAATGTGATTATGTTGTGGGATATAATGATGTTTCTTCCTAAGCAATTGCATTTTTTATTAAAAAAATAACAACTGCCACCTAATTAAAATTTTCCCACACAATACATCTTCTGATATCAGATTGAGGTCAAGTATTGGACATCACTTTACTTTTGAAAATGTCATTACTATGTAAATTAAAGCATATTTAGTGACTTGAAGTTAAATATTTATATATATATATATATATATATATATATATATATATATATATATATATATATATATATATATATATATATATATATATATATATATGTATATATGTATATATATATATATATATATATATATATATATATATATATATATATATATATATATATATATATATATATATATATATATATATGTATATGTATATATATATATATATATATATATATATATATATATATATATATATATATATATATATATATCCTTTTACTCGATTTGCGGCTAAAAGTTCTACAAGCAAGCCTGAAGTAGCTTAGTGATAGCGAGTCAGTTTCCAGCACCGAGGGTGCTCGGTTGAAATCCCGAGAAGTGCCATTAAATACCTTCGGGTTTAGGACGGATATAGGCACCTTAAATTCTCAGACAGGAAAAACCCTCTATGAGGTCCCAGATGGTGGAAGAGGGTACGATCCCCCCAGATGTCGCTCTTGGGGGTCAGTCGGTTAAATTTGCAGTGGCACCTTCCTAAGATGAACTCCGAACCTTGTGGGGCTATTGCTATTCGAAGCTGTATTCCTCAGCCCGCAAAGCCTATACGGACTTGGCCTGAAACCCTTCTACCCAGGGGGCATTAGAATCAATCAAAACAGCTGATGTTCAAGATTCCACTGTGTTTATAAGTCAGATTGATATCTTTCTTCATTTTTACTCTTAGAAAAACTCAAGATTCTGTATTCGTATTCAACAACAGAACAATCGGCATTCATATTCTTGAAGTGTGTATTTATGATTTGAGGAATTAGAAACAACGACAACAACACATCAATCTGAGATAGCTAAAAAAGAACTCAATTGATACCAAATTTTTTAAAAAGATTAAACTTGTGACCCACGTATCTAAAACCACTGCATTTTTGTTATATGTATTTTGAACTTGCGAAAATGCCGAGCTTACAGTAGTAACAACCAGAAAGTGTAATGGATGGTTCACAAGTTATTTTACTGTTTCTTATATGTTTGACCATGTGTAAAATACTTGAAATCTGAGGGAGTGGTTAGCCCTGAGCCTGACAACCTCTCTCTCTTTCTAAGTCTCTGCTAGAAGAAAATTGGTCTCTATTTGACGGCTTTAATCATATTAATGGTTAGTGGAGCGAGTTTGTAAAAATTGGGTTGTAGGTGAAAATTTCTTCTAGCCCATGGAATTTCATGTGCTGTCCCGTCATAAGGAGAAGTGTTGGTTTACATATCGCTCACTCCTTTCAACAACGTCATATCTCAAAAATCGGCGATTTTTAGTTATGCCTGTTTTCAGAATGCCCGGAAAAAGTAGTATATACCTGCAAGATCGTCATATCTCCCCACTCAATATTTTGCCGCCAGAGAGCAGAATTAGAATTTATTTTCAATACATTTTAATGTACTTTTCAACTTTCAAATCACTCTCCTGGAAAATCCTATTTTTTGAGATATGATGTTGTTGAAAGGAGTGAGCGATATATGGGTATCCCATAATAAAGTATCCAAAAAAATAGCGGTTTGAATGAGGAAATATCATCCTAACAAAATTCTGCCCAAGAACAAAGGTCGGAAGAAAAATGTTTATAAAATAAAAAGAAATGCAGTAAATAACAATGCTACCTCTATTGTATCGCAAAAGGCTTTTTAACCTTGAATAATTCTGTCTTTATATACTTCCACGTAAAGTGAAAGTGGATAGTTTGGCAAAAACATATCAAGAAAAACGGATTCCCTGTTTTACATCCATAGAGAATTAAAATTATAAATATCTTGTCTAATCCTCAGAGAAAAGAATTTTTTTCTCCACTAATTTATACAAGCAGTTAATTCGTGACCAAAACCTGCACATAAAAACAAAGTATTCAAAATTCAAAGTGTTTTGGGTAATTGAATAGATTATTTCTTAAAAGATTAACTATTCAAAAGCTGAAACTTTATAAAAAATAAACAATGAACAATGACGTTATACTTAAAAAATGTATTACTGATCCAGGAGGAAAAAAGAAAATATTTTAATACTATGTTATAAAAGAAAGTTCTCCCCTTTTCTTTACACATAGACCTGTTATACTAATGTATTCCAGCATAACTTTATTATAATAATTAATATATATATATATATTACGAGCATAGTATTAGGCCTACCATATTAAAATTTGTGGCAGTAGCTGTAATCCGGTAGCGTAGTGAGTAACAATCCAGTACACATTGAAAACTCAGCGGTTCGATTTAACCATATTTATTTCTTCATCCGATTGCGACCACTGTTTCAAGTAGCGCACATTTTAGCGCTCGCCATTTCATAAAATTCGTAGACCCGGCTAGCATGCTTCCGAATACCACGACTTATTCCCGCACTCTACATAATTCTCTGTTCGCATCTGCGCGTCCCCCTTTATGGCGCATGTACAAAACACCATCTGGAAAATTCTAGAATATATTTCTGTTAAACCTAAACACTAATTCTCGCGCCAAATCCTGCACATCTATCTAAAAATAAATTCCCTCCATGGAACATCAATTTCGCGAATCGAGGTCATCTTCTGAAACGGGGAAAATCCCTTTTTTCCAATGCGTTTTGCCAATGATTTTGATGTTAAATTTGATTTTTCTGAGGTCCCTCCTTTAAATTTAATTAATGTTTTGACATATATATATATATATATATATATATATATATATATATATATATTAATAATTACCTAAAATGCAATATTCTACTTAATTCGGCACTATTTTGAACAACAACAAAAGCATTTCACTCTACCAATTCGTTAAAAGATAGTGTTTTATTGAATCTCTTTCCATTCCGTCAAATATTTCGGTGTATATATTTTGCTTAATATTTGATTTTTACCAACGTGTAATACTTTTATGTAATAATGGCGGGATAAAAAGCTTTATTCTACCTTGAATGTATATAATGATGCATTTCGGATGCTTAAACTGTTGTTTATTAATATTTTGTTTAGAAAAATTCAATAGTATTTGAAGTTGAGTTACTGCCATTTTCTAAGTTTTTATAACTTCTCATTCCCCATTTATCTGAACTGAAACAATATTATTTCCACGAATGGTGTGGACCCAAACACATTTATTGGGCACAATAATTTTAGTAATATGTAAAAAAGAATAAGCGTATTTCACAGAACAATAACGGTGCTCTAAAGGCAAGCCCCTCTAACTTTGCACAGCAAAAAATCACGGAAATAAAGATCTCTGACATGTGTTTTCCCCTAAGGTAATTAATCTCTTTATTTTCGGGGATTTGGGCAACCGCAATGTGCGCAGTGGACAGACGAGCTCAATAAAACCATTTCCTCGAGCTGACTTCTAGTAACAAATCTGGTTATGCGACAGCTTAATCTTCAAAGAAAAAAAACTTTGAGCTCTCTTTTAAACACTTTCAGAGGTGCATTGATTTATTTAAGCCTCTATTATGAAATATTATATTTTCTATATATTGTGTTTTAGAGCATCATTATATTCTCAGGTTTGTAAAGAAAAATAATCTACTTTCAGACAATTGAAAGTTGAAAAGAATATTATCGATCATAACGAGAATTCGTTCAGTTAAAGGGGTGCGGGATTATATATATATATATATATATATATATATATCTGTGTGTGGTGTGTGTGTGGGCGGTCACAATGGTCATTGGTGAATAGTAGTGAAGAACAATGCAGCTGACATATAATTACATTTAATCACGAAACACACACATCAAGAATTAAAAGTTACAATTACACACATCAAGAATAAAAAAGTTAAAACGTCTTCAGGAATTAGAAGTTAACACGTCGCTTCGCATCGCACCGCCTCGTTTTCTGCAGTCTGACTGCAGTATTTATTGTCGTCATAGTTGGTAGAGGTCGCTTCAGTTAACGTTTGGAGGGCCAATTCCATTTTGCAGATCGGGGGGAGGTGTGATGGCTAGTTCCAGTCTACAGATCGGCCGTCCTAGGGAAAATATGACCTCACATTCCTGGTCAGATATCTGTTGTAAAATACCTAAAAGCAAAAGAAAAAAACAGCAGCAGTTAAAATTCTCTTTTCTCTATTTCTTTTTAGCGTCATTCATCGTCTTGAATAGTCATCGTGTTTTCGTCTTGAATCAGCGTCAAATTCTTCACCTTCAAAATCCATTCGTCTTATCGTCTTATTCGTCTAATCTATCAGACAAACACAAACACAGTCATAATTGGGCAAAAGCAAAGTCACAAATCACGAAAAGTCTCAATCGGTCCTTAGTCAGTCGTAAAAAGTATCGTCAATTAGGTGTTAAGCTCCATCTTTTAAGAAATTCAGCGCACGTGGTTGTTGTATTTGGGCCTTCGTGATCGCCTTCTTTGAATACTTCATAGGTGTCGTTTCCTTTAACCTTTACAATCTTATATGGTCCAAGATACTTCGGTTTTAACTTGAGATGAGGTCCAAATTGAGTACGCTTAATTGCCACTAAATCTCCTATTTTATATTTCTGAGGGGTTCGTCTGTGTAAATCGTATGCTCTTTTATTTTGTTCCTGGATCACAAAAATTCGTTTTTTAGCCTCTCTTCTTAAGTCTTCGCGATGTTTTTCAAAATTAGCTTGAAATTCAGCTTCTAGCGTTTCTTTTAATTTATCTGTTGATTTTGAGTTAATCTTAGTGCCGAAAAGTAGTTCGAAAGGGGTGGTATTAATACTTCTTTGATACGTTGAATTTATAGTTTGCTGCAGTTCATTAACGTGTTTATACCAGTGGGATGGATTGTCTATGGATAATTTTGATAACATAGAAATAATTACTTGGTTTAAACGTTCGACTTGGCCATTGGCACGGGAAAGTCCTGTAGTGATTAGATGGTGCTGTATGTTTTCTTTGGAACAATATTCTTCAAATTTCTTAGACGTGAAATAAGTACCTCTGTCGGAGATTATTCTAATCGGATTTCCAAAATTAGTTTTCTGCAGTTCTTATTTAGATATTACTTCGACTTATTGGGTTGTTTTGGTAGGATATAGCCAAATAAATTTGGTAAACCCGTCTATAATTGTAAAAATATACTTGCAATTTTTAGAAGTACTTTCTAATGGTCCTAAGTGATCACTATGATATGTACACAAAGGTAAGTCATCTTTATGAATAGGGTGAAGAAAACCCTCATGTTTCCCTCTTTTACGATTTACTAAAATACAATGTACACAATTAGCTATTAGTCTTTCGATTTTCGCTTTAAGTTTTGGAATAAAAAGATGTCTTCTAAGTGTTTTTCAGTATGTTTAATTCCCATATGTCCCTTTTCGTGAGCATTTTTGATGATTTCGGTTTGCATATTTTCTGGAACAACAATTAATTCTTTACCGTCGATAAACTTATACAAAATTTCGTTACGCATAATATAATTATCATAGTTCGAAACCTTCAATAGTTCTTTAATTATTTTAGTTTCATTTCAATTGTTTTAGAGCCAACTTAAGTTTGGGTAAGATATTTTCAATAGTAATACAAAGTGTGTTTATCGGACATCTACTTAGGGCGTCAACATGAGTCATTTTACTTCCTGGTCGATGCTCAATAACGTAATCAAATTCCTGTAATAGTAAAGCCCAACGAGCAACACGTCTAGACAACTCTTGTTTATCCATTGTCTTTCGGAATGCGACACAGTCTGTAACGATTTTAAATGGAATACCTAGCAAATAAATTTTAAATTTTTTAAGGACTCTATAATCGCGAGAGCTTCCAATTCATAACTTGTATATTTTCTTTCCGCGTCCGTTGTTTTTCTACTCATATAGTATGTCGGATGAAAATTGTTATCATTGGGTGATTTTTGTAATAAAAGTGCACCGTATACGTCTAGACTAGCATTAGTGTGCACCTCTGTCTCATATTTTAGGTTGTAAATACCTAAAAGAGGTTTCTGTGACAGTAATGATTTGAGAGTATTAAAAGAATCATTACATTTCTTTCTTTTTCCTCAAATTTAAATTTGCAGTCTTTCTTTAAAAGGTCACTTAATGGTTTCGCAATGATAGAATAATTTTGAATAAACTTTCTAAAATATCCCGTAATTCCTAAAAAGCATTGGACCTCTCTCAGTTTAGTAGGTTCAGGAAAATCAAGTACGGCTTTTGTTTTAAAGGCGGATGGGGAAATGTAACCTTCTTCTATAACATGTCCCAAAAATTCGACTCTTTTTCTTAGAGATTGAGATTTCTTAAGATTTATTTCCAATCCTTAGTCGCACAACAAGATCAAATTCTCTTTTTAATCTTTCTTTACCTTCCTTCTCATTCGCAGACAGAATAATTATATCGTCCATGTATGGCAAAACAATACCATCATTGACCAATGGTCTAAAAATTGTATTAATGAAACGTTGAAAGACAGCTGGGTAATTGCACAATCCAAAAGGTACTTTTAAAAATTGGTATTGTCCTTCATGAGTGACGAAGGAGGTGTATTATTTACTTGAGTAGTTTACGTCGACATGAAAAAATCCGTTTTTAAGATCGATTGTACTAAATACGCGCGACTCCTGCAGTCGGTCTACGATATCTTCTATTAACGGCAGTGGAAATCTATCCTTTACAATAATTTTATTTAATTTTTGGTAATCTATGCATACACGAGGGGTGCCATCTTTCTTCTTAACTATTACGATCGGACTTGAATACAAAGAAGAACATGGTTCGACTATGCCCTGTTCTATCCATTCAGCTACCTGAGTTTCAACAGTTTTCCTTTCAGTAAGGGCGTCTGCAATCGGACCAACTCAAAAGAAACTGATAACTGACTCCAATCACAAACCAGTCTGTGATGAGTCGTAACCTATGTAATTCAATGGAGCCACGCACACGGCGCAACTGGTTACAACTGGTTACCCGTCAGCAACGGTTTGTAATAAGTCGCAGGCAACTCAATGTGTCGAGACACTAACAACTTCAGTCGCCAGTTTCTCTTGCGTTGTGCGTGTTATTACACCATCTATGTTACAGCCGCTCTTTTGGCAAGCTGCCAAATGACGTACACGAGACGTACGTACACGAGAGTCACGTGACTTCTGCCTATCGATGAAATGAAATTCTAACGTTTTTTGTTGAATGGAATATGTGTGCCCATATGTATAGTCCATTTTTAAACGATTGAGCAAAAACAATCTATTTTGACAAATCTTTTAAAACAAATTAATTTCTGATAATAATTAAACTAAAAAAATCCCGGAATAATGATGTTCTTCCTTCCATAACAGGTCGCAAACTATTGATTTGAATCACTTTTGAGTAGGCCCGTGTGCGGAGTCACATCACTAACGAGTTTGCAACCGATAAGCAATTTCAATCGCTAACCAGTTCAGTTTCCTTCGAGTCGCTCCGTGTGCAGATGGCCTAAATGGTAAACGACGACGTCGATGATAAATTGGCTCTTTATCTTTCACGAGAATATTCATTTCTACATTAGTTGTTTTGGTTTTTATAGGTTTATAGTTCAAAACTATCTTGCGTACTTCATCTTTATAGAATTCATGTACATTATGCGCAATATAAAGCTCGACATTATCAAAAGTTAAATCCACTGATAAAACTGTGAAGGAGTTAACTACTTCTGATTTTTATCTCGAATTATGATTCAGTTTTCGCTTATAACTGTTTCGCCCTGCATAAGCACATAAAGTCCTACGATTATATCATGATTCATTGTGACGTTTTCAACCACGCAAATATTTGTACTGCATTTGAAATTATCAATTTCGATTTCACTTGTAAAATAACCTAAGGGTCTGATATGGCATTTACCTAATCCTGTCAAAGTTGAATATGAAGGTCTTAACTGGTTATTTTTTAGTTGATCAAAAATAACTTTCCTTAATAGAGTAACTTGACTTCCGGTAACAATGATTGAGTTAAAACTTAAGTTTCCAATTTTCACAACTTTATTCAAATCAGGATGAACGTTAACATTAAGAGCTGATACATCATTATTTGCCCTTGGTTTCGGATTTTGGTCTGGTTTACAGCACTCAGATGATTTGTGCCCAAAAGAGGAACATCGAAAACATTTCGGACCGTGGTTTTTATGCATACAAAATTTAGATAAATGGTCTCTACCTCCACAATTATAACACACCTTAAAGTTAAGAGAAACAGAACTGTTAAAATTTTGATTTGATTTACCATAGTTTTCATGTTTAGGTTTCACCCCGTCAAATGTATTTTTGTTTCTACGAGAGTCAATTTTTATCATTTCATATATTTTCAGTTTTTCTTTAAATTCGTAGAACTTTTTACATCCATATAAAATTAGTTTATTTTCCTGTTTATCATTTATACCTCTTATAACATATTGTATTAATGCCGCGTCTTTAATTTTACCCTGATTACTCAGCTCCCGCATTTTAAAATAATATTCCTCTACAGATTCAGATTCTTTCATTTTTCGCTTATTTAGCATTTCATGCAAGTTGACTGAGTTGATATCAACAGTAAACTCGTCTATCAGCACTTGTTTAAATTTTTCCCACGTCATGACATTTCTTTCAATTTTAACAAGCAGAAGGGAATTCTCACCAAGCGATTGCTTAGCAAAAATAAACTTCTGAATATCAGACAAATTAAACAACAGAGCAACATTTTCAAATTGTTCTACCCACACTGAAATATCTTCGTGCGAGTCAGCACAAAATGGTGGAATAACACTTTCGATATCACAGTTCTTAACAGGCATTTGAATTTCATTGCATTGAACCGACGAATTATTTCTTTGAACATTATTAACACTTTCGCATTGCACCGACGAATCACTTTCAATCTCGTTTTCCGATTCTGACAGTTCAGTGTCCTTGATATTTTGAGCAAGCAAAGAAATATCGCATAACAATCTTAATATTCTTTAGGGTATTTCACTTTTGTCCCCATCAAATGGAACGTTCAAAATGTCGCAAATGCTGATTAGTTCATTAATCGAAAATGCTACGTCTATAGCTTTTAATTTAGATTTAAATTCTGAATCACTTGCTTTGAATTCAAAGCCAGTAAAATTTCTAATCCTATCTCTATCTTTCTAGTCACCATCAGAACCAAAAATGAATCTATGCAATAGTTTTATTTTCATAGATTTCGTATTCCTCAGTGCACTGCTGATTTCATCAATATCATTTAACTTCATTTTAAAAGACAAAATCACATTTACTCACCGCGTAGAAAATAGAATGTCGTCTCGGAACCAACAAGATATCCTCGGATGAAACAAACAGGTCGTCCTTTAGTTCTTGCTTCGAATCTCACTTCTTCGATATCCCACTTCTGATTTTATGGGCGGTCAGAATGATCGTTCGTGAATAGTAGTGAAGAACAATGCAGCTGACATATAATTACATTTAATCACGAAACACACACATCAAGAATTAAAAGTTACAATTACACACATCAAGAATTAAAAAGTTAAAACGTCTTCAGGAATTAAAAGTTTACACGTCGCTTCGCATCGCATCGCCTTGCTTCTTTCAGTCTGACTACAGTATTTATAGTCGTCGTAGTCGGTAGAGGTCGCTTCAGTTAACGTTTGGAGGGCCAGTTCCATTCTGCAGATCGGGGGGAAGTGTGATGGCCAGTTCCAGTCTACAGATATATATATATATATATATATATATATATATATATGAAACAATAACCTTTCACTTTCATTAAATAAAACACCTATTCGAATTTCTTTCATTTTATATCAATAAAGTATCGCCCCTTAACCCAAAATTTGATCTATAGATAACCGAAGTAATGAATTATATCTTCCCATACATCCACGTGTAAAGACAAGTCTTATATAACATCGAAAGTTCCAGACGCCTGACGTATTATCACCTCATGTGACGTGTTGAGGTCAACTGTCATGATCTGACCAATTAGATATCCAATGCACCCATACTCGGGCGAGGGATTAGCATTCTCTGTGGCTTTTAAGTTTCTGTCACTAAAGGGAAAACATGTACAACTTTTTGCTCTATGTTCTTTCTTTCCTTCTGTGCTGCTCCGGCAGCCCCGGGATCAGGCCCTGATTTTCCATTAGGCCCAGTAGGCCCGGGCCTAGAGGCCCCCTGAATGTTGGGGGGTGGCCAAAATTTTTATTTTAAAAGAAAAAATTCCCAATTCAATTTTTTTTTATTTTACCTTTTTTATAGCATTTTTTTTATATATACTATCAAATTTGATTGTTAGGTTCATCCTATGTATGTATATAGTGTATATAAAGGATTAATAAGATTTTTCTGGTTGCATTCTATTGGTGTTTTAAAGCTGCAGTTAATAAATTGTATTGATTTTTGCTATTTGATAATGTTCTAGACTTCTACACTTCAAATAGCAGATTCTCAGCAAAATGGTACTTTCACAATGATTCATAATTATTTTTTTGTGTGTGTGTCAATTTTGGAAATTTTACGCCCACATCAGTGTTAGGGGGCCCGCTATCCCGAGTTGTGCCTATAGTCATGAATTTTCTAAATCGGGCCCTGCCCAGGACTATATTTTTACGTATGATGGTCCTGTAGTAAGTATACAGTATAAATATAATGAAGTGTATCTAAACATCGGAGTTTTACAAAAAGAATAAACGATCTATGTAACCAACTATGTGGGTCCTGTGTTCCTCTACTGGACTATCAGCCTAAGCCTTTCCCAGCCACTCTCCACGACTGAATAATGATTCTTCTGTCATCTTCTGGTCTCTTCCTGTCATCCAACATCTCCTTTGCAATTTTACATATAAAATAATCATCCAGCCACATATCAGAGGAATATAGTATTTTTTTCATTTTCTTTATACACTTGAAGCCATTAACAAAATTTATGTATGTATCTACTAAGGCTAAAATATTCCAGCTCACTATCTTTGCACTATCTTTGAAAGATAATATAATGTAGTATAGAACAAATATGTTTTCATAAAAATGCCTTGTATTGCAAAACGTTTTGATATATCTAAATGTATTAACAATGATAATTCAAAGCAGTGACGATATCACAGAATAAATATAAACGAGCACAAGAATATTTTGCTATAATTTATATATTTTATACATATTTTATCATTCATTCATATATAAGAGGAATATATGTTTTTCATTTATTGTCTACATTTGAAACCATTAACGAAATGTATAAATGTATTTACTAAGGCTAAAATATTCCAGCTCACCATTTTGCACTGTCTTTGAAAGATAATATAATGCGGTATATATATTCTGAAAACAATATATTCTGAAAATCCCACAAATTGTTTTAGAAACCAGGCAACTGTTTACTGTTTCAAATAAAGTTTACTGAAATAAATATCTTTGACTTGTGTTTTCCCGGGAGGAAGATCGTCTTATTTTTTTCCCTGGATTTAGACAATTGCTACGTGTAGTGGACTCAAGATCACACCAAAAACATTTCCCTTCTGCTACCTTCTCAAGATAAATCTGATTATGTGGTGGTCAGATGCTAGAAGCAGCTTTTCTGTTTTTTTCCCCGACATTATTTGCGATGTTGTGGCTTCGATTTAAACTCCTGAAATGTTATCTCGCCATTTGTCTGTTGCTTGAGGGATTTTTTTCTTTATTTTTCATTCTCTGGCAGTACAGAAAATAAACCTCTTTTAAGTACTTAAAGATTTCAGTTTATTTTCACTTTACTCTACTTTTTAAATTGTAAATGAAAATACTTTACAATATATGGTATTTTATACTTTTCTTAGTGTAGGCTATTACTAATTATTAGAGTAGAACTATAAAAAAATTATTAAATAGAATGAGAAATAACAATGCTGGTACAATTTGGTTTTAATAAAATCACTTTTGAAAACACATTTTGTTGAACAATAGGTTTCCGAAACTTTATTTTCTTAGAATTTATACATAATAATATTTTTTTCTGTAGACACATTAAAATTAAATTAATAAATTTAGTTTTGCGTTGTTAATTACAATTAAACTTGTATTCAACAATATATCTGTGTTAAAATTCCTCTTTCTATATTGATATTATAGTGCGAAATAACAAGAGTATGCCACTTTTAACATTTAAATTCTAATATATTTTAAATGATTTCTGAGCTTTTAAATTTTCTGGTATATGAAAGAAATAAATAAGCCAAAAAGTGTCATATAAAGCTCATAAAAATACGATGTTTGAATAGTTTAGTGCAAAATTTTCTCTTATTAAAAATATTTTAAATCCATGGGTTGAAAGAGAAATTTACCTATTTTCCATGGAGACATTTCACTCTAATTTCCCCTTAATCTAAAAACCAAAAATCATTTATAAACTTTCCCTTTTAAATACTAATCTGGTAATATGTAATAAAACTAGCTTATGTACAAAAACAAAAAGATTAATGGAGAAAAATGTTAAGGTGAAATATTGGAAACTCTTCACTTAGGGACAAATACATTTTACCGGTTTATCTAAATGTCTCATGAGATACATATGCATTAAGCACAAATAATCAGTGTTTAGCCCTTGGGTTATCCCCAAACCAAACTAACGATAAAAAAACCCATTAAAGTCATACTGAAATAAAAATAAGACCGTTTTGTAACTTAAATGCAAAAATATTCAAAAATTAAAAAAAAGGAATTAACAAAAACCGTTATCCTAAACTCAGAGTACAGAAGTAACATCTATTCCAAAAATTATGTATCAATGTAAGCAGGAAGTTGAATGATTTTTTTTCAAGCCTACACATAAAGTAAGATTATTGCAGGTAAGATTCCAGTGTTCCAGCCGCGTTGTATAGTGGTTAGCGCAGTGAACTGTCGCCCAGTGGATTTCGGTTCAAATACCGATGGAAACTTGGAATTTTTCGTGTCGTCCCCCTCATGCGGAGCAACGCTGGCTTACCTATAAAGTGAGCCTTTAATTATGTATCCAGGTAACCAGCTGTGAATAACAGAGGGCGAATGTCTCCAGACAAAGTGTCTCGGAATCGGGAGAATATATATATATATATATATATATATATATATATATATATATATATATATATATATATATATATATATGTATGTATATATATACTATACAGGTGGTTATAACAGGGCAAGATAAGATTTCTGACTTCTTTTTCATGCTCTTCAAACCAATACTTGATAGATTAAGCTGTATGTATAGGAGGATTATCATACCGGACAACGGCATCTATTGAAAGAAACAATGTTTCCCCCATAGGATGGACTAGTGAGCTAAAATTTCGGCATAGACCTTTTCATTAAATCTCCCTTTCAGGGTTACAATAGGGCCTGAAGAAAACCCTGAGAGGCCATCCCAAACCCTGACAGATCTACCTCCATGATTGACAGTTGAGATGAGACAGCTAGAATATTACGATTGTGTACGTGTTCTCCAGACATACGCACGTCCTGTTGCGAGGAACAATGTGAGCAATGATTCGTCTGTCCAAATGCCGTTTTTGGACATATAACTCGACCAGAATCGTGGCAGCATTGTGGACGATATTTTGCATTGACATCTATTACAAGTGGTTTGGAAATAACTACTCTTCCGTAAATGCTTTGTTTGTAAAGTTCCCTTCTACCTCTAATGGTTGATACCAGAACATGCAGATGCCGATTGAGCTCTTGGGTGATTTTGGTTGCAGTTGTTGTCTTTCTTCGTGTCACAATCCGCTTGAATACCTCGCCCGTCTCTTTCACTCAGCTATCCCATTCGTTCACTATTCCGTTTGACAAAGGATGTTTTTCCTTGCACTCTGTATGCTATCGTAACTTTCGATACCATATATCGAAAAACACCCATTAGACTGGGGGTTGCAGTAAAAGATACTCCAATTAAAACGCGCTCCAACAATTTGCCCTTTTCACAAGGTCTACAAGGTTTGACTGTTTACGCTGTTTCCCCCAAAAGTACGATACTCTTAGCTTCATTCTACCTGACAGTAGAATAATACATACACTATATTATATAAAAAAATACCGGTGGCTAGACTTGTTTTTTAAGGAATGCTAAGCACATTCATAAACACCATTAATAATGAAAGGTGTTTCCATTTTTTGATAACCACCTATATATATATATATATATATATATATATATATATATATATATACATTGGCTATTTCAGAAATTTTCACCTGTTACTGAATGGCTCAACTCGGAATTTTCAGATGTGTTTGCGAAAAATATTTTTTTTGCTTCATGAATAATTTTCAATTTTAAACTGCTACTTTTTGTATCGAAATATTATGATAAACAAAACTGTTACGGTATTCAGGTCATTTCCTGTATGTCTAGCTTTTAAATAACACTTTGAGTAACACCGTTGCCTCCCTTAAAGTTGTAAAGGCTCTGTATAAAAACCAAGGGGTTGGTGAGATTTATTATCTTTACTTGATGTCATTGAACGATTCATTGCTCTTTAAAACGTCCTAGTATCAAATGCTTAAAGAGTGTCAGAGAACAATTGACATACTGAATTCAAGATAGGCTAAATACTACAAGATCAGGGATAGAGCCCAATAATTTTATAGTGTTAATCCCATCAATAAATTTCATGGAATTATTTCTATAAGAAGAAAAGGAGGTTCAGCTTAATATGCTTCAAAATTATGTTTTCTTTCCAAATGCAGAAATACGATGGGATTGTGAGACATGACTGATTAATTACAGATGTTAAAAGAACACTGACAATTTGTTAATCATATTTGTAAAATGAAAAAGAATTTATTCTTACTCTTTTACTCTAGTTGAAAAGAAGCCATGTACACATACGTAGAATTCAAATCCACTATTCTATTAACCATCGAATTCAGATTTCTAATTCCTATGGATCTCATGCCACGTCCTTTACAACTTGCGACCATAAAGAGTAGATTACATTGAAAACTTAATTAGATATTTATGAAAATTCAAAATATAGGACAAAAGATTAGTACTGTATCTCTATCGAGATGAATTTTAGGAATTGGCTTTCCTCACCGTAATTCTTCATCAATCTTTCAATGACTTAGATCGAAGTATGGCTGAAGTCAGCATCTTCGTCATGTCAAGCTGATGTTCAAATGGCTGAGCTAATATATCAACTTCAACTAACATGTCATTTTCGTCATCATAACTTTCACTTTAACATGCTAGCGACCATTCCAACATATCGTTGATCAACTTCATACCTTCGGTCGTACAGTGTATATAAATCTTTTAACTCTTAGATGTCTTTAACAGTGTCTGACAGCTGAATATGAGTATCTCTAAGTATAGATGATGACATATCTATTATAAATGATTTTCACTATCATTAATATCAAGAGTTTGTGTTGCGGGCTTATATTTTAAACTAAAATATTAATGTATGCATGACATTTGAAAGAAGAGAGTATTTTCTATGCATATTTTTTTCATTAATGATAAAGAAATATTTTTTTCTAAGTTTTATTTCTCTGGTGAAAACGTCGACAGTTAGTGAAATAAAAGCAAACTGTTATTTTCCACTTCTGTTATTTCCATTATATTGTATTTCCTTCTGACGTAGTTTTTATGTTGAAGAGTACTTAATTAGCAACTCAATGGAAGTAGCAGGGATTAATTAGGAAAATGTTAAAGTATCATTAAATAAAAATGCATTAAAATTCTACTAATTTTATCTAAGCTAATTATGTCTAATGGATATGACATCACATTAAAACACCATTAGCTTTTTATTACAAAGACTTTAAAGTATTAAATATCGATAGATTCGCCAAGATTGTTGAAATGAAAGTAGAAAAATCGTTTCATAGCGTGCGATTTTTTAAAAATTTATTTTGTTAAATAATGAGACAAGTGTTGTCCTCCATCGTTATTTACTTTATTAATTAATTGGCTACGCCTATAAAACTGATAATGAAGTAAACTGAAAAGACGCAATTTTCCCCCGATTATAATACTACAGGGAAATAATTTATCACCCCATTTAGTATACAATCGGTGCACTATACAGATTTTTTTATGCAGTAAATTAATTTTCTCTCTATTATCAACACAATCTAATTACCCTGTTACAGTTATGTTGTATTGTGAGAATTCAGAAGAACTTAAATAAGAAATAAGGGGTATTAAACACTATATTTTATTTTACAAATTATATCATATTTAAAAGCAAATTGTGAAATTCAGCTCAAGTTTAGTGCCGGGCTCTCCTTGAACTCACTCAGACTAAATGGATGTCAAATTACCACTCGCTGAGGCAACTTATGGCTTTGCACAGCTAAATTTGTTGGACAAACGGTGAAGCGTTTAGATTATTTCCTTAGATTGCTTCAAATCTACTTCTACCCCAGGATCTATCTATTTTTTCCCCAACACCACTTCTTAACATCCTCGTACTTCCTCTTTGGTTTATTTTGAACAGCCCAGTGCGCAAAGTTGGGATGTTACAAAGCTTTTCAGTTTTTCGATTAAAAAAAAATATTCTCGTACCAAACTAAATATATCGTAAAAAAACTAAAAGGTTGGGTTGAACATCATTTCATTTTCTAACGTTTTAACAAGGTTAATCTTATTTTCCACGGTCTCCATATTCGTCAAAATATCTTCGTAAACATTTCTAAACACGCCCTAGTCCCAGTTTCTCCACCTGGAAACGCTATTAATACAATGCGAATTATGTGTCCAAACAAGACCGCATAAAAGGAGAGGAAGAATTTAGTAAAATAAAAATTTAGCTTCAATGTACAAGTTCAAAAATTCTGCGTGTGGAAATTTGTAATCGGGACTTGTGTCGACTTGTAGTCGGAAGAAAAATCAACTGCCGTCTAAAGGGCGCGGTGGTCCAGTAAGTAAGAGCAGCGGGCCAGTGATCTGAACGTTCCTGGTTCGATACCCGCCGCGCCAATCCAACGCCGTGTTCATTAATAGTGGCCGGGGCACGTAAAATAGGTCGTGGCTACAATGTCCTCCAAGTTCTCAAATTTACCTCTGGAGGTGCGGGGTCAATTGTTCCGGTCTCGTAACTTGACTCGGTTTAAAAATTACGGGACCGATGTTCTTCGAGGTCAAGTCAGACTTCCGCCCTTGTGGTACCTTGCCTTAAAGTGAAGTTGCTTACTACCCTTTGTCAAAGACATAGGATTTAAGGACCTAGGTCCTTTGAATTTGGTGTAGGCTTTCCTACACCAAGGGGATTCGAAACAACAACAACTGCCGTGTATTCCAATCTATTCGCAGAAAAAGCAAGATTAGTCTAGGGATGCTCTATACATTTACAATTTATCGTTATATTTTACAATATGAGATAGAAATTAGGGGATTAATTCCAGACAATAACTTATCTTTGAATTGCATTCTCCTTTTAAATTATTCATACGTATTTTCAAAAATTTTAAGACGAAATGCATTTTTTTATAAAATATATCTTCTTTGTATATACCCTCATTCTACAGAAAATCATTTATTCTTCAAATTAGAACTAGAAGGTGTTCGACCTATGTCTAATAAAATAATTTAAAACCCATATTGCGTATTCGTTAGCATCAACAATTAATTAGTCATAATACTAATATTTTACAAGCTTACACCATTAAGGCTAATAAAATGTTTCACGCAATTATGTTAAATGTAAAATATCATACCAGTATTCATCAAAGCCTATCACCTGTTTCTTCTCAGGAAATTAAAAGACACGCTAAGTGCATGCAATGAGCAATCCCCTCTAAGGTCCTTAACAGTTTAAAAGTTGCAATACTAAATATCTTACTAGTCAGTTTCTATTGATATGAAAAACGCGAAATATTTTTGCATGCAAATGCAGCTAAAAAGTTTTAATAAAAATTAAGATAATCTCTAAACTTCTGTAGTAAACAATATATTAGTAGAATATAGGTCAATATGTACATATGAGACTGCTTTAAAGCACGCAATGGTTATTCTTTAAAAAATGCCGAGTCACAAAAGCAAAATAAAATAGCCTCCAGGGAAGACAAAAAAAGCTTTTTCATGACTTTTTCAGAAACCAATGTAAAGGTAAAAAAAGTGTTCGTTGAAGAACAACAGGATTTTAAAAATGGTATTAAAGGAGGATTAAAAGTTTCAAGTCGTTGACGTCGTAGGTTACTTTCGACAAGTTTTTCAAAAGTGTGAAAAGTATTTATTTTCATGGATGATTCTTTTACCCTGTGATTTAAACAGTATTGTCAGTTTTATACCGCTCTTTAGATTTAATTTGTTGTGTATAAATGCCCTGCTGTGCAATTAGAAAAACTATCAAATCCCGATGCTATTATATTTCATTCAGGGCTTAAAATACCTGCACAGCATCCTAATTAAAGCCAAATTAATGCCAATATTATTAAAGCTTCACAAGACTTCCAGGTTCCATCGACCTACGATAGTTGTTTTCACCAGGAGTGCTTCAAAATACAGCGATGAGCAGAATCATAGTCTTCTTTGAAGTTTTTTTCCTATGTGGTTCACTTGTCTTTGAAGACATTCGCGAGAACCGTTGGTTGTTTTCAACGGGGACACCGTATAGATGACCAACACCATCCCCTGGTGTGACCTCACCCCCAGGGGAGACATCTGGGGAGATCGTATCTTTTCCCACCCTTCCTGATTTCCTAGAAAGATTTTCCTTTTCCTGCTTAGACACAAAGTTGTTCAATGGTATTCGTCGGGATTCGAACGGAGTGCATCAAGTCCCAAGCCCAACACTTTACCACTAGACTACCTCGAACCCATTCTTCTTAGGAGTAAAATTGAAATTGTAAAAATAATATTCAAATAGAGTTCGTATGTTTTGTTCTTCCGCTGTAAAGATCCTTGCGCAATAAAATAAAAAGCAAATTACTTTTTACTGCCAGTTCTTTTTATATCATATTGCATTTCCTTTTGCGTAATTTGCGTTCTTAATTAGTCACTCAGAGGGATGGAGAATTTAATTACAAAGGCTTTAAAAGAATATTTAAATATACATCAAAATTCTTCTAGTTTCAGCTATACGAAGCTAATTATGTTTAATGGATTAAAGCACCATTAGCTCTTTATTACAAAGACATTAAATTAATAAATATTCATAGATGTGTCACGGTTGTAGAAATAAATGTTGAAAATGTGTTTAATTATTTGAAAAAATGATTTTTTATATAAATTTAGTGAAATAATGTGATAAGGTACTCAATTTTTTAACTAATTAGGTGCGGGCAGGAAACCTATAATCGAGTGGATAGAAAAAATGTAAATTCCTTTAAGCAATTGCAGTATTAGCAGAACAAATGTTCACCGCAGGCCGCCCACTTGGTGTAGTGGTTTGCGTTCTGAGCTGCCGCGCATTGGGCTTGGGTTCAAATCCCAATCGAGGCTAGGTTGTTTCCATGTCGTCCTCTTCATAGGAACCAATGCTGGCTCACCTATATGGTGCTCCCATAATAAAGTACCCCGTGAAATTGCGGAGAATAACAATAAAGGTGAATGTCTGACAACACGTACCCCGCATTAGGCAAAAAAAAAATTTCACCTCATTTCTTTCATTTTGAGAAACACCACTGTGCAATATTGTTTATAAAGTAAATTGCTTTATTTTCTTGTAAGTACATTTTCTCACTGGGGGTTTCATTATCTAAGGGTAAAGTTGTAAGCGTTAAGTAGAGCAATTATTAGCAACTGGTTATTAAAGACTTGATTTTATTTTGCAGATAAAATTATATCAACACAAAAATTAAAGTTTTTCGTTTCTCCAATGCGGATGTACTTGTCGTGAAGACATTCGCCTTTATTCACCGCATTTTTTGTTGGGCATTTTACTATGAGAGCACCCTATAGGCGGACCAGCATTAATCCTCTATGATGGAACGACACAAACGGAGGTATTTTAGTGGAGCGACGACGGGGTTCAATCCGAGCACCTTCAGCACCGAAAGCCAGCGGTCTGTACCACAAGGACACCACAGGCCAAATTAGAAAATACTTCTCAAAGTCGCAGACGAATGCACATCACATCCTAAATTACGCCTTAATCAAATTTAGTACATTGAAATATAATTAATAACTTTTCATTCTCATATACATAATTTTCCATACAGCCTGCTTAATTCAGTGCAACACTGAAAACTGCTAAACATGGCACATGGGGATATAGTATTGGTTTTCAGTTCGTCCGTGAAAGGCGTTCTTACGTGATGTAAATGATTCCAAACAAAGAAATCCATGGAAAAAGGTACAGAAAACTAAACTTTTGCATTTAATTTACAACTCCGTAATTTTCTCGCCAAACTTAGTACCCGTCCATAATATATTCTTAATTAAAATTATGAGTTTTTCTTTGTTGCATCTAATCAAAAATTCCAAGCAGTTTATACTAGATATTAGGTATTATTAATAACACTGGCCAACAGTGAAAATATAACTAAAACGAAACCAATTATTATTTACTAAATCGACCACGTTGATCACGTAAACGACCATGAAAACTTCCGATTAGCGCTAGGTTCCAAAATATGGGGTGGGGAGTGCTATTCTAATAGTGCTGTAATAGTGTTTCAGTTAAGCTTAATTCATATGATTCCAAATGCCTCACAAATGCGTAAACTCTGGTGACATTTTTTGTTATATTTGTGGACAGGTAACTTTGAAATCATAAAGGGAATCAATGACACCAATGATTAAGAATCGGAGACCAGGACAAGCCCCGGGACAAATTCTATATCCCTAAATTTTTTCCACTAATCCTGTGATATCAGATATCTATAAAAGTATTTTGGCAGTTACATGCATTCTACAGTGCAGGTGTTATTACAAAACGACCGCTTATAGTTCAAAAGTATAGCGCACCCACCCGTCCATCGTTCGAGACGTGTCAACACATGTTTTGAAGATCATGAGAATGATCTACTGGATTTGATCTGGTTACGTCAATTGCATGACCTTAACATTATTGAACATTTGCACGAACATTTGGAGAGAAAAGTTTTGTCATGTTCTTCCCCTCCAGTATCAGTGGAACAGTTAGGACACACGTTGCTGGAAGTATCGTACCGAGCTCTATTATCTTATTTATATGACATATATCACTCTAGCCCACATCTAATTCATGCTGCTTTGCAGGCCAAACAACATAGATGTGGCAGCAGCATGGCCTACAGTTTATTAATAAAATGTTTTCCATAAACGGTCAGTGTTTCTGTTATTTAGATAACCCACTGTACGCCATTCGGGTAATAAATTGAATAAATGGGAATTTTCATGGACAGAATACCCATTCCTCTTTTCACTTTATAAAACTCAAAGACTTAAACTAACTATTCATACTTTCACGAACAAATTATTGGTAATTTATTTTGCGATTTACGGCGTACATTTTTTAAATAAAGTTTTTCTCCCTGGATGTGTCTTTATTATTATTTTTTAATTTTTGTTAATTGATTTTCTTTAGATGCACTTTAATCACTTAAATGCGGGCAATATTGATATGCCAAGTATATACGGTATTTTCGGTGTATCTTGCAAATCTACATATAACAATTTTTGGGTAACGCAGTTTAGACGTAATGAAATAAGCGTCTTTAAACTTAGTATTAAATTAGGATACTTCATGCGTAGAGATTTAAACTAAGTAATATTTTACTTCAGCATTTTATTCATAAGTTTTTTTAAAAAAAACCAACAGATTTTTTTTCTCAGAGCATCGCGTAATTTTCTTTATTGAGTGTTTTTGTGTCTAATTAACCAATTCATTTGAACAAAGAAATAGCCTAATTAAGAAGTTAAGCATCGTTAACAAAGTGTATTAAAATTTTGGTAATTTTGCTCATACATTTCTAATTATGTCTAATGGATTTGTTAGCGCATTAAAGTGCCATTAGCTCTTTATTACAGCTGATGTATGTGAATTATTAAATATCGGTTGATCCGTGAAAGAGCAAAAATGATTGTTGAAAAAAATTCAACACTTGTAAATTTATCTTTAAAATATTCATTTTCGACTGGATGGAATATTCATGAGGGCAATTTTCAAATCATTTGAAGTAGAAACTTTAATGAGGCATGTGTCGCAGAGCTTATATAATTCTATCGAAGTAATAACTGGTAACGTCTTAATCAAGAATTTTAATCCAGTATAGCTTTGCCTGAAAGTGGCATGGGAGTTTTTAAACTGTAAACATTATTTTACATTAGTGTAAACAAGATACAATGCGCTCCTAGCTCTGATTAAAATATATTTTCTTTTCTATTTATAAATGATGTCACAAATCACATTAGATTAGAATTCCATAAATTTATTAAATCAGTGACAGTTTGGTATTATGTTGTGAAACTTAAGTTGAATCATTTAGAATATGTCCGTATACATGTACATATATCCGTATATATCTACATATACCGTTAAAACTTCAAAGTTCGCAAAAGTAATTATTGTTTTTCTTTAGTATACAACTTAATGAGAAGTTTCTAATAAATTAAATTATTTTTTCGTTAAAATAAGGTTATAGTTTATGTCGATGTCTCAGACATACTTTTACATCTATTTGTAGAGCTATTTTTTAAATTACTTAACACTCTGGTGAGGGAAAGTGCTAAAAACTGCTCCCTAGCAACATTTAATTAACAAGAGAACTAAATTTAATTTTTATGGCTGCACAGTGATCATAAGCTTCGCATCCCACTTTTAAATTCTGCTCGTTAATAATCAAGCTGCAATAGATATCTCTCGTTTATATTAGAGAAAATAAAGAGGGAATATAGAATTATTTCAAAACTATAATTGGTAGTGATATTATTTTCTAAACGGAATATTATTCCTACTTCTTATTCTAAAATATGACACAAAGTCTCCTTGCATAATTTAGAGCATAGGAACAATCAATCAAACGCAATTTAGAACCAAATGTAGGCAGACATAATACAAGTGATCTCAATAAATATAATATTTTCTTTCTACTCTGTATGCATGATGACCTTGTCAATCATCTGGATCCTACAAGCAGACTGAAATTCAATAAAAAAATGTTATACAGCCACATTTTTTAAATCCCATTTAATCCAATCACATTTACCTTTCTGCTTCTTCACTGTAAAGGAATTTCCGGCATTATTTTTCTAATACGAGTAAAATGTCTTCTCCATTGCGGCAGACGGTTACTTGGACATTATCCTTACCGTCATATGACACCGCGGTTTTGCTGGCCACTTTTCTGGGAACACCGTGTAGGTGCACCAGCATTACCCCCCTATGGGCCGATCCCGTAATTTTGAACCGAGTCAAGTTACGAGACCGGAACACTTGACCCCGCACCTCCAGAGGTAAATTTGAGTACTTGGAGGCCTTTGTACCCACGACCAATTTTACGTGCCCCGGTCACCATTAGTGAACAAGGTGGTGGGTTTTTTCAGCGACGGGCCTCGAACCCGCAACCCTCTGATCACTGCCTCGACGTCTTTGCGAACCGGGCCACCACGCCTCTCTAAGAGTAAAAGGTTAATAAAAACATTTTTTATTAATTTTGTTCAACAAAATTACGAGTAAAGGGTTAATAAATGCATTTTTTATTAATTTTGTTGAACAAAATTACGAGTAAAAGGTTAATAAATATATTTTGATTAATTTTGTTCAACAAAATTACGACTAAAAGGTTAATAAATATATTTTTATTGATTTTGTTCAACAAAATTACGAGTAAAAGGTTAATAAATATATTTTTTATTAATTTTGTTCAACAAAATTACGAGTAAAAGGTTAATAAATATATTTTTATTAATTTTGTTCAACAAAATTACGAGTAAAAGGTTAATAAATATATTTTTTATTAATTTTATTCACATAATTGTTATAATAAGAAAACTAATGATAATGGCATAAGAAAGCTAATGATAATGGCAAAACCTAATTTTCTAAAGATCTAAAGTCAGAGCCTAGAATTTATTCTTGTATTATTATTTGTGATAGATATTTTTTTCTTATATAGTGATTTGTTTTATAATGAGTTTTCGATCCAATGGATTCTCGCATAAAAGTTCATTATTATTAACACTCATGAATGAAACTAAATCATATAAATGGAATCACGCAAAAAAAATCACGCAAAAATTAAATCTAGTTTTTACATTTATTTATAGAAAGCAGCACGATATTTTAAATAAATGCGTTTTGCATAAGTAAAAGTGAATGAATATTTAATAGATCAAAAGTAAAACTAGAAACACCACTATCAAATTTAATGCAAGCACTACTTATAAGATATTTCCCCAAGAGCGAAAAGAAAAGTTTAAGTAAATTAAATAAAACATACAGAAACTTTCAGCGATAAGACAACTTTCAAAATGGGAAAGATTCATAATTTTTGCGTTTCTTTCAAATTCCTAAAATAACATGTAAAAGAAATTTCCCTTTTCTATTTTATACAGATTTTTTCCAACAGAGCGTTTTGTTCACAAAAATATGAATAAAATTGGCTAAATTGGAAATATGAAAATAAAAATGTAAAAATGGTGAGCAGAAATTAAATAACTCAAAACGTTTAAATGGAAATTCAAAATTTCAATCAGTACGAAAAAATAAATTGGTAATTTAGATTTATTTATTTTTTTAAAGGGAGATTAATTTTCATGTAAATGTTGTTCCTTACAAATTATTATCGAAATTTTCATTAATAAGATGATTTAGATATTGAGAATTTCGATGTATGAGAGTGTACCATATATAGATATATAGTTCGATAGATAGATAGATAGATATGCATAAAAAACACTAGAAGGAAATTTTATGTAATGAAATTTATACAAAATATTCCCCCAAAATAGAAAAATATATTTAAATAAGTTAAATAAAGGAAACAGACATTTTTCATTAAAAGACGGCTTTTAAAATTTTAAATAAGAAAAAGTGGATACGTAAATTATTTTTGATATTTGTTCCAATTCCTAAAATATACGATAAAATATAGCTATACTTTTTATGTAGATTTTTCAAAGCGAGCGTTTTTCTCACAAAAATAGGGAATAATAAATATGAATAAAATATATTAAAATAGGAAAATGGTTAGCAGAAATTTAATAACATGAAAAGATAAACTTAGAAATCAATAATAAAGTAAAAATAGAACTTAATATCTGGAACAGACGTTTATTAATAAAGCTAATATAAAAGGTGTGTTAATGTCTGATAATAAACCAGTTACGGAGCTATAAAAATCACCACCATAAATTGATTTGGAAAAAGACCCACGCATTTAGGAAGGAATGATCACCACGGGAGAAGAATCTGAAATCTATCCTTTCATGAACAAGCACGAAAAATGCTTTTTTAGCCGAAACAGTAAAATAAAAAAATAGTTAAAATCCAGTCAATCAGGCAGAAGAGACCACACATTGCAATCAGCATTGTCTGGTCCGTAACCCTATAAGGAAGCTTTTCCAAACTAGAATGCATGGATTCACCTAACAAATTCAAGAATGGATTGTATATTAATGGCGGTTTCAGTTATATAGACAAATGTAAATTTTACCTGACAAAATTTGCCTGAATAATTATTACATAATAATTTAACCAAAATTCGTTTAAATGCTACTAAAAATGGGAAAATGAGATTAAATGTATTGTTAACCCGTAAATCAGAATGAACCACAAACTTTTCCTTGCAAAATGTATTTCATTAACCTTTTGGGAAATTCATTTACACATACCTTAATGTAAATTATTCATATGTTTGTATCCCAATCTTTGAATTTTAACAGGATGACTCATTTATATATATACGTATACAGAGGCTGTTCCCACATTTTTTAGACGATTTTGGTAAGCGGTAATAAAAAATCGTTTGCTGCAAAAGAAATAATTGCAATTGTACTATGTTTTTAAAAGTCAAAATTATCGTCTGCGGCTTGAAAGTTGTTTTTATTCAAAATGGCGTTTTTAACAAAGCACTGGTTCGAAGGCTACATTTATGCTCTTTCCGAAGAGAAATATGCATACTCCGTTATCCAAAAACGATGTGAGAGTCATGGTTTTGTGATATCTAAAGCGTCGATAGGTAATATCGTCAACAAGAAAGCAAAAAAAAAACGTCAAATTGGAGCCTCAAGTGGGACAAAAATTCCAAACAAGTATCCAAGGAAAAAACAGACATCTTCGACTATTGCAAAGGTACGTTGTTTAATGTTAAAAGAAAATCCCCCTAGTCAAAGGACAGTTGCAAAATCATTAAAACGCTCGGAGTCCACTGTTAACAAAATGATAAACGTTGATTTAAATCTTAAGAAAGCGAAAAAACGTCCAAATCATATCGCTGAACGCAGGACACGCTGCAGAATTCTATATCAGAAACACTTATCCAAAGAAAAATGGAAAACAATTATCACAATAGATGAATCATGGGTGTATTTAAATGATTGCAACAAAAAAAGAGCCATTTATTATCATAAAAGGGGAGAAAAAATTTAAGTACATGGTTCAAAGAATCGAAAGAAAGTTTTTCTAAGGGATTCATGATTGTTGCTGGCTTTTCTTATAATGGCAAGTTAAAAATAAAGAGAGTGGAAAAAATGTCAAGATTAACTCCAAATACTATCAGGAACATATTTTATCGCCAATTTTTCTGAATGAAATACCATCGCTTTACCCACAGTGCCATCAATCTGTGAGACTCCATCAGGACAAAGCTAGCAGTCACACATAAAAAATCCACTGTAAATTTCCTAAAAGAAATGGAACAAATAACTCGTATCAAGGCCATACCCTTCACTGATATCCCTACTAAATCTCCCGATCTATCACCTATGGATTTTTGTGCTTTCGGACTTTTAAAATCTGCACTGTCAAACGTCGTCCTAAAACCCTTACAGGACTCTGGAAAGCTGTTAGGAGGAATGGGATAGAATACCTCTTCTGACACTTCAAAAGGCATTATTATCCTGGAAATTGCGGTTTCGAAAGATAGTTCAGAATAAGGGATGTCAAATAGAACATTTAAAACACAAGAATTTTATGTAATTTAGTTTTGTGAATACAATATACATCGTCTAAAAAATGTGTGAACAGCCTCTGTATACTAAGTTAATAGAATGACAAAGTTGATATATATATATATATATATATATATATATATATATATATATATAAACTTTATCATTCTATTAACTTAGTGAAGCACTATTTTTTATTCACAAATTTTTTCTTTCTATATGTCTTAGTAATAAACACTACATTTCACAGGTTACACAATTTACTGCTGTAAATAAAACATCCTGTGCTAATTGCAGTTAATTGCTTCACGTAATTTCTAATGACAAATTGTGAAAAAAATAAAAACCCCGGGGGCTTTTACATTTCCCACTAAAAAAATGTTGATGGAACAAATAAATAAGATCCAAACCCCATTCGATGCACAAAGGATTTGGAGCCACGTGATTTTCAGAGGCATGTGTACTTTTTGTTTCACTGCGACCGCAACGGATTGCTGTCACGGCAGTTTTTTCTCTATTTCGTTTCTCTAGTGCTTGATATAAATCGGATTAGATGCTGTTAAAATTTCAAAGAAAATTCCCTTTTTCCTCTTTTTTTCCCTTAACTTTTCTTTTTGGAGATTTCGGCTTGGTGCTGGGAAAATCTTTTAGTTTGTCTGACACGAGCAATTTATTTAATGAATCTGAAATCCACCATTATAAAGTTGAAAGCATTCGCGATAGTTTATTTTTGTTCCCATATAAGGAAAGAAAATGTGCCGTCTCATAAAATTCATGACAGAAAGTGGTGACAAAGAAGTATTTTTAAATGGGCTTTCTTTCGGACCACTTATTTCTTTATTTTATAATATTTTTTTGCATTGAAAGAATATATGGAATTTTTCCTCTAAAGTTTTAAAATGAATAATTTAATGCTTATCGTAAAATGATTACAACTGGGCTTTTTTCTAAACAAAATTTATCATTTTATGTGAATATATTGCTCTTTAAAAAATCACCATTTTTTGATTGACAAAACATATACAATAATTAAATGGTGATTTTTTTATATTTTTTTGACGTATTTTGGTGCTTTTCTGTTTAACTATTTACTGCTACTGTGTTTGGCGTGCTGCCAAAATTATAACTCACGACGCTGGACAATTTTTTTCTCTCCGCAGGACCTTTATTAAGGAACGTAATCCTACGTTAAAATGGGGGAAATTACGCATCGCAATACGAAAATTATCCTTTCAGCAGAACCAATTTTCCTGAATACGTTCCTACCGTAGGTGTGAACGCATTTGCTCAAAGCTCATGTTTATCAACTTAAGTCCCATTGATCAAAAATGACCTATAGACAATGATTCCACGAACCGTTAAATGTCATTATATTACGACAAAAGGGGAATTAAAATAGGTTTTATGAGAGGTCATTACACGGCAGACTGAAAACGCATGAGGAAAAAAGGCCAACGTCTACTTAGTAATAGTGTAGGGTGAAAAAGTTACCCTATATTCTTATTTGTCATTTAATTCTTCGTTACTTTAAGTGAAAAAAGTTTGTATAGTGTTCTCTAAGGTGTTATAACTGTTCTTGGTTGCAAAATGAAGAAATGTGTCGTTTTCCTAAGCTATTTAGCGGACGACGAGTGTTAAAGCAAAAACACATTACTGAAAAAAAATAGGAAGAATGCTTTGCCAATCACGGTTTACACCTATTTATGTAGTTAAGAAAAAAAATATATTCAATTTCTGACTGGCAATGACTGGTATTACTTTTGTTATAAGAGTTCCATACTGATAATAAAGCTCATTCTTTATACATTTTTATAAAAAATATTTTTTTTCACGAAGGACAAATCATATTGCTATCAATCAATCGTTTCACAACTCCTTTGACCCATTTATACAAAGGAATTTTAACATAGGATTACGTTCCTCCATAACGGTCCTCCAAAAAGCAAAATTTCAGACGTTAAAACCGTCCGTAGTCGCGAGTTATAATTTTGGCATCGCGCCAAACCCAGTATGTATCGCTTGGGCAATCAGTAAACAGTTAAACAGAAAAGTACCAAAATATGTCAAAAACAGGAGTCTCAAACAGTTTCCACATACTAAGCAAGCCTATTACATTTTTTGTTCAATGCTTTTTCTTCCACAAGAATACTATCCAGAAAGTAATATAACCAACGACCGCATTATTCATAGTTTTGCTGTAAAATGCTTTAGCAGATTTTTAAACGTTAAAGAGCTGCTTGATTTAGTGGTGTCAGACTTAAAACTAAAGTAGATGGAAGTAGATTTCGTATTATAAAAGCGTAAGACTTTATATATATATATATATATGTATATATGTGTATATATGTATATATGTATATATATGTATATATGTGTGTATATATATATATATATATATATATATATATGTGTGTGTGTGTGTGTGTGTGTGTGTGTGTGTGTGTGTTTGGTTATATATATATATATATGTCAGGATTTTTCTAGAGATGTTATAATTTAAGGGGGCAAAAAGGGGGCTTTGAGAACAGATCTGATTTTTAAGGCGTTCAACGTCAGTTTTATTCATATTTAATAGGACAAGCGCGAGTAGGCGAGAGGAGAACGCGAAGATTTATCAATAGAGTAGAGCGGCCTTGAAGAAATTGGTGGGAAAGGACTTCGTTGAAAACTGGGGAGCTCAGATTAAAAAGTTCTCGAATAATAGGTTAGCGTGCGTTTCTTCGATGTAGCGGGAAAACAATAAGTAGACCGGTGAATGCAATCGATTATGGTGGACTCCGTATGGTATTGAAGCGTTCCGTACGTTTGTATTCCAATAGTAACTTGGAGAGGTGGATTTAAGGTGAGGATGAGAAAATAAATGATTAAAGAGATAATTTTGTAATTATTTAGAGTAGGAGATGCCTTACCCCAAAGCTACGAACTGGCTATATATATATATATATATATATATATATATATATATATAAAGAAAGATAGGGAGGGAGAAAGAGAGAAAGATACGAGATATAAATACAATTACAATTATATATATACATATCCTATCATGAATATGCATTTACAGACCATTTTCAGCTTAAAGATAAGTATGTGAGACACCTACAGATGTTTACCTCTAAAATTATACAAATTGAATTCAATATATCTACATTTAGAAATATAAAATTAACTTTATCATCCTCAAAAATATTAATACGATAGAAAAATTTAAACATCAATTATCAAATATACACACATGGTAAAAATAAAGAGCGCGTTTTGATTGCCCTCGCCATCTGAAAAGAAAAAAAAATTAATCCTACGGAAAAGAAAGCACATTTTGCTTTTAAGAGATTTTCCTTTTTTCATTTAAAGCATAAGCTACTTATTCATTCGATATTCATTTTTTACACTGATTTCGATGCCATTCTAAAAATAATCCTATCTCAATATGTAATTCTTTACAGGTCCTGAAATGAGTTTGATAAAAATAAAAAATAAAAATTATTTTCGGTCTTTTTGAATAAATTCAAATTAATGTTTTTTCAATGGAAAAAAATGTTATTTTAAATATCCGTTTTTGTAGCGGCATTCATTCTTTCCCAAAAGAGAGGATTATAATGTAATGTTTATTTTCAGTCTTTTCTCTAGCGCGGATTACTTGATAAGTTTGTGATATTCTAATGTGTTTGCAAATAAAAATAAAATTATCTTGAGAGCTTTAGCATGTTCTTGCCTTTTTCATTTATATGACATGGACAAAATATTTTTTTTTTAATTCAAAGGTTTATTTTTGTTTAGAAATAGTCTCCATTATGTTTATTTAAGATTATTGATAGGAAAGTAGTTTCATTAGTTATAATAATAATTTCATGATGATTCGTGTTTATTTTTAAAATTATATGATCCTAAATATTTCTTTTTTTGACTCCGTGTCTTATTTTTTTGGTAAATGGGCTTTGAATTTGAACATAAGCTGGGATATATTTATTTTTACTATAAGGCAGATGAAAGAACAACCCATAAACGTAAAATAACACACCTTCCACGGTGATTAGCACAGGTTATTTTTTAGTATAGTTCTTTTAGACAATAAATTACTAACACTAACCTTTTGTGATACACAAAACATGAACACACATTTTCTTTAATTTATTAATAAAAATAAGCAACGACAACTTGTTTTAAACTAATTACTATAGTCATTTATATGGCATGCAGAATTTCTCTATAGTCAACTGAGAATTTCATTTGCAATGCGCTGTCGTCATTTGTGAATTAGTCATAAAGACAACCACGCCTGTATATATATCTGGGAGCATAAAGAACTTCAAACAGTTTGGAACTAGCTGCAATTCTTCATTTTCATTGAATTTATAGAAGCCGTGTCTTTCTGTTATATGTTAAATATGTTTCCAAAATATTAATTATTTAGTATTTTTAATTTTAAAAAAGTGCAATTATTTAGATGAAATTTAAAACAAACAAATATAGCATGTCAATCTACTGTTTCTATTGTCCATTTCACCAATTCCCTACGTATATCCATTTTACAAAGCAGTTATTCATTAAAAGCTTGGTGCTCTTTGACACAGTATTCATAATTTAATTAAAGTTGTATATTTAAGGGAAACTACTTTAATTTTTTAAAGCAGAAGTATCTATAAGCAGTTTAAGTTTGCAATTTACTCTATAAACCTCTGTGATCAAAAGCAAGCTGCAGTTTCTTAAACAATACGTGTTAAAGCTTTAAAACTGACTATATAACAGTAGTTCGAGTTGTTATTATGGTCACGCGCCGGTTAAATCTCCGGCCGGAAGCCGATTCTAGAAGTGAGAGATTGCGGTGGGCCTCAGCTATCCCTTTAGTTTAGTTGTATGTTAGCTTTAGATTTAGCTTTGTTTATATGAACTTTGAAAAACATTAATGAACTATAATGGCTCAGGCATGACTGCATTTCAATAAAGGGATAAACAACGGCGTTTAAATTTTAATTGCAGTCCTTATTACTGTAAGTTAATGCACGAGCTAATAAGAATAGGATTAAATTTAAGTGATGACTTATATAATTTTAAAGTTAAAGGCTTGGATTTTTATAGATAATTTTTTATCGTAAAAATGTAAGGAAAAAATGAATTGTGATCGAGTTTAATTTATTCTTTTTTTATATAGAAACTTTTCTTAGGTGGAAAAATTTCCCAGTTTCTTTACAATTCGGTTATTAATGAAAATTTAACAGTTTAATACATGTTACAGTTAAATACATGTAAACGCATATACAGCACTTACATTTTTATTTTAAAAAGGCTTAATAATTATTATCTAAATTAATAACAGATGTAAACTTTTATGAAACCTCAAAAAAAAGCATATAAGTTTCCATTGTAAAATCTCAACAGTTCGATCCATTTGTTATATATGCCAAAAATCTTAAGGTATGGAGAATTTGTAATACGAGACATCCTCTATCCAATTAATTCTGTACTTGGAGGACCACCTCATGTTATCTCAAACGCAGTTAAAGAGAGGGAAAAAAGCGATGGAATAAGGTCGGTCGTTACTTGATTTTATGGGGACCATAAAATATCCGAAATTGGTGCGTATTAGCCTTTTAATAACAATGAATAAGGAAAGGGAAATATTATGTTGCTACGATGAAAGTTACAATATATTTATTTTTCATGCAGTAAGCTGTCGATATTTGGCTTGTAGAAAATGGATCTCTTCATGTTTCATTGATTCCTATATATTCCTCTATATTACTTATATTCCAAATATTCAGTGTTCGTATGTATTCCTTAGTTCTTCAGTGTTTTAAAAATTTATTTTCATGTAATCCATAGCTTAACAGTATTTGAAAACTTTAAAGAATTACTTCTCTACGCAAATTAATTTACTATGTCTGTATATTTTAAAACTATTGTAATGATAAATTATGTTGCTTCGTTACTTAGTAACTCTTTTGTTATAAACTACAGATCGACTTGGCTGAAAACGTAAAGAAGTTTGTTGAAAATCGCATGTGTCCGAAAAGTTCCCTTACAAATTCGAGTACTTGTGATAAATTTGTAAAGTAATGGATATTTAAATTTCTCTTAATTGGAAATTATGGGAACCGTTTTTTCTTTTAAAAATCATGAACAAAAGCAGATAGCTGAGAAGTAGAAAAGGGAAATGCGTTTTGAAAACAAAGACTTTAATTACAACAAAAAATCCACCCTTTTTCTCATTCTCAGGAATTTTTAAAAAAAGAACTGATTAATTAACAATTAACAATAATTTGTTTTGAAAGTACGTTGGTTATTCAGTAAATAATGCAATAAAAAATACAGAGTCAAATGTCGGGCTCATGCGATGCAGACTAGCAGTCTGGCAAAAAAATAAAAACAGTTATTGTTTTGTGAGATGATTTACGTATTAGAACACTGGACTAACCCTGGAAAGACGGCTGCCGTTATTTTGACGGTTTCGGACATACGATTGAGCGCTATGTCTGTATTAATGTCCTTAGGCTTCTCAAATTTTATTTCTAATTTTACGCGAAATATGCACAAACATTTACAAAAGTATATTCGATAGCAAAGAGGGGTAGAAAATGTGTTGTATACCTACTGAGACTGAAAGCCGTCGATTTGAGAGCAGTATAGAAAACAGGCAGAAATCTTTAAAATAATACCTGGGAAATGTTAGTTATTTTCGTCTCTTCTCCCTTTTGCAAATAACGGAAATATTGGCTCTTCAGAAATATTGGTGTTGAAAAATAAGGACTGCACAAACCATGCGTATATTTTTACGGATAAACCATACAAGGTTGTCAGCTCGGCATATCTGCATAACATAGATATCTAAATATATACATTTTTACTATATATTGTATGAAATAGCTCAAAATTTAAAGTATTTAATCATTTAAAAAAAACATGAAATATTTTATATTCTTAATTTTATTTCCCACCGTCAAAATAATGGCATTCAATCTTTTTAGAAAGAAAAAAATTCCCGTCTTTCTGGTGCTAACACATATGCAAATTTCAGTAAAATGACGCCTTTAAAATGGATGATTATATTTCACAGGCGTTAAAGAGTGAAATAGCGATGAGTCATCGAGTATTAAGTGTCCTAAAGATTTTGTTTTCAACTGAAATTCCTTCCGAATAGGAAGAACCGGAAAACCAATCAACAGTTTTGGTCTCTGGATACGAAAATTAAAGGAGAGTGAAACCACCATAAGGATAAAAAATGAGTGGATGGTATTAAAAACAGCATGTCATTTATGCCAAAGAGAAGATGAGTAGAGACAATCAACGAATATTTTTAAAACCATCACAGTAAACTAAATACCAGTAAGCTAATTATTCAATGATGTTGTTAAAACCTGAGCACACAAGTTATAGAGTGTTCGTAGGATACTATATCACCTAGCTTTTGTATGATATGTAACTACAGATTACTGAAAAGGCATTAGCATGTTTTATTTTATATACACATTTGTCTTATGTTAATTACACAAACTCAAAGAGAAAAGGAATTACCGAGTTTATAAGTTTATGACCCATATTTATAGTACATAGGTGGCAATTTTGAAGTAAATTAAGCACACTTGAGCGCAGTTTAACACAATTTCTAACCGATTTGTGAAGGAAGGATGTAGCCTAATGCAGGCTCAGATTCCCATTTCTCTAAACTCGGCATACTCCATGACCGACCTTAAAATTTGTAAAAAACCTTAAAAACTCACAAGAAACTGTGGCGAACGAAAACCAGTGGGAGTGCCTTTTGACGAAACCAATCGCAAAAAGTCAGCCCGCCCGATGAGTGTTGCCGTATTCCAATGGTTACTAGGCATGTGTATCTTCAGGCCCACTAATTCAGAATCGAACGCGTTACCACTAGCCGCTCAGTGTTGGGGGACACCTGAAATGTGAACTTTTCTTATTTTGTGCAGTCATACAGTTTGAGTCAAGCTCTTTCGGTTATCAACAGCGATCAAAGCTCTACTGGTCTGAGCGGAGCTGAATGGCCTTGCTGCTAATAGGCGTTGGCTAAACTACCATATATATATATATATATATATATATATATATATATATATATATATATATATATATATGTATGTTTGCTTTTATTCTAATGGCTGGGAGAACTGAGCCTAGGGTGTTTTTCGGGGGGAGCCACATGCGTTGCCCCGGATGCACCACAGGGGGTGGGTCCCCACTGCACCCATTTGATGGTTGGCAAATTTTGAACCGAGTCAAGTGGCGGGACCAGACCACCTGACCCAACTACCCCAAAGGCAATTTGAGAATATATATGTATGTATGTATGTATGTATGTATGTATGTATATATATATAAATAAATAAATAAATAAGTATATATATATATATATTATATATAATTTTTTTGTGGAGCTTATTTCGAAATACCCCAAACTGAAGCAAATAATGCCGTTCAGATAATCATTTTCAGTATCAATATTTAGATTATGGTTAACTAGATAAAAAATTTATCCATAATTGATCCATAACAATAAGAGTAATTTCCAGCATCCTTGCTACAGTTTGAAATGTGAGATATATGGGTAGAAATCAAAAGATTTTGGAAGTCTTTATCTAAGGTATCGGGAAGATATGTGAAGATATTTCGAGAAATGTTACAAAAGATAAAGTATTCCTTGAGATTCAAGCAGCGTTGCGCTAGTAATATCACGTTGACACGGGTAAATATATTGAAATAACTACACAAGAAATTTAAACATAATTCGATACTTTCAATACTTTCAAAATGTTTAGAAGTTACGCAACATTCCTTATGTGTGCAGCAATATTTTGTTCGCAAGCAAGGGATACGTGAAATATTCAATTACTTATCTATATATATAATACAGTTCCGTAACTGACTCATTCACTGACTGACATACAACGCACAGACCAAACCGTTGGACCTAAAGGGCTGAAATTTTGCATGGCGATTCTTCTTATATTGTAGGGGTGCACTAAAAAAGAATTTTCAAAAATTCTTCTTAGATTTTTTTAATTAAATTTTTAAGCTGTTTTTTTAACTTTTTTTACGTTTGCATTTAAAATAATACTTTGAGGGTTATAAAATTTATATCACGAGAAAGATTATAAAAATTCCTTTAAAATGAACTGGTTTTCAAATCTTTACCTCCATTTCCTCATTTTTGGTGAGTTTTTAAAGATTAATTTTTAGAATTTAATTTATTAAATGCTGATCGCGTGATTTCTTTTTCTGGTACTTTAAATAAATTTATCGTCACGTGCATAACAACTAAATAAACAAAAAAAAATTTTTTTCCTTGCTGATGCGGCAGACGATTGAACATTATCCAAATAAATATTAAAATACAGTAAAAGAAATGTTCTACAAACTGTACTATATTTTGTCTATAAAAATATCTCTTACGATTTTTTTTATAAATATATATATATATTTTTTTACATCAATTGTATACATTGATCGTCGTATTTATTATACATACATATATATATATATATATATATATATATATATATATATATATATATATGTATGTGTGTGTGTGTGTGTGTTTTGGGGGGGGCATTAATTGCATACATTGACCGTTGTATTTAATTTGAATGTACTCTATAGCGAAGTGCGGGTTTTCAGCAAGTTACTTATATTTTATTACTTCTTGGCCGGTCTCGTAACATTACATCATTTCAGCAGATGTTGATTATCTTCAAATCTGGTGTCCGAACCTGATCTCCTTGATGATAAAATTTAGATATTAAACGTTTATATATTAGATTTAATTTGAATATTTTCTTCTACATTATTTTGTCTATAAAATTATCCTTTATGATTTTCTTATAAATATATATATATATATATATATATATATATATATATATATATATATATATATTACATCAATTGTATACATTGATCGTCGTATTTATCATATAATCTATATACAGTGGCTCCCAAAAGTGTTCGTACACTTACGATTTTAAATGAAATAGGGGTCTATCCATTAATTAAAATGAATATTTCAGAATGGGTATTTAATAATATGATCTATAATCTATTCTTAATAAAACTACATGAACTATTTTAAAAGCATAGTAAAACTTTATTTTTAAGAAACCAGTAATCAAAAAGTAACAAAAAATTTATGTCACAAAAGTCATCGTACACTTGTAAAAAATCTCTACATATTAGTAAATATTCTAATTTTTCGTTAAATTAATATTTAGTAGGATACCTTTAGCATCCATAATAGCTTTTAAACGTCTGGGAATAGATTGCACTAGTTCTTTTGTAATTTCTGCATCAATGTTCATCTATTCTTCCATCATAATTGTTTTTAGTTCGCTTTTCGTAGGAATATCGTGTTTTCGTACTCGAACTTCCAGTTCTCTCCAAATATGTTCTATTGGGTTAAATCTGGCTATTGAGGCTGTGTTTTCAAAACTTGTGGACGATTATGGAGACACCAGATGCGAACGTTGAGAGCCGTGTGCTTAGGATCGTTATCTTGATAAAAATCAAAGTTGTTTCCACTACCCAAATTTTGGGCTGATAATTTTAAATTGTCTCTTAAAATATTTATATAAACAGCATGATTAATTTTGCCATCAATAAATACCAAATTACCTACACCTGATGCTTACATGCACCCCCACACAAGGACACCTCCGCCGCCATGCTTAACTGTTCCTAATAAGTTCTTGGGATTAAGTTTCTCATTTTTTCTTCTCCATACAATTATACGCCCATCGGAACCAAAAATGGTAAACTTGCTTTCATCGGCAAATAAGACATTTTTCCAATACGTTTGGGGCTTATTTATCATGGATTGTGCAAAGGAAATCCTAACCTTTCTGTTTTTCTCACTCACAAAAATTTTCTACGGGCAAAACGCACATGTAATCCAGCTGCTCTGAGAACTCATCGAACAGTTTCAGGTGAAATTGAAGTAGAAAATGTTTCATTAAATTCTGCAGAAACTTTTACAGCACTCAATCGTGGATTTTTTGCAAATTTTCTAATTATAAATCTCTGATCACGTTTTGTTAACTTTGCCGGACTACCTATTCTTACATTGTTTTCGATCCGATTTTCTTCTTTAAAGCGTTTTATCACATACTACACAGTAGAATGGGATAAATTAAGTACTTTAGCAATATTCCGAACTTATTTACAACTACTATGAGGAAAAATAATAAATTTTCGAATGCTGTTTCTTGTTTCTTTATGACTACGAGCCATTTTTAAATAATAAATAGAATATTACGGAATAGGTAAGCAAAAATTAAAGCCAAACGATAGTTTAAATGCCACCACAATTCAAAAATAAAAATAAAGCTCCAGAAAATAATTTTAATTATAATTTATCCGAAAATATTTCAGTGTACGAAGACTTTTGTGAGATAAATTTTTTGTTACTTTTTGATTACTGATTTCTTAAAAATAAACTTTTACTATGTTTTCAAAATATTTCATGTAGTTTTGTTAAGAATAGATTATAGATCTTATTATTAAATACCCATTCTGAAATATTCATTTTAATTAATGGATAGACCCCTATTTCATTGAAAATCATAAGTGTACGAACACTTTTGGGAGCCACTGTATATAAAACAGTTCCTTAACTGACTCACTGACATACAACGCACAGACCAAACCGCTGGATCTAAAGGGCTGAAATTTTGCATGGCGATTCTTTTTATGATGTAGGAGTGCACTAAGAAAGATTTTTGAAAAATTCTTCTTAGATTTTTTTTAATTAAATTTTTAAACTGTTTTTGTAACTTTTTTTAAGTTTGCATTTAAAATAATAATTTGAAGGGTATAAAATTTATATCACGAGAAAGATCCTAAAAATTCCTTTAACATAAAACCTCGAATCTTTTCGAATCTTTACCCCAATTTTCTGATTTTTGGTGATTTTTTAAAGATTAATTTTTAGAATTTATTAAATGCTGATCATGTGAATTCTATTTTTGGTACTTTAAATAAATTTATCGTCACGTGCATAACAACTAAATAGACAAAAAATATTCCTTTTCTTTCTAATGCAGCAGACGATTGGATATTATCCAAAAAAATAAATATCCATTACGATTTTTTTATAAATATATATATATATATATATATATATATATATATATATACAGTCGAACCTCTATATATCGAACTTCCACATATCGAAATTTTCTATATATCGAACTTTTAGCAAATCTCCACGTTCATTACATAGAAAAATTGTTTCTATAAATCGAAAAAATCTCTATATATCGAAATTTTTTTCAAGACAAATTGGGAGATTTTATTCCACTTTAGAATAAAATCTCGCAATTTTTGGCATTTGAAACGCATCGTGGACTTCAATTCGTGGAAAATGTCCCTGATTAAGTTTTTAGTGGACTGAATAAATACAACATTTCTTTGAACTTTCCGCAAAACTGGCTGATCAGCAAGATATCCGTAGTTTTTTTTTTAAAGAATGTAATAAAAACAACATTATTGGAAATGGTGGGGGACGAATGTCCAACGTTACTTCCCTTTATGGTTCCCATAAAATATCCCAACAATGTATTTTATTGTTTTAATAACAATAAATCGGAAAATGTGCAGTACACAACATCGATTGCGGTGGAATGTTTTTTTTTTCATTATTAAGTGAGACCAGTTGTCAATATTCTATTCCTTGTAATGAGACTTTATTTTATGTCTAGAAAAAAATCTGCTACAGGGATGCTTTACTACTCTGAATGACCTTATTCAGGTTAATTTAAGGCAGCGCTTCTTAAACTTTTTTCATTCATGACCCCTTTTTATCATCCAGATTTTTTCGTAACCCCAGGAAATAAGGACATAAAGATAAATATTTTCTAATAAATAATTTAGTTCTTTGGTAAACAATATACATATGAAAAATAGTAGTTTTGATACATACTTCAAGTATACATGCAGACATATATACTGCTCCCCGATTTCCTTATGAAAGTATTATTTGTAAGGTAAATCGGAAGAAGCTGGGTCGGTTGGCGACTTTTTGGCGATTTTTTTAAAAGTCGCCAAATTTGCGTTTCTGAGTCCGCCATTTTTTTCAACCCCTCATATTCTGTTGTTTTGCTGTTTTTAAAAGTTTAAAACACCAGAACAACGAAATATGAAGGAGAAAAAAAAAGGAGAACTCAGAAATTCTGGCGACCTTTCAAAAAAATCGCAACATGAAAAGTGTAAGGTATCCGACTACGTTTCATGAAAAATAGTTTAATAATTACATTTAAATTTTAAGTTTGGGTTCGAACTATCGGAAATTTGTAATGAAAAATACATTTTAATGATTACATTTTGAATAAAATGTAAGTTCATCAGAAAAAGCAATTAAAATTTACATTTGCATTGAAATTATGATTATAGTACAGAAAAACATATAAGTAGATTTAGAAACAGAAATTTACAATCTAAAGAATTTTTTTTAAATCCTACGCCCTTCTAAAATATAAAAAATTTCATAATTTGTAGCCAGAAAAAGGGGTACATCTTAACAAGAATTAAAAATATCGCCAAGTTGGCGGCAGCCACTACTTCTTCCGATTAACCATTTGGGTAAAAATTATTTCTGATCATTAGTTTTTTCCCTCAGTGGTTTTATTTAAATATTTTAAATCATAGATGTTTAATCGAGGTTTGAGTAAAATATTTGGAACATGTGTCCAGTATATATGAAGATATAAAATAAAATATATCTTACATACTCGCAGAGGGCGACAAGAATTCATGTATCAGAATTAAAATTTCGCTACGCCAAAATTTCGTTTTCTGACCCCATCTGGGATCGCACAGTTTAAAAAACGCTGATTTAAGGGTATAAGATGTGTAACTGGTAAATTTTTTAATGAATGGAAAACAATAATTATTATCTATGGTTGCCCACTATATAATAAACACTCTCCAAAGTTAATATTAATTTCTGAATAATTTTTATTAAACATATAGTTAAGATTTTTTGCGTGTTTGATTATATGAAAACAATAAAAATCAGAAGATTTCTACAATGTTCTTTCACCACCAGTTTTTTAAATATGATTCGATTTCTAAAATTAAAAAAAATAGTAAACTACAGTATATATATATATATATATATATATATATATTATATAAAAGCATCTTTATTATATAATGTATAAAAGTATTCTGCCCACAGATAGACAGCCTTCAAAAATTTATTTTGTGTATCAGATCATGTCACATCAATTTGATAAATAATGCTGAAGTTCATATTTTACATAAAAATGACGCCTATTGTGTAATACATCGCAGCATTTACTTATTTAATTTTGATAAGGATTAAAATGTCCGTGAAATACGAAATAATGCTTTATTTCCAAACTAGCTGAAAACCCGCACTTCGTTACGGAGTAGATTCAAATTAAATACAATAGTCAATGTATGCAATTAATGCTAAAATAAATAAATAAATAAATAAATAAATATATATATATATATATATATATATATATATATATATATATATATATATATATATATATATATATATATATATATAGTCAGTTACGGAATTGTTTTACATATAGATTAATTGCATCTGCAGATTTAGGTATTTGTGTTATACTGAGAATAATGTAATAAAACATTAACGATACAATACAATTTTGATGATTATATCTCACTTTAATGCTGTCATTTCAAATAAATCTTATCACATTAATTTTATCGTCAAATCATTTTATATTTTACTAACGTAGTTACTAACTATGCTTTTACTATTATAGTTACGACAGGTTTTTAACATTATAAACTTTCCGTTAAAATAAACTTTTTTAAACGCTATTTATTGCAGTGGTTCTAACTCCAAACGTCACAGATTATTTCAGCTGTTTTATAGAATTTTTCAACTTGTAAATAGGAGGTACGGAATTTAGATTTCTATTTAAATGGATTTGTTTATTATCAACTGAAACCAGGAATAGGGCATTTTGGAATAATATCAAAATTCATTTTTTATTTTGATTCTTCATAGAAAAATGTTTCCAATTAAAAACAAAAGTAATTTATATGTGTTAATCTTGTAAACAGTTCTTATGTTAAGATTGACTGTTGGATGAACTTATACATACATACATACATACATACATATATATATATATATATATATATATATATATATATATATATATATATATATATATATGGGGCTAAGTTCTGAATATCCAAAACTGACGCAGATATTGCAGTTCGAGTGTCTATTTTCAGTATCAATTTAGAGCATGGTAAATTATAAATAAAATTTATCCATAAGTGATCCGTAACAATAAAAGTAATTTTCAATCCTCTGGGTATGAAATGTGAGATAAATCGAAAACATTTGCAGAATCTATATCTAAATTATCTGAAAGTGATGCGAAGATATTTTGAGATATTTCTTCTAAATAAATGCTTATTACCTTAACACTCTATTTTTACTTAAATCGATTTTAAACTACTCCATGTTTGTAAATACATTCATGCATCACATTCTTTCCTACAGCTTCGTAATATTATCTCGGGAGATACTAAACTTCCTTCATCAATATTTTTTAATTAAAATTATGCCAGTAAAGCACGAAGAGTTTAATTACCAAACATGCAAAAATATCTTGAATAAATTACAAAAATATAACATCTGCTGTTAGTTCTTCTCTCCCTTACTTCTGATTATCGTTTTAAAACAATGACTACAGGAATAACGGCTGAACATATTTATAGCATATACTTTACTCAGATAGAAGGAGAAAACGTACATATACAAAGATATTTCATTATTAATTCAGACCATTTGTAACAATGAAATTCATAGTGTTTTCTCATTTCCGAAGAACCCCGTTTCCTCCACATTATTTCATCTCATAAAACGTTTAAGTTTTTAATTTTTTTTTCAAAAAGCCGAAGTAATTGATTTAATTTGGTTTCGAAGATAAGAGTATTATAATTCGCAGTTTCAATTTTCAATAAGAAAAGCTTATTCGCTTTTCAATCCTAAACGAATTAGCTATAGGAAAAATATTCATAGGTTGTGAAAATAAAATTTCTACATTATGGCAGCGCTTCTAAGTGAAGATAACTTCCCTGAGGAGGAGAATCATTTATAAATATTGAAATCCTCTGAAATTGCTTCATGATTTCCCTTTTAATTTAAATTTCAGTGTCGTGTTTCATCGACTATTGATAAAACTGGTTTTTTATTAATTAATGCTCAAATGTTACCTCGAAAAATATAATTAAAAATGTTATTTTTTATAGAAAATAATACAATTATTCTGTCCATATGCAGAACACGTGCTTTAATTTCATCAGCATTTCGGGAATATATTTGAAAACGACTGTATTTTATGTGATATTATTCAAAGCAATTTTTCTGGGTAAATTTTTGCTACAGACCCAAGTCTAATCACTACAATTTGTAAAATTCTCTCGAGCTTCCCGTGGCTTCCCTTGAATTTATACGTACACCTTTCCAATATGCCATAGTCACCCGGGAAGTCTATTGAACTAACTCATGCAGCGATACTATGGACATAACATTCACGAAGCATTCTTCTGATCGGCTGCGAGTTGTGACTTCCACTTGGACACGTTATAAGATTCTGTTATTATAGAAATGAAATACTTATAATAATTTTAAAATTTTTAACTCTAAATGTGACTGAAAGGAGGTAATATTCAAACTGTAATATATTGCTGTTCCTTTTGGTTTAATGACATACATGGTAACCTTTACATTTCAGTAAATATTGTTTTCAGAAGTATCGTTTAATAGCTTTAAAATGATTTTTCTCTTCAGCTTTAAATACTGAAATTTTGTTATGTAGCCTTTTGACATGTGGTATCAGCATTTTGTTGTGAACTTTTAGAACGTGTTTATTACTGAATTTTAGTTAATTTTGTTGTGTTAGGTCGATTTACATTAAATTTTGTGGTTTGTAAGAATTGTAAATCACATACATCAGTTGTACTTTGGCAGTCCAATTTCGATTGTTCTATTTGTGTTTCGTTAATTTTAATTTGGATTTATTTATTCACAATCTCTTGCAATTTTTCCAATAACTGATTGGTGTGCATCACTAAAAGTTAACTAGTCTAAAAACGTTTGTCACAACATTGTCCGTAAATTGCTAAGATCGAAGATCTAGTTGAGTCTTTAGTTAGTTAAAAATGACTTTGAAATCTCTAAATTTTAAGTGTTTTTTAAACGATAAAGTGTTGATATTTAATGGTGTGTGGGATATCGTAGCTAAATTATTTGCCCTAACAAGCATATTCTTTTGAAGGAATATTCTGTACCATTTATGCTCTATGGTAATTTCATAAAAGTTACAATAATACAATGGTTGATATACATTTACGTTTATAACAGCCATTGTAATAATAATTTACTTTGGAGAACAATTTCGTAGGATAAGTAATCCAATTTAATGCAATTCAAATTATGTTTTGGAGCCTGGTTAATTCTGTACTTACTGACGTCTCGCGAAAATATAGGCGCAAATAACATGAATGATTTTAATAAGTCGAATTACTAGTTAAGGAAGCATAAAAGATATTCATCTTAATTGATCGATATCCTGATCTTTTCAAACACTTTTAATATATGAATTATGAAATTTATTGTATATAAATTATGCGAGCTATGAAAACAATGATTATAGTATGAATCTAGGCACCCTGAGTTGAGTTTAAAATTTTTGTATAGATTATACCACATATCATAGATTGTTTAGCGTATTACATGACATTTCTTTACTACGTTTACTGCAAATAATTGCTTCACTTTTTTATACTTATGGTAAAATATTGTTCCCTTTTAGTTTTTAAACTTAATCAAGAATACACATCTTACCTATATCTGTTCGTGGCTGCAAAATATTTGAAACTTTGAAGATTTATTTTGAAAGTTCCAAGCGTGTAAATGTCTTGAAAAGTTGATATTCGAAGTTAGTGTTTGATAATAGTGCATAGTTTCTGTGGGAGACTGTCCTAAAATCAGCGTTACGAGTCATAATTTATTACAATTGGGAGTAAAGGGTTTTTAATGTTCTTTTGTAAACCTTGTTGCTTCTTCGTCTCTCCGAGCTGAACATCTGCCAAAAACTTAGAACCTTAGTCTGTGTGTTTGAATCGCTAGGTAGGCAATGGAGATTCTTGACTTCCGGAATTAGTTTTAAACTGTATGTTATTGTCAGTTTGGTCAGTGTAAGCTTTTGAAACAAACTAGCATTGTCTTTTAGAGTTCAATCGTACTAATAAGCTCTTCTATGCCATTCTACACTACTGAACTATAAATCGCAAAAAACAGCAATACTTTTTGTTCATTGATAAAGTTATTTTAATGAAGATAAACTTCACCCTTTTTAGGTAGGGAGATGAGATTTGAAGATTTCAGCTACAGCTTCACGAGAGAAGTTTATCAAGTAGTTTATCGTATATAAAGATTTACGAGAGTAGATAATAGTTTCTTTTATTCAGTTTCGATCCATCGGGATCTTCAATGACATTACACCGATCCATGTAACAAAATAGCTTAACTGTCACTTCAACTCCAGCCATACGTTTTAAATTGTGAATTGTTATATGTTTTAACTAAAAGTATTAATGGATGTGATAATTACTTCAATAAATATCGAAAACAAACAAGACACGAAACGCCGTTGCATTCGATATGTATTAATGCATCTTCAAAGATTGCTCATAAAATAACAAATTTTTGAATGAGCCTCTGCCCAAACAGCTAATTATGTGTTAGTATATTAAATCTTGGCAAATTTACGGGTATTATAAAAAAGTTAGAAAAAGCATGAATTCTAATTGAAGATTAAGGATTGTAATTTATTAGAGAAGCCATTACTCCTTTGGCGAGATGTTACAGAAATAGAAAACACGAACCAAAGAGACATTGCTTACGCATTATTTTTTTATGTGTAACGGAAACAATTTCGTAATTCTGAAATATTCGTATGAAGTATTTTATACTATTTTTCGTATTTGACAAAATCATTAGCACTGTGTAAGATTCTTCGATTATTCTTGCATGAAAAGAACATTGCATAATAGCGCCACAAGTATCGTTGTTACGCTTATATCCGCCGTAACTAATAATCATTCGTGCAATTCAAATCGTTCGATCAGTAGTTTAGAAACACAGTACAGGAATAACTGCCTATGTAAGAGAATTGAACACATAATTTGATAATGTAAATGATTACAATAATTAGCATTCATTTTAAAAATTATTTGCTTCTTTTGAGTTCTCTTAATTTGTATGGTTTCAAAAGCTTTCGGGAAAAGTTTATTTTTTGTGACAGTCCGTTAGTTCTGGTATGGAAGAATAACAAATGACTTAAGGCGTTGCATTAAAGTATTACATCCCCTTGCATTTTAAATGAATAAAATAATGTGTCTCATGTTGGCATCTTTTAAATACCCTTTGCCAGCAATTTACAGTAACAGTAATTAATTGTTGAGGACTGGGAATAATACTTTCTAGTGTTAATATACGTACATATTTTATATTAACATGCATTGATTTCACCCCTAGGAAATAGTGAGTTAATCCGAACTATTAATTACAGCCAGATGAACGGAAACTATAACAACTTAATTGCCGTGACTGTATAAACAACAAAACGAGGGTTTCTCTACATGAATTAACCAGAAGCTTAATTAGAAGTGATTGCGAAGTGTCGCGGGAAATTCTGGGTAAAAGGCGTGTAGTAAGTGGTTCATGAAACTTGCACGCCCTTATAATGAGCTGCAGTGTTCGGTTAATAATTAACAACTTTAAACCCCAGGCGAGATATGGGAGAAGTCTCTTAACTAAGACATTCTTGGAGGAATTTTGCATAAATATTTGAACAAATCCTTCAACACCCATATTTAAGGAAAATGAGAAGCTTTAATTTTGATGTGTTCAGCTTTAATTGCGTATATGTAAACACATAGCCAATAAATATAATAATTTGAATGATTTATCTAAAGTTTTTGTTTCCCCAAACTGAGAAAAAAAATAGATTAATTTTTTTCAAGACGTGTTTTTCATTTCAAAATGAGTTATATTACAATGCATTAATTTTAAACAGGTCTTATTTGACGGGATGTCTCTTAACAGAGTCAGTTCTAATGAAATTATTTTGGAGCATATGCAATTGCATGTAATTCTATTAACCTTTTCCTTACGGAGTGGGATAGCATGCATCCCAAGAATACGGGCCCAAGAGTAAATATATATATATATATATATATATATATATATATATATATATATATATATATATATATATATATATATATATATATATATTTATATATATGTGTGTGTGTGTATAGTAGAACCTCGATATAATCGAATTTCTTCATAAGTCGAAGTTTTTCAGTTCCCTTTGAACCTGCCTAATACTATAAACTGATCCTCGGTATATCGAAATCCTCGATAATTCGAAGTTTTTCTCGTTCCCCTTGACGTCCGATATATCGAGGTTCCACTTTATATATATATATATATATATATATATATATATATATATATATATATATATATATATATATATATAGCCCCCTTAAAGTCTGTTCTTACAAAGGGGGGAGGAAATTTCCCGTTCTGAAGAGGGAATCGAAAAAATGGGCCCCCGTGAGCTAAAGGTTAATTTCTTACGAAAAAAATGAAGAATTTCTGCCCGTAGGGTAAAAGTTATGACGGGTAAATCGGAGAAACTAGTCTTAAAAAAGTCTTGAATTTTTTATTTTTATTTTACAAATGCCCGTTCTTTGGCCGATAGGACATTAGACCACGGGCTCTCCAATACTTCAAGACAAGGGACTTAAAATTCAAATGTGCAGGTCACACATCAGGATGTAAAAAGTTCATAGATTGGCCCAATTGGCACAAGACGCAGTAGGGCGAATCAACCAGACCAATCCGGAAAAGATGTGCTCGGAGACGGTCGTAGCCGGTCAAAAGTCTAAAACATGCGACCGTAGCGAAACGCGGGGAGTCAGGAACTAAAGAAGAATATTTACATAAAGTAACCCAGGGCTTTTCTCTAAAGAATTCATTAGACATCAACTAAAAGTATTTTTGCATGTAAGTAAAAAAAATAAGTCTTGACTGTAAGTGCCATGGTATACTTTCAGGAGTATTTATGACACTTAGTTCTCCAAAAAGTACATTTTCATTTCATTAGCTTAAGGCGGTACGGGACATATTTAAAAAAAATTATTTATTGGGTTAGAATTTCAAATGTTTTGTCATGGATAACCATACAAATTGTAAGCAAAATCACATCATAAAACTTCTCGTAAAGTTTACAAAAAATGTAAATTTTTAAAAATGTCGGGAAATTTAAAATTGTTATAATTCGAAATATTATTAGCCGAATTACAAAATTTATTCATTTAATTAAACAAAAGTATATAAGTTTTAGTTTTGATTAAGCAATTTTAAAAATACCAGCCGCTGCGTGAACAGCATAGTCGCTTTTCGTTTTATATTTTCTTTTGTAAAACAACTCAGCTTAAAGTAACATATGTAAGGAATGTTACCATTACCTGTCATCACAAATAAACGTTGTTAAGGGGTATTCTCTATAAGGCTGACTCTAAAACATCGTGATTAAAAAGTGGGAATTTTCATTACTTCAGAACAGAGTTAAAGATAAGACTGAGAAACCCAACACCAATGTTTTTAAAAATTATAGCCCTCTCTGTATGTACTATTTTTCAAAATTAAGATATCTACACTTTATCATTACATAAAATAAGAAATTGTTGGGGAAAGATTTTTTCATTTAAAAAAATACAGCAAAAATTCAGCAAGTTCTAAAATATAGTGGGGATTACATCATTCTCTGTAGATACTATTGTTCACTATTCAGATATCTACACTTTTTCATATAAAATAATAAATTGTTGGAAAATTTCTTATAAAATGGAGTAAAAATTCAGCAAGTACTGAAAAAAGTGTACAAAATTAACTATTGCTGGCTCTTGGTTGTTGCACCGGTGACAGTGAAGCCTAACCTCGTGATCATTTAAGCTCTCTCTTAATGAATTATTTCCTCTTCGCTTTCTTTCTTGAGACTGTTCCCAATTTTCACATGATCGTGCAGCTCGCTTTCAAGCATTCCTGATTTCAGTGCGTAAATCCATGTTGACACGCGGTTGCAAATTGCGGACGGCCGCTGATGTTTACATCTGGTAGTTGCAGCCGTTGCCATGCCATTCCGAGTGTAGAAATATCGTAGATTTTTGTGCCGCATACCTATGCGTTTTATATATATATATAGATTAAATTTAAAAAAATTTGAAAAATTACTGTAAAAGTTTTTAAAAAATGAAGTAATTTATTTTTATAAAATCACATTTTCAATATTATTTTCAAGTTTCCTGGATCCGAATTAAATTAAAATAATTGAAAAAGACATGTTCCAAGTTTGAACCATTTTTATTTAACGGTTCTTGACTTATAACAATTTAAAGACAAGAAATGGTGAAAAACCCATTATGCAGAAAAGCGTATTTAAAGGTTTAAACAAAGATTGGCTGCTATTAGAATGTTGCAAAACATCAAATTAATATCTTCTGTTTTAATTAAGCCAGAAACATGATTTAAACTTCCTTTTAAACGGAAAAAAGTTTTTAATACAATATATTGTTTTTCGAAAATTGATGATTTTTGTGTCCCGAACCCCCTTAAAAAATGTAATGGAGCATTTAAAGTCAAATAAGCCAAACAACATTCCTCTACAATAATTGCGTTGCCTGATACTAAATTTTTATTCTGTACTATGTCGAAGGTTTCTTCTTATTACGTCTGAAAATATGTCCTTTATTTTAAAACTAAACTATTAACGAATGAGTATAAGACAACTGTAAAGAGAACCGTATCGTGGTGTTGTCAGTTACTGACTCCCGAATGAGGAATAACAATTTTATTAAAACGTGAGATATCAGATGAAAAATTCTTTTCTGAAATCCTGCGTGTAGTTTCTATGATCATTTTGCAAATAAACATGTTTATAAAATATAATTCGACTGCCTGTAATTGTGCAAAACATTGAAGTGATAAATTCTAATAAAAGAACAGCTAAAAATAGTGCCCATTTATACCCAATGACTGTCCCAAAATGTTTTCTCTTCTGAGAAATCTTTTTTATTGCCTCTTCCGAAGAATGAAGTTTCTTTACAGTAGTTACCAGCTGTTACGCCTCTAATGATGACTCTAAATCACGCTTTGCCCCCAGCTAATGACAATGATAACAGTTCCCTGTTCCAGGTTTCGACAGTACAGCTTTCTTAACTTATCATGGGGAAATGATTTTTTGGAGCAACATTTTATTTTGGGTTCAGTTCAGAAAAAACAAAGCTTCATTTTGGTTCAAGAATATGAATAAATGTTTTAAGCAAAATTCGTGTACAGTAATACCCCGAAGATACGCGATAGGTGGGACCGACGAAAGATCGCGTAAATCGAATTCACGTAATTCGGGGTTTAACTTTGCATATAAATAGATATAAATTTTGTCTAATTGGGACCAAGAAATTACAAAAACACCAGTTTAAAGGGAAAATATTGTATTAAAATTAAAATCTTGCATTACATATTATTATTATACATATCTACAATATATAAGGGTTGCCCAAATGAAAAGATGACACTTGCGATTGCGTCAGAATGACTGCAGCTATAGCGACGTCCCTGAACAGGGATATAAAGGTCGGTAAGATGTGTGCACCGCATATGGCGTTCAAGAGTGAAACCTGTTCGCGGTTTAGAAAATTGATCGAAAGTAAAGTCGTGCTATACTTAGATACGTCCAGATCGGAACAACGCGCGTTAGTACGGTTTCTGATTGCGGAAGGTGAGTGTAATGCAAACATTCATCGGCGGCACAATACTTCAGTACTCTAACGAAACTACGAAAAGCAATCAAAAGCAAACTACCAGGCCTTCTCACACAGCAAGTGATCCTTCTCCATGAAAATGCCCGCCCACACGTCTCCCGTGAAACCCAGACGAGCTTAAACAAATTCCGTTGAGAAGTGTTGGACCAACCGCCGTACAATCCGGATTTGTCACCCTGTGACTTTTACATCTCTGGTCCACTGAGGAGATCATAACGGGGGAAACGTTTCCATTCGGACGACGCAGTGAAAGAACCTGTGCAGGACTTCCTCAAGAATCAACCACGATGTTTCTACAGCAAAGACAAAGACCTGCAGCCGAAACGGTGGGACCTGTGTTACAACGCCCATGGCGATTTCTTTTGAATTCCAATAAAGGTATTATTTTCATTCAACTTGTCCACTTTTCATTTGGGCAACCCTCATATAAAAAAATTATGTTGATGGTTCTAAAAAATCCAATAAAGTAGTCCTCCGTGTGATGTCGGCAGCCTTGTCCAGATCTGGTCTCCACTCCTCCGTTATTATTCTGCGAACTGGGCAGAAAAGATAAACCGTTAGGTGCAGTACTAAATCGTTTCAACATTTCTGGCATCAGAGAACTCCAATGAAAAGGCCCATTAATGATGTTTTTCTGTTCCAGAGAATGGTATATTTTTTCAGGCAAACAAGGACCTGAAATTCATCTTACTTTAAGTGCGGCCTCCTGACGTGCAGACGGCGGTGCCTCGTTAAGATCCCGGTTTCAATTAGGGAAACGTCGATTAGGTGTCTATCAAGTTCTCCAAACCGACGGATCAGTCGGTGAGAACAGGAACCACTCCCTCCGGCTATGCAGAGGGATGAATGAAAAACGAAAAATATCGATTGGGGGAACGAAAGGCCCGGAAGTGATGACGTTTGAAAGCCATTTTAGCGAACATGTGAGATTGTTCTAGAAGATAGAGATATATAAAAGACGGAACTCTGATGAGAAGAAGGAGACCAGAGTAGGATTTCGAGTGATGTTGACTAGCGACTCTCCGAGCTGTGACCAGTAAGCTCCAGAGTTTTGGGCTATTGAGTCGAGCTTTGTTTAGCTATGAGCCTAGCCAGCTCTGCTTGCATTTGTAGTGTGCTTATCTATTAATTGATATTTACTGTACATACTGATGTACGTAATCTAGTGGTCTAATAAAGGAATTTAATTTAACATAGAGTCTCTGGTTTCTAATGCTACACGGTTATGTCAGTTATAGGTTTACTGTGGGCCACACCATCACAGCCGTATTAACGCCTTTTTTTTCGGGTTTGTTCATAGCAGACTAACATTTTTTTTATTTGCTGCTTTGTCTTGATCATGCGATCTTTATTAGACTCTCTATTCTCTAAAAAATCTGCAACCCTTTCTCAATTCAGCTGAGACCTTCTGTTAAGTTTATAACCGTCATTAGACTTTGTTTTGGAATTGGGTCTGAAGTCTCGGATTCTTCAGTGATGCTTTGATCACGCATCTCTATAAGATCATCGACTGTCAGATCCGGGAGATGAGAATCCAACAGCTCGTTGACAGCATCTATATCGACTTCCATTCATAACTGTCTGGCTATATCGACAAATTCTTCTATCACAGGAGCAATATGATGAGTTTCAGGCGTTGTTTCCGTCTCGTTTTTTTTAAATATGGGACAAAGTTTCTCCTAGCCACCATTTAAAGTTTTTTAGGAAATTTCCTTCCAAGATTTAAATAGGGAAAAAATGGTCAAATCAAAAACCACGTAATTTCGCATTCACTTTAAGTCGGAGTATTACTGTACATAATGTATTATTCTGATACATCCCTTATACCCATTTTAAAATATATTCATTTAAAATAGTACACCGATTATATTTAAAATACAGATACATTTCTAATTGATGGTATAGAATTCAACGGAAGTATTTTGATCGAATTATTTCGACTGATATTAACATTGGGGTATAACATCATGTATTAAGAATATTAGTAAACTACCCTTTTCCAAAGGAAATACATACTTAAGATACTCAGTACATTTCCCCTTTCAATTTCTTGCTGGTCATTTAAAAAATATATTTATAAAAGGATTTAATAACCCATGTACAGTAATAGACCCATGTACAGGGAGCTATTGCTTCCATCTAAAACTGGTTAAAGTAATTAATTCCCTATCTCATAAAGTATTGCAATAATTCCTCATAATTATAGTGTGAGACTTTGTTAAGGGTCTCATATAGAAGTCTCACTCAATTCAGACTTATTATATGTAACTCTCATAGGATTAAACATTCTAGAGATGAAAGATTTGTTTTCCTTTTTTTCAAGTAATTTAATTTTTCATGGGTGCAGGTATTATACATTTTTTGTCATAAGCATGAAAGTTTTCTCAGATTAAATTAAAATATCAAAGTTCGTAACTTAAAATAATAAAAAACCTTTAAAATATTCATAAATTCGGAAAGTTTATACTATCGCGTATACGAGAGTTCTTGATACTGTTTTAATGTCTTAAGAGATAAAAATCGATAGAAGCAAGAATCTTCTATAACACGAGACATTTCCATGTTCGATCTCCGTTATTACAAATTTTACCTTTTTTTTATTAATTATTTATTTTTGTTGAACTAAGAAGATCTACGTAAATTTCAATGACGTACCTTGTTGGAAAATAAGAATAGAGTTCTAATGTATTAATTTGATATAGTGATGACATAATCTGTCCCAGCAGACATTTACGCAACAATTTAAACTCTATAACGGTAATTATTAATTAAATAAATTTTATATGCATCGTATATATTTTAGAGCCCTATTTTCTGAATATTTTTTTAATCCCTTCTGTACAGTGACGAAAAATTTTCTTAAGAGCTGTATCTTATATAGCAGCTGTTACGCATCTAATGATGTTTCTAAATCACGTTCTCTGCAGTTAATGACAATGTTAATAGTTCTTTTTTCTAGATGTTTGGCAACACTTCTTTCTTTTCTTATCGGCATAAATCGTTATTTCGGGTTACACTTTTTGTTCTGAATGCGATGCGAAAGAGATTAAAACCTTACTATTCCGTTCGAATGTTTCACCGGATCTGTTATTCATGTTTTCTCATATATTTCAACAAAATCAGTTTCCTTATTTTATTACATTTTGTGTAAATTAATAAGGGCAAATTAATTCAACATACAAACCAGTGCCGAACCCCTCGGCCCGCTATACCAGGGGTTCCCAACCTGTTTCCGACATCTACCCCTTTTAAAAGAATGACTTTCTCCAACGACCCCCTCACATTTTCTCTATAATATACAGTCTACAATATGATTATAATGCTAATAATTGCACATGAAACAGTTAAAGATGACTATTTGACTAAGAATATGAACAAAAAATTAGAAAAAGTGGTTCTTTAGTGTTTACGTTTAATTATTTTTGTATTATTTTCATTTTTAATTTCACAAATATATACAAGATTTCAGAAACAGATTGCAATTGCACAAACATCGTCAATAGAAAAACGAAACTGCTTCTGATTGGTTGCATCGGGAGGACCCATGTGATATTTAAGATCCAGTGGATTTCCCCAGTTCTGCCAAGTATTGGTACACAAAAGCTGACGGTGGCATTCCAAGCATATACAAAAGCGTCATGACATTTGACTTCAGATGCGTGGATCACTCCGCCCAATGCAAATCTGCATTTATGCATATTAAAACGGATATTATTATCTAATAATTACATTACTAAAAAATTAATTTTTAAAACAGAAAACTTGATCATAAACCCCCAATAGACCCCTGAAATACTATAGACCCTTTTTAAACTTCCTTCGATCGCCAAGGGATATATCTGGACCCCGTTGGGAATCCCTGCGCTAGACTATAGGGACCTGATCTGAAATAAATTCCGGCCAGGGGGCATTAAAAACAACATCTACAACAATTCAACATATTTTCTGTATATTTTTTTATTATTTAATATTGTGTATGTATGTTTGTTATTGTGTGAGTTTAGCAAAATTGTATATTTTTCTATATATCGTCATTGAGACATTTGTTTTATAAACATTGCTAATGAAACAATGGACACACACACACACATGAAATGGTAAAGGTTGTAGACTTTTGCTTCTATATATTCTTATTGAGTTCTGCCGTCCCTTTAGTAAGCATATACATGCATTTAATATGATAATATATAAGTATTTAATCTGCATAAAATTCAGTCTCTCTCATTCCATCCCTTCAAGCAGAATGTAGTCCACAATGGTTTGATCATTCAATGCATACATTTAGAAATTTTGGACGAAAGCACAATTAAGAGGTTCTAAGAACTATAAAATGCTCCCATATTTCCGACTATGGACAAAAATGTTATATTCTTAGAGCAGAGTTCGGGTATCGGAATCGAATGATGACCGTAGTGTCCTGAACCAACTATCAGAGAACAGAAAAAAAAACAGCAGACACATGATTTTTTCTTAATTTCCATGCTGTAATGATGAGAAAGCAATAAGCAAAATCAAGACTAAATTCATTGAGCCTCCTAAAAGATAGGAAACTCGTTGACTATTTATGTGTTTGGCTTGTCTGTTGAGCTGTGGTTACATTCTGCTACTCTGAAGGTAAAAACTAAGACTTTGGGAGTGATCTAGAGATTCGAATTGAGGACTTTGATGTTAAAAGCATGGATCGACAAAGTACTGTATCAGAGTGGATTGCGCAGATCTATTTAAATGAATTTTAAGTTTTTCAAGTAAACATAAATATAGTTTTTCTCAGATATAAAACATATATTAATCAAGACATTATACACACAAATATATATATATATATATATATATATATGCGCGTGTGAGAGACTCTTGTCTAACACTTCATCTAGAATCTCTGCATATTTTCAATTTTAGTGCAAATCACTTAATTCTCAAAACATTGTCAGATAAAAGTTCATTTCTTAACCCTAAGACATTCGATACCTTCAAAGTCACTGTTCGATCTGCACATTTTTCTGCGAGGAGGACTCTCTGATATTTCAAACATTAGATGACAAAACAAATTTCAACTTATTTGCATATCTAATACTCAACCCCGTTTGCGCGTTAAATTTGTATATTCTAATGAGATTTCTATGGATTTATGATTGGCGGAGTCAAATTCATCAGTATAAGGAAAGGAAACGATATGCTACGTCAGCGCAATTCAAGTGGACGTCAGCGAAATCCAAGCATGCGCAAGCCTAAGTTTTGAAGGATAGCGCAATCAAGAATATGGAAAAGTCGTATTGCATAAATTAAAATGCTGCAAAGTCAAAAAGAAGATTAAAAACTGAATTCATAGGGAAATTTTTAAGTTTACATTAAATTTCTGTAGTTAATAAAGTTTATAGCCTAGAATGTATTGTGTGCACTCTTTTTTATTAAGAAGGTGTGATTATATATCAATATGAGTATATTCATGTCAAAACCAATTTTTTGGTAAATTAAAGAAATATTGTTAGAGTAGGAAAATAATAATATATACGCTTTCGTTTCCTTCTACCCAACAATAGAGTATTTAATGTTTGCTGTAAATGACCTATTTTATAACGACTCTCAGCTAATCTTATAAGATTACCTTACTTGTTATTAAACACAAAAATAATTATTTATTTCAAGAATCACTAAATACTGTAAATAGCAGTAACATACGTATTAAAAAAAATAGAAACAGGGAAAGAGAGCCTGATATACGTGTGAATAAGAGATAAAAGTCATAAGAATAATTCATTCATTTTCATGGAAGTCAACAAGCAATGTTATGTATCTATTCATGAGCGAAGATATAACAGTTGCGATGTGCTTCTGTAAGCTTTTATCGTAAACAAATGTATAAATTCTTTTTTCCTGGAACTCTCAATCTAGCCATAATGCTAAATTTAGGCAAATTCATTAGAAAAGGGCACATTTTCTTTGGCAATCATTAAAGGAATCTTAAGGATTTCTAATGATCTAAGTCATATGCACATAATTTTCAAGTATGCAGGGACTGGTCTGATTCTTTAATGAACACATCATTAAGTTCAAAGAAATCTCTATTCAGCGTATCTGCCGTGATAAGTTATAACATATGCTTCATTGTCATTCATCCACATTAACTGAAAAAAAGAGAAAATTATTTTCTTTCCTTATGACTCTTGTGCATTTACTATAGTATTCATTTTTAAATCTATATTCTGTTTATCTTTAAAGAATCTACATACTACTTTTCAAGGATGCTGACTATTGTTTCATTCTTTCATAATGATACGTTTGTTAAAGATTTCGTTTTTTTAATTCGCGTTTAGAATGTCAGATTATAGTTTCTAATTGTATAGATATCAAATATGTATTCTTAAGCATTTCTCTCGCTAGATTGTATTGCTTTTATATTTTTAGAAATAAAAGTTAGTATATTGATAATGCTAAGCATGTTTAAATATTATATCTGTGTTATATAAGTACACACATTGTAGATATTAATTTATTTTATTTAACAAAGATACACTAGTTATCAAAAATTAAACAAAAATCACATAAAGAGGGATAACACATTCAAAACTAGGCCAATCTGTTTAAAATTTGACTATGTTGTTAAATAAAAGGTGCTGAACAATACTACATTATGCACAATTGTGGCGCTGCAGTCGGAATACGTCATAGGAGTATATAAGTGCATGTCTCAGATCAAAGCGACAATTGTCGCTGCGAGACTGAGGTTAGACATCTGGCTTAGCCAAATTGTAACAATGACCTCCAGGCATCATTTGACCGAAGAACTGCGATGGCGAGCTATTGGAAGACTAGAGGCAGGACAAAGTCAGACAGAAGTGGCCAGATGGCTAAATGTGAGTCCGTCTGTGGTTAATAGACTTTGGCAACAAATTCTAACCACGGATTCGGCATCCAGGAGGTTCAGCCAAGGAAGGCCATACGCTCCGACGAGTGCCGATATTTGTCATTATGCGCACGAAGGAATTGAACCGCAACTCCGTCTGCAGATCCTCCCTCGCTGCAAGCTCTGGAAGTTTGGTATCACCGTTAACCGTGCCTAGAAAGCTTCACGAAGCTGGTCTTTTTGCGAGGCGACCAGCCATTTGTGTCCCGCTCACGTCACGCCATAGGCGGGAACGTTTGCAGTGGGCACGCCAACATGTCCACTGGACGTGTGATCAACGGAGGGCTGTTCTCTTTACGGATGAGTCCAAGTTTAGCCTCCAAAGCGATAGTAGGCGTATTTTGATTTGGAGAGAACCTGGAACTCGTTTTCATCCATCACACATCCGTGAAAGAGATGCATACGGATCAGGCAGTGTCTGTGTTTGGGGTGGTATGTTTTTGGGTGGACGCATAGACCTCCATGTCTTTCCCCGTGGAAATAGGAATTCTCACACCTATAGAGATGACATTCTTGATGCTTATGTGCGCCCTTATGTCGGGGCAATAGGTGATGAATTCGTGCTACAGGACGATAAAGCGAGACCGCACAGGGCTCGCATCGTGGATGCTTATCTTGAGCAGGAAACAATTCAGCGCAGGGAGTGGCCAGCTCGATCACCGGACATGAATCCTACCGAGCATGTTTGGGACGCTTTAGGACGACGTATAGCTGCTCTCAATCCTCTTCCTAGGACCCTACCCACGATTTCAATTGCTTTGCAAGAGCAATGGCTTTCACTTCCTACCGAACTCATACACAAAAAATTGACAGCATGACACATCGCTGTATGTGCTGTATTGCTTCTCTGGGGGATCATACGACATATTAAAGGTACTTTTCTTATACCAAACTGACACATCCGATTCGTTCATTGTATACATATGCTAGTTTCTATAACACCATAATTATCTGACGATTTCTTTTTACACCTACCTATGTGTTGTATAATGTGTATAAGTTTCATCAAATTCTACGCGTAACTTTTTGAGTAATCGCTATTTTTGTGACTTTTCCATAATTTCTGGTAAACAGTGTATATTCTGTAGAAGTTCCGGTTATATGTTAAACCATGATTTTAATTTACCCAATTTTTTAAATTTTTTACTATGATTTCCAATTCATTACTTTTCCTAGAAACTCGCTTTTGCTTTTAGAGCGAGAGAGTATAAAATAGGGGATCACAATTAAAAATATGTTATTTGTGGACGGCCGTTTAATATAGTTCAGATAGGCATCACACTTAGTGAGTAATAAGTAAGCATTTAGGTAATTCTCAGGTGTATATACACTAAAACGCAAAATGGTACAGGCGTGCGTATGTAAATAACGGAGTTATGCAACCAATCAGCTTAACGCGATGCGGTCGGCAATACTTATATAAGACAAGAGGTGTCTGGCGAAGCTGTTAGATCGATTCTTGCAGGTACAATGGCAGGTTATCACGATTTATGTGACTTTGAACGGGGCGTTATAGTCGGTACACGAGAGAGGGCACATAACATCTCCGAGGTAGCGATGGAATTTGATTTTCGCGCATGACCATTTCACAAGTGCAACGTGAATATCAAGTATCCGTTAAAACATTAAATCTCAGACAGCATTTCGGCCGGAAAAAGACCTTAAATGAACTGGACCGTCGAGACTGACGAGTGTCCTTAAACGAGATAGACGTGAAATATTTCCTCAAATTGCTGCGGATTTCAGTTCTGGGGCATCAACAAGTGCCTGCGTGCGAATGGTTCAAAGGACCATTATTGTTATAGGATTTCGGAGCCGCAGGCCTACTCGTGTACCGTTGTTAACTGCACGGCACAAAGTTTTACGCATCGACTGGGCCTGCTAACATCTCCATTATACTGTTGATGAATGGAAACACGTTGCCTTGTCTGACGGAAGGACGTGAACGCATATGGAGACAACCTCATGAATCCATGGACTGTACATATCAACAGGGAACTGTTGAAGCTTGTGGAGCCGCTGTGATGGTATGGGACGTATGCAGTTCACGTGATATGGGATCCATGATATGTCTAGAGGTGACTCTGACAGGTGACGGATTCATACGAATTTTCTCCGATCATCTACACCCATTCATGTCCGTTGTGCATTCCGACGGACTTGGACAATTCCAGCAGGACAATGCGACACTCCACACATCGAGAGTTGCTACCGAGTGGTTCCACTCTTTTGACTTTTGACACTTGCATTGTCCCCTTAAACCCCCAGGCATGAACATTATTGAGAATATCTGGGATACTTTGCATGCTTTGCAACGTGGTGTTCAGAAGATATCTCCAACCCCTCGCACTCTTATGGATTTGTGGACTGCCCTGCAGGATTCATGGTGTAAATTGCCTCCAGGATACGTTTAGACATTAGTTGAGTCCATGCCACGTCATGTTGCAGCAAGTCTGCGTGCTCGTAGGAGCACTGCAGTATATTAGGCAGGTGTACAGTTTTTCTGGCTCTTCAGAGTAGTACCTTTGATACAAGTTCAAATTTACAAAAGCTTAGAGTCTAACTTATTCAAATTAAAAATACGACATACTCAGTAGAAAACAGAGTTTATGAATTTAGGACTCATTTAGGGCTCATTTAGGTGTGATAACAATCTCTGGGATATTAGATGAAACTTTGGCGATATTAAAGTAGTAAGACAAGGTATAATAATAAATAGTAAAGTTAAGGTACATTTACAATTGTTAAACCTGATATCAGATGATATTGATGACTGCATCGTTATTATAATATTAAAGAAGGGAAATAATTTTTCCGGGAAGAGTGGTCATTCAAATCACATATGTTAAGAATAGTTCGTAAAAATAACTACTTTCACATATTCGTAGAGAGCAGTTTACATGAGTTCATTCTACTTTAGTAAAACTATATGCATAATATGATTCCTGATATTTTCCTGTGAAGAGACAGCACAGGAACATCCATGTCTTGGCCAACATTGGAACTCAGATCCATGCGGCAACAGCTTGTGATATTTATTACCAAACATACTTTTTCTTGAATTAAATTACCCAAAACTCTGGAAAAAAATTTAATCCTGCTTGATTGGAAAATGTCCCATTTAACACAGGTAGGAGATTTTAGAAAATGTCTCCCTTTTTGAAAACCTTTAGAATAAATAAGCACATATATCAGATATCCTAAATATTAAGCTCTAAGAAAAACTGTTAACGTGGAAAACTCACTCAGACTAATACCTTATCAGAAATTTGTTTAAAAGTTCTTTGTTTCAATCAAATCCTTTCACCAACATTTCCATCCCAACGATAAAAATCTGATTAAAGTAGGTCCGTGTCAGGCTCTCTTTTTTATTACCTCGACGTTGGGATTTTCCATTTCATTTCTCTTCTTCCGAAACGATACTTTTGTTTTATTTTCGATTACGGGCTTACTGTCGCTATCTTATCAACTTCCTGACACTTTTGTGGGAGCAATTTTTAGCTGCGGAACGTGAAGAATCAAGTAAAAAAAAAGAAATAGAAAAAGAGCTACACGTGGAGAGGGGAAATTTAAAAAGTGACTTTTCGTTTAAGATATTTTTCTTTCCATTTACTCAGAGTTTTTCAGTCGCAACTGAGGACTGCAACGGGTAAGGCGAAACGAATTTTTTTTGTTTACTTAGAAAATTTAAGACGAGAGTGTTTTATTGAATTGACAAAGAGGAAAAAAGTACAGCACTGGAAAAAAAAATAGAGAGATAGTATTCTAAGTAGGGCATCTGTCTCCCCTCCCCTCTCCACGTAAGCTGTCTTTCCCTACATAACTATGCACGTACCGACGTAAAGCCCTTAGTACACTGTAAAAGTTTGCTCAGCACAACACGTAGGTTTGCAGTGATGGACGAGGGAGGGTTTATCACAATACAGTAGTTATCACGCATTGTGGAGTCCTTGCTGCTTTCTCGTTGGTTTCGAAATATGGTTTCTGCTTTCCCGATAGCAGTATTGCTTCTGAAGGAAGAATGTTGTGCTGTGCGTATTTTTGACGTGTGCTAGGGGCGTGATGCCTCCTCAGATCAGCGTAACCTGCAGAAATGTGACATTCTGAGTATATTAAACAGGAACTTGTGAATATCCTAAATATTCATTCAAAGTCTTTTATTAAACATAATTAAAAAATCACGTTCCTTCCTCGTTCCATTTTTATTTTTCTCAATCTGTATGCATTTTTCAAATTGGTAAAACTCTGTAAGGTATCTGAGGTAACGAATGGGCCGATTCGTAGAGATGCATTGTCTCATAATGCTAACGATTCTAGAAGCTTCCGGGGTGTATTTAATATTCTATTTAAATATCCTCTTATCAGCGATTATTTTCTCAAAAAACAAAATGAAAGTAGGATTTAAGGTTCTACAGCGTGATATACAGGCTGAAATGTAATGCACATTCATATGTGCAATCCCTTTAATTTCTACTTACGGAGAAATTTACTCCAGTCGTTTTCCAATAAAGAAAATAACTGGAGAAAATTCTATTCACACTTTATTTTATATTTTATTGGAGAAAATAATTTAAACTACTTTGAAGTATAATATAAAGTCTTTGGCTACCTAGAGAGGATATATAAAGCTTAGTCAGGCGGAGAAGAAAAGAATTTTTGACACTGATTAGTTAAGCATTACCTCTGAAACAAATTCTACTACATTGGACGTATTTCATTATCATTATGTTCTTAGTATAAGTTCTCTTAGGTTTATTTGTTTAATTGTTTGATAAAATCCCTCTATCCTTTCATTTTTTTCAAGTTTTCTGCAATAGTTTAAGCAATAAACAATTAAAAAGATATCTCTCAATATTAATGTGTGATACAGCTTTTAAAATCATCATATAAAACATGTTTTCAACCGCAAAAATGAATTTTACAATAGTGGTTTAGTGACAGGAGTGGTGACGAAAGGAGTTTGTCTTTCACTCAATGAAGAGGGGTTCTTGGTCAGACGAAAGAAGTTTATTGGAACTTGGCACACCACATACACATAAAATAACACATAATCTATGCAGAGAGAAAACTCTATGATGTTCTAACCTCCTCTCTGAGAATCACTTCCTGTCTCACTGATGGTTAACACAGAGGTTCGATGCAATTTCAGCCGAACTCTCTGGGGTTGCTACCTCTGGCTCTCCCAATTCTCAACTGACCCTCTAGGCACCTTTGCCTCTATCTGAAACAGCTTTTGGGGTCTCACCTGTGTCTACCAGAATTTTCATATAGGTCACCCGTCGCGATGCCCTACAATTTATTTGCTTGGAGGCACTTTCGCCCCTTGCAACGAGTCACTCAGAGGGCCAGTGACAGCCGCTTTCAACCCTTTGTACTCTGTGGTGATACTTCTATGTGGCATCTATTGCTCACCAACTCTTTCTACACCTTATTATCAGGGACAGCCTCTAGCTAAATGCGCATGGTACTACAAGAGGCTTAACCGTAAGTTTTAACAACTAATGTTGAATACAGCTGTCCACATCGTATAGTGAACAGCTTCACGACCTTCAATGGAGTAGGATAATGTATGATACCAGTCAAGGCATGGACGTTGTTGTTCTGTCTGTTCATAGCTAGCGATGTTGGGTCACCTAAATAGCGCTCCCATAATAAAGATGCCAACAAAAATCGCCTGTCACATTGGAAACACAAATGTTGAATATTATATTGTTTGAGAATCTTTATGCTGCAAAATGTTACCATAGAAATTCCATGTACGCTTCTAAATTTCAAATTATATGATTACAAATAGAAGATTTATTTAATTAACAGAAAATTTCTTTCTTTCTTTACTTGAGCTTAGAAATGTACGGTGTTAGGAATAACGGCTTGAAAAATTCAGCTCGTATTTACATGGGATTTTATACAAGAGATAACACGAACTGCATACATATGATCTTACGAATTTTTTTAATTTATTCTCCCTGAAAATACCAAGATGAGATTTATTCATTTAGAATTGAGTAAATCAAACCCATAATCAGTTTATCAGCATGCTGCATATCCAATAGTCTAAATGATACTTGAAACTACTTCAGTGTCAGACGAGCTACTAAAGTTGAACGTTCTCACTTCATCGTTACGACTAACTTTATTGTGGCATGCCCTAATCGTGATTCTGATATTGTCAAATTAATTTCGTGCGTCATTTTACACATCACTATATAAAAGTTTCCCCGTTTTAAGCGCATTTGAATGCAGACTTTACTGAGTATTTAATAAAAAATTTCAAAAAGGAACGACTGTAACAAAGCGAAATTACGGGACGTGTTAGAATGTAAAAATAATATGGCCTAACCTATGAAAACTTTGGCTATTTTTTAATTTATATTAGTAGCTTAGGCCTGGAGGTGAAGAAATTAAATCGCAGAGATTACACATTCTAATGAAAATTGAATATTTATAAACCAGGAATGTGCTTAAGCTTCAATACTGTTATTTGCAATAATTCTAGTTCTCTCATGCAAATTATTCACGTAACGTTCTAGTTTGAAAGAAGGTAAATGTTGCACACAATCTGCAAATACTCTGGGAATAAAATACACTTTTTCAACATTTTTTTCTCTATATTTAAACAATATAATTTTATCCTCTCAAACTTGGCGTTGGACTGCACCCATAAGCATTTCAGTACAAAAGATTTTTAAATTACACACACATTTATCTCATATTTTTGTGGATAAAACTATAAAAGCGAAGCGAAACTGTTATTATCAGAGCAGTTATTGCTCCAAACTTTTCAAAAGGGCTAAAGTTCCTTTGTTTCCCCTTAAAAGGTTCCCATATTCTATCAGTTTAACGCGACTTATTTCTCCTTAAATGAAACAAAATGAAGGATTCTTTTTTATTAGTTGTTTATCTCTTCACAAGGTGGAAGCGTCTTTATGTCCTCCTAAGTATTACGATATCTTCTACATGGGCTCCAAGCATAATGGTATCTTTTGTTCCTCAAAGAATGAATGACTAAATATCATATGTAGCCTTTTAAAATGGAAGTATTTGTTTTTTAATACGTAGATATGTACAACATCACTAGTCCTATTAAAAAGTGTTAAAACTGAGTAAAGATAGACATTGATTAGTTACAATATAAAATATGACTATATTTTTAGATTATATCGCCTCAAAACACATACATTATTTCATGAAAGAGAGATATCCATGTTTAATTGTTAGTAAAAAAATAGAAATAATTAACAGGCAATCACTGACCCCAAATAACTAACCGAGATTCATGCAAATAGTGAAAGCCAAAATTTACCTACTTCTCTAAATAATATTGACACCGAATAATTATCGTCTACCTTGAAAAAGTAAGAACCAAATTTTCATGTATGCATTGTTTCTGTGTATTCTGTCTCAGCACGGTGAACAACTTTCAGCAATCAGTATGCTAACATTCGATTCAAGAAAAAAATACGTAAAAGGAAATAAATTAAATATTCAAGAATGTAGACTTTTTTCAATATTTTTTCTTATTAATGAATAACTAAGTTTGAGTAAAAAACGTGCCCAATCTTGCAAAGAGAATTTTTTGTGACTATTACTTTTATAAACTAAAACATTTGTTTAACAAAAAGGTTATTTGTTTCGTAATAACATTAGTTTTGTTGCTAAGTATAAATTATACAGAAGTTCGTTCGCTCTTTATGGAAACGATTTCGTAATTTATTTTTGTCGTTTGAATTTTGAGATAAAATGTTTGCAATTTCAGAATAATCTTCTGCTACTGTTTTCTTTTGATTGGGATGAAAAATAAAAGATTTATTTTGAAAATGGCTCCTAAAATTGATAGATGGCTCGAAGGTTACGTAACTGCGCTTTCCGGAGAGAAATATTCGTATCAAGAAATTATAAAGCGGTGTAAAAATCGCGGATATGGCATTTCAAAAAAAGGTATTTATAATATATTAAATTTGAAAGGAAAAAAGCGTCTAAATGAAAGTAAAAATGAAAACATGTCCACGAAACCTCCTCCTAAGACTCTTCGAAAGCAGTAAAATATCAAGAATGTGAAGTCTCTGATCCTAAAAGAAAATCCGCCAACTCAAAGATCTATTGCATCGAAACTAGAAATGTCTTCTGGCACTGTAAGTAAAGTCATTCATAAAGATTTGAAGTTACAAAAGTTGTTTAAACCTAAAGTTCATCTCCTTTTGCCAAAGTATATTGCTGAAAGAAAAACAAATTGTAGAAAATTATATGAAAAACACCTAGCTGCTGGAAAATGGAAATTTGTGGTAGCACTCGATGAGGCATGGGTGTATTTAAGGAAATGTAATAAAAAAGGATAAATTTTCTATTGCACAACTGACTGGAATGACCGTACGAAATAGTTTCACCAGTGTACAGAAAAGTTACCGAAGGTATTTATGATAGTTGCTGGATTTTATTACAACGGCAAGTTAAAAACCAAAAAAGGTCTCAAGTAAAGCCCAAATTAATTCACTCTACTATCAGCAGAAAATTTTAGAACCAATTTTTGAAGAAGAAATTCCAGCCTTTTATGGTTATGGCATTGATAAAGTTGAGCTTTATATGGTCAAAGTCTCTAGTCAGACGTTTAATTTACTGTCGCTTATTTAGCAAAAAAAGAATCACAAACAGGAATAAAGTGTATCCCATTTAATGAAATACCTGTAAAATCACCTGACGCGACTCCAATGGACTTTTGCGCTTTTGGTTTATTTAAACGAGCCTTGAGAAAACGGCCTCCAAGAACACTGAACCAACTTTGGAAAACGGTCCAAGAGGAATGGGGTAAAATTGATTTGACAGTACAAACGAAAAATTTACTTTCATGAAAAATTCGAGCTACACCTATTGTTAAGAACTATGGCTATCAGATAGAAGCAAATCGCCTCACAAAGGAGGCATTTATACATAAAATTTAACTATCAAAATCGTTTCCAAAAAGTGCGAAAGACGTTCTGTAGACGCAATTAAAATGACAGGAAAACACAATGCGTTAGGTATACTCCTTTTTTTTAACTAAAAGTGCTTTTTTTTATCTATATAAAATAGTCTATCCGAATTAGTCAAAAATACAAAAGATGTACGCACATCATTGCTATGCCGGTAGCTAAGGCTGGGAACCACACTATCTGTTACGTCAAATGGGCCATGGGTGGTGAGTAATCCTTAGTATGATACAGAATTTTATAATTAACGGTTAGGGTTAGACATGATATGTATACCCCTATATATATATATATATATATGTGTGTGTGTGTGTGTGTGTGTGTGTGTGTGACAGACACATGCACTGGTCCCATATATCATGAATTAGTATCATTTGAGCAATGGATATAAATTTATGACTAAATATCATGTATAGCCATTTAAATAGTCAACTTTGCATAACTTTTAAAAAATTAATATGGTACTTTATAATGAAAGAATAATTCACTGAAATCCACACCTCAGTGTAAGACCTTTCTTATGAGACAGTACTAAACGCATGCTCAGATCGTTTGAAGATCTGACGTCTACACGATCTTCCGAAGTGGGCTCGGTTTCAAATCTCTATTAATGCATGTACGTTCTTGCGGTGTTCCCTCGTAGGTAGTGATTCTGGTTCACATATATGAAGCTGAAATCTACCTGTGATTTATAAATTAAGATTTTTACAACTCAATGATCTATACTCCTTTAACAAACACCTAGCACAATACTGCCAGGTGATGGTCGAATGGCTACGGCGCTTGCATTCGGTTCAGATCCTGTGGGTTCGAGTCCCACTGTAGACATGAATGTTTGTAGCCGTTCAGGATCGTCTTTAAACTGTAGGTCCCGGTCTAATTATGTGGGGCAAAAAGGTTGACCATAGCGCTCCAAACCAAATCAATCAAATCCTTTAACAAACATGGAGTCACTCCGTAAACAAAAGCTTTATGCATACTATACTTACTATATTCAATTATCATTCAAACTTAGTGTAAATTGAACAGTATCCGATTTAATCTATTTAATCAATCGAAAAGGCATATAGTCATTTAAATGGTAGGTCCCGGTCTAAATAAGGCTTGTGCAGCAAATGATGACCGTTTAAACTCTTACTGACCCAACCTCGTTCTCTCTTATTTATGATGGGTAATGGAGATAAAGTTTTAAAGTTAAATACAAAATTTAGGATGGTTAACCAACTGAACAGCGCTAGCTCTTTGTTTCAGTAACTTCGCTTAGTACCCTTTTCATCTCTCTCTTAGTATGCTCAATATATTCTGTACATTACATAATACTGACAAAAAAGTCGTCATATCAATTGGTTTCATTACTTAAAATGAAATTCTAACGTATTCCGTTTAATAAGGAGCATTTTCAAACCTATTCTTTCAAACTACTTAAATCTACCTTTTCTATTGCTTGACGGCCTGTGTTTTTTCTTCTTGAACAGTATCCGTGACTGGGCATTCCATAACATTAGAGACTCAGTAAAATTGGTTCGTCTAAATTTACTTTAACTCAATGTCTACTACGTTACTTGAAAACTAATGCTGTGTTTTTGGCATGTAGCTGGGATCTTTATGCCAAAAAGTCAGTAATATTCTCAATCTAGCCTACATTCCATTCGATGGAATTAATGGGATATAAAATCAAGAGAAGGCAAGTACATTTCATTTCCAATCCACAATTTATATTACTTACATTCTATGGAAGATACAGACCAAATTTTTCACAGTAATCCATAATAGTGAAAACAAACCCTAGAGACGCCTGTAACGATTAGTTTTATTTCCTTATCGTCTTAAGGAAGGTAAAAAATGCCCGAGAATTTTTATCGTAAATAGTACTTTTTGACGGTTATCGAGAGGCGGCCACCAAAATAAATTTCTCATTTTCGAACTTATCTGTTTTGACCCTTCACGTTGTCATAAAACGTTATATCTTCTCGATGTAGTAAGTACAGTAATTTATTTGTTTGTTTCCGAAGGGAGGAAAGAAAAACATTTACTTTTCCCAGTAACTCGGGACGCACCAAAAAAAAAAAACCCTTGAAATCTTGAGCTTTGCTATGATTTACAGGTTCTCATTTGGTCTAAGACCAAAATATTACTTTTAGAGGTTCTGAAATATAAATCAGCCAATCTTAGGTATATACCTTTTCATGGATGTATAAAAGAGTTATTTTTCTCTTCAGATTGTATGTTCGCGTGTATTCTGGGTTTCGTATTAAGACGTGAGAATAATATGATTGCGTCTAATGTTTACTGAAAGAAATAAAATTATTATATTTTGCAGTGGAGAATATAAGGGATAAATCACTGAATCTTTTATATTAAATTAAACTTTCATATTAAATTATTACTTTGAAATTTCTAACTTCTGTCTTCAGAAATATAAAATTTGTTTATATTATTTTTGTTTACATTCTTTTAAAAATTTAATATACTTCTTCGATTCAATAGCAATAATATATTTAGTCCAGATTCCCCCTAATCCCTCCAATTCATTAGTCTAACATAATTTTCCTGCCTGACTTTAATTATTTATCGATCACACAAAAGACTAATTACTTTTCTCCCAGTCATAATATCAAAAAATAAATAGATATTTATATTCAATGCATTTAGGTTTAAAATAACATGATTTTGCAACTACGCTAGAAATTTCAACGTCAGTGTTGCGACAGTGTGTAAAAATGTATATAGGTGCATTCAGCTTTCGAATCTTTTATCGCATGTCTCTACCCGAAATGCACATTTCCATGTTGCAACGAATAGCAGACATGTTTGTAGGTTTGCAACATAAATAAATCTTGCTCGACAAAAGCCGTTTCCTGATATAAGGGGGTATGAAGGAAAGCTTGAAAGATGGATATCAGGTTTTTACGCTCCCATAAAATACGTTGTGAGGGCTTCCAGGCAGAGCATTTTATGGAGCGAAAGGGAAAACCTGGTGGAAAAAAAAAGTTTACAAAGATTTTCTTTTTGATATTTCTTTGCTAATAAACTATTTGTTTCATATTTTATGTTTCGTGAAGGTGAATAGATTTTGAAACCCAGGAACTCCATGCAATGCTGAAATAAAATTTTTTAAATCGCCTTTCTATTTCTATCTATTTTTATCCGCACGTGTTGTAACTATTGATGTAAACGTTTCAAAATAGTTTTTTTTACTGCAATACAGGTTCAAAACAGTTAATAAAAGTTAATAGGCAATAAAGAATTGGTCGTTTTAAGGTGCTTGCTGTTTTTAATTTTTTTTTAAAGGAACTGCCTGTCATTATCCTGCTTATAACTTTGAGGGGTACTGGTATTTAAATATTTTTTCGCACCTGCAATGCAAATGGAATAAAACCGTTTCTTTATAATAGAAAATTATTTCATAAAAATCCGCTTGCATGCGATTTTCTTTTTCTCTCGCAACATCTAATAGAAATACAATAAATTTTACTACCGCAATGTTCACTGAAAAATACAATTTTCTGAGGGTTCACTTCTATTCCCTTAGCAATACTGAGTCTATAGATTTAAGCATTATGAACATGTATATACTTACACTAGCTGAAAACCCGCACTTCGCTACGAAATGCATTCAAATTAAATACAATGGTCAATGTATGCAATTAATGCCAAAAAAAAAATATATATATATATATTTATAATAAATAAGACGATCAATGTATACAATTGATGTAAAAAAATTATATAATATTTATAATAAAATCGTAAGTAATATTTTTAAAGACAAAATAATGTAGAAAAAATATTCAAATTAAATCTAATAGGACATACAAAAGAATATAGTACAGTTAATATAGTACAGTCTGAGGAACATATCTGTTACTGTATTTTAATATTATTTTGGATAATGTCCAATCGTCTGCCGCATTAGCAATAATTTTTTTGTCTATTTCGTTGTTATCACGTGACGATAAATTTATTTAAAGTACCAGAAAAAGAAATCACGTGATCATCATTTAATAAATTAAATTCTAAAAATTAATCTTTAAAAATTCACCAAAAATCAGAAAATTGTGGTAAAGATTCGATAAAGATTTTATTTTAAAGGAATTTTTATGATCTTTCTTGTGACATAAATTTTATAACCCTCAAATTATTATTTTATATGCAAACTTAAAAAAAGTTACAAAAACAGCTTAAAAATTAAATTTACAAAAATGTAAGAAGAATTTTTAAAAAAACTTTCTTAGTGCACCCCTACACCATAAGAAGAATCGCCATGCAAAATTTCAGCCCTTTAGGTCCAGCGGTTTGGTCTGTGCGTTGTATATCAGTCAGTGAGTCAGTCAGTTACGGAACTGTTTTATATATATAGATAATACTCAAAAAGCATTTTACACTCATTTATTTCATACTTTCTATTTTAATTATCAATTTATCGATTGTGGAGTCAAGTGATTATTTATAAATCAGCATTCGCTGTCCCATAAAGCTATTGCATAGAAACTAAATCTAGGAACTTTTCAATTCCACTGGAGATTCATTTCCCAGTCACGCGAGTCACGATGCTCAAACTAAAATGACAAAAGGAAATGGGATGAGAAAAATATTTTATTTTTTTCTAATCCTGTGTTACCTAAATATTTATGCGAGTCAATAATGCCCTGTACACTTGAAACAAAGCCATACGACCTTTTGGATTTTTAGTTTTTTTTTTCTTTTTCTAAACTGTGTATTCCTTACGTTAGATTTTGAATATATATTTATTTAGCTCTTTACATTCCACATGCATGTATTTACATTTTCTTATTGATGCCGATTTGGGGGTGATATTGTTTTGTCCCTTCTTTTCATATACCAACTGCCTTCTTTTTCTTTAGTTTGAACCATTTATATTTCTATCAGTCCCCACAGCGTGCTTGAAATATTCTTCTTAATAAATTTCTGTGTGCAAAGATGGTTTATTAACTTTATATTATACGAATTCTTATAAATAAAGAGGTTTGATTTCTGATTGGTATTATTATTAATTATTCCAGTGCTAATTTTCCTTGGTTTTCCCGGATGTATATACCATGAAACTTCTCTATGACGGACAGTCATTATTCCGGAAAAAGAGGCCGTTTTGAGGGGGGGGCCGTCGAATAGAGGTTTCTTCATTGGTTCATAACATTGGTTCTATAAAGTCTTAAATCGGTTCTGAACAAAATAGGATCATTTAGAAGGTTAGCCGTCGATTAAGGGTTTCACTGTATTACGTTTAAACAATTAAGTCTAATTCATATCTCGGTATATATTGTACCAGTTGTAGCTTTGATAATGTAAGGAGTTAAATAAATATCTATACATTCTCTAAATTCTGTTTAAGGGATGAAAATAGAAATTATTCAATTTAGGGGCCAAAAATGTCAGTATATATTATTTTTTGCATTTTTGTACTCTGAAAATTGGTTTCACTAACTTCTAAAGCTAGGTAAAAGACGAAATTACATATTAGACCCAATATATACAACATTCTATGTAAATGCCAGAAAGATTTTATTTGCTTAGGAAAATCGCATTTCATGGGTCATTTTTTCTACAAAAAGGTTTTTATTTCCTGTAAAATATCAATAAATGTTATTATACAACAATATTGTCAAACATAAGGACAATAAACAGAGTGTGGTTGGCAGTACTGATGACAGAGGCAGAGATAAAATAAAATCTTTTATTCAAAGTCATAAATAAAACGTTAACTCGTATATAAACATAATAAAATAAAACTGTCTCAGGCACGCAGTCCATGAGACATCTCACTTGTACTAGGCAATATCTCAGCCGGCAAAACAGAAGGCGAAAGCAAAAGGCAACAAGACTCGCTACACTGTAGCCATATATACACAGAATATTTGCATAAAACACAAGATAGCACGCAGCGAGTTGATCCCAACTCGTGATCAATAAATCATGGGGAAAAGCAAATAAAACCCATTAATAGTTGATGAAAGTATATAACGTCATCCCAACAGGATTTGGTGTGATGACGTCATTTACAAACGATCTTACTTGGTCAACACTGTTGATTACCCGCTCACTAGGGTATTAAGAAGACGCATTTGGCAACTGTCAAAATCAAAATAATAGCGTGAGTGCAATACTACACTGTGGGAAAACTACAGGTAAGCAACTTTTAGGTGAAATTCCCAACAAGTGGCCCACCTATTGCACTTGCAGCATTTTGAGCTAAAGATAGAAATTATAACTTAAGAAAAGTAGTCTAATTATAGATAAATGTTCACTTTGTATAATTACCATTCAGAACTTTGTATAGTTACAATTCAGAACTTTGTATAGCTACTATTTAAGAATTACGTTCACACAGAACAACAATGTAAATACAATAAGACATTCGTTTGTATCCTATTTACTTTAAACTTAGTATATTACTGTTAAAAACCTGGCTTAAATTCTAACAGTAAGTATTCATTATAAGCCTTAATGTTTCACTAATGTGACCTAATATTCATAATGAAACATTTAAGTGATAAGCATTCTAAAAAAAATTTAAGTGTATATATACAGTGCGAGCAAAATTGTATAATTACTATTCAAAACACTTCAGTAAATGCATTTTTCCCCCGTACATTAGCAAGCTTCATGAACGTACTATGAATTATAAGAAATTTCAAAAACACACTAGAATTTACAACAATTTAGAAAGTACATTTGGAAAGAACTAATTACTTTTAATATTCAAGGAAAATCATAACTTTAACAATGATTAAATATACACATGTTATACACGAGTGTGGCCACACTCCCCCAAACAATATGAATACATGTACTTAATTCAAAATATCAAAGATATAAATATAATATCAGTACTCACAAATAAAAAGGTGCCAGAACACATCTGGACATTCAAGCTTTCATTTGGAAAACATAATCAGTAAATTTCTTTAATTCGAGTTTGGTAACAGCTTTAGTGAAACTATCAGCTAAATTCTTCTTTGTATGTACGTATTTTAAAGTAAATAATTTGTCACTAATTAGTTTTCTAATAAAGTGCAGCTTAATTGATATATGCTTAGTCTTATGATTTTCCAAGGGGGATTTACAGAAGCTGATGGCTGCTTGGTTATCGCAAAATAACGTTACTGTAGATGGCTTAGATGCTAAAATACTGTGTTCAAAAACTTCATCTAAAACCCGTGTGATCCATATTAGTTCTTTAGATGCTTCGGTAAGGGAAACGTATTCGCTTTCCATTGATGATAGGCTTACACACTTTTGTTTGAAAGTCCTCCAAACAACTGGGGCCTTATCAACTAATAGCAGCATACCTCCCATCGATATTCTATCATCTCTATTAGATGCATAGTCGGCATCGCTATAACATATCAGATCTAATTTTTCAACACACGATAGTTTAAGCTTATAATTTCTAGTTTGACACACATAACCCAAGAGCTTAATTAGGGCATTCCAGTGTATCATACCAGGGTCAGCCTGAAATTGAGACAAAACGTTGACGGCAAAACAAATATCGGGTCTCGTCCGATTAGCTAAAAATGCCAAACATCCTATGGCACTCCTATATGGTATGTACTCCATTTGTTTACGTTCAGGTTTTTCAACAAGTTCCCAGACATCTCTATCTCGCATCACGTTTATTTCCTCATTCATAGCATTAAACCACTCATCTGCTTCGGGGGTTCCTAAAGATGCTGCAAAATTAGATGGTACTGCAACTGCATTATGGTCTAGTCATGCAGAAAACAATGAGTCCTCACTATGCGATTCTTCAACTGTATCAATATTTTCTGCAGGCCCGGAATAAGAATTTTTCGTACTGAAATTAAAATCAGAGCTATTATATTTAATTCCGTGAGCATTACAAAAAGACTCTACCTCCCGGTGTGATCTCAAACGAGCTTTACTAGTACCAGGGTAGTAATAAATATCAGGTCGATCCCCTATAGCACGGGGTACCGCTTTCCTGGTCCAGGAAACTTCTTTTAAAGGGGGTTCTGAATCCAACACTTTAGACAAACTTACCTCAGGTTCAGCTCCAGCTGGCTCATCAGTATGACTAGTAGCACCTTGATCACTTGCTGTTCTTTTAAAATAAGTTTCTTCGTCTTCTGACTCTGTGTCGGTTACAACTTCACGGGAAATAGGTTTCTGTACTTTGGGATCCAGTACGCGACCACTGGGCTCAGAGAATCTTACATTAATAGTTTCGACGACCTTACGATCTTCAGGAATCCAAATCCTTTACCCTTTTGTACGCATAGCATACCCAACCATTATGCCCCTTTTCGCACGGGAATCAAGCTTTCCTCGAAGTTGTTTAGGAGTTCCGACGTAAGCGATAGTCCCAAAACTCTTCAGGTGTTTTACCGAAGGTGTATTACCCGAGAATATTTCGAAAGGGGTCTTGGTTTGGTTACGGTGACAAAGTCTATTCCACGTATAGGCAAAGCATAGAACTGCTTCATCCCAAAATGATTTCTTTAACTGACTATCCTGCAGCATCGCTTTAACAGCGTCTACAGCAGTATAATTAAGTCTTTCACTTACCCCATTTTGCTCAGGGGAGTATGTGTTCGTTCGTTCTGCACGGATACCTAGGTCTTCAAGATATTCTTCAAACTGCTTATGGCAGAACTCTAGGCCCTGGTCTGTACGTACATTGATTACCTTATGACCTGTAAACCTTTCTGCTCTTTTCTGCCATTTTTTAAATGTATCAAAAACCTCCGTTTTCTCTTTTAGAGGAAAAATTGTAATTTTCCTCGAAAGGTCATCTGTAATACTAAAAAAATAGCGATAACCAGATTTAGATGTTACCGGCATTGGACCACAGAGGTCCATATGCACCAGTTCTAGAGGTTTTGATGACCTGATTTTGGCTATAGGCTTGAACGAAACACGTTTAGATTTAGCTAATCGACATGTCTCGCACTGTACATCCTCCTTTGTCTTAAAACTAGGTAATCCTCTCACACAGCCCTCGCTCCCTGTTTTTACAATGTAGCGACAATTTATATGGCAAAATTTCTTATGCCACTGACTGAGAGAATTATCGGTGACACTTAAGACTTCAGTGGGAGTTATTGCTTTCTTTGGGTAACTGGGGTACACATAATATAGACCCCTCTCCCTTTGGGCACGAAAAACTACGCGGCCGTCTTTTCCAAAAACGCGAATCTGACCATTCTTGCCCTCAAAATTTCCTCCATTCTGTTCCACAAGGGTACCCGATATTAGGTTGCGCCGTAGTCTTGGCGAATACAAAACATTATTGAGATTAACTAGTTCTTCACGATTTTTATGTTTAAAAATCATACAGACCTTCCCTTCCCCTTCAATAGGACAATCTACTCCATCTATAGCTACTGCCATTGTGGTTCCAGATTTTTGCCTGTAATCACTAAAGAGGGATTTATTACAGCAAAAATGAGAACTGGCGGCCGTATCAAAAACCCACTCAGTTTTCCGACTATCACTATTACTAAGGGAAGTCTCGACAACATAATTATTCTCAGTTCTTTTTTCGGGAATTGCTTTTTTTTATATATTCGTTTTTTAGGGACATTCTCAGGCTGTTTAGGTTTTTCATTTAAACCCTTTACCTTACAATCTTTCATGAGGTGGCCTAGCATGCCACATCTAAAACAGCGCCGATTCTCAATTTTAGCAGTTTTCTTATTTTTAAAGCTTTGAGTAGTTTGCAACGCTACAGCATCCTGGTCACCCTGTGCCTGAATTAGTCTTGATTCTTCAGCTAATAACTCATTCAACACCAACTCAGATTTAAAATCTTTGTCAGGGTACCGGTAAATGGTTTGAACGATACCTGCAAACTCGTTAGGTAAGTGCCTAATTAACTGAAAAGTGACAAACCAGTCGTCAATAGGTTTACCTGCCTCTCTCAATTGGTTAACAAAAACCTTTAAACGGGCAGCAAACAGACCGACACTTTCCGATTCATTTGGCCTACACTTAAAAAAAGAATCTGTTAGGCCCACTATACGTGCACGTGAGCTAGGTTGAAAATGTAATTTTAAAATGTCAAAGGCTTGTTTAGCGTCTTTCTATACCCACAAGAGCTCGGTACGGCTTACTAATATTTAAGTATATTATACTAAAGGCCTTTGCCTTTCGGGCTTCAAAATCGGATTGGCCCTCAGAGTCCTTGGCTGGTGGTTTGGCTGTTCCATTCACAATACTCCAACAGTTCTTGGCCATCAAAAGCACCTTCACGTCGCTTTCCCAAGTGGCGTAATTATCCGCACACAGCGGATCAATGGTTGCTGGTTCCATATTGATGAACAACAAAACGGAGAAACAAGTATTACAGTTCTTCCTTTCCTAGCTAGACTAAGACCATGGCCCGCCTTCGAATGGTTCCACAGTACCGGAGGGAAAAAAAACTTTCTCCAGGTAGTAACTCTGCTGTCGTACTGCCTAGGCACCGAGGCCCATAACCGTATTGTCAAACATAAGGACAATAAACAGAGTGTAGTTGGCAGTACTGATGACAGAGGCAGAGATAAAATAAAATCTTTTATTCAAAGTCATAAATAAAACGTTAACTCGTATATAAACATAATAAAATAAAACTGTCTCAGGCACGCAGTCCATGAGACATCTCACTTGTACTAGGAAATATCTCAGCCGGCAAAACAGAAGGCGAAAGCAAAAGGCAACAAGACTCGCTACACTGTAGCCATATATACACAGAATATTTGCATAAAACACAAGATAGCACGCAGCGAGTTGATCCCAACTCGTGATCAATAAATCATGGGGAAAAGCAAATAAAACCCATTAATAGTTGATGAAAGTATATGACGTCATCCCAACAGGATTTGGTGTGATGACGTCATTTACAAACGATCTTACTTGGTCAACACTGTTGATTACCCGCTCACTAGGGTATTAAGAAGACGCATTTGGCAACTGTCAAAATCAAAATAATAGCGTGAGTGCAATACTACACTGTGGGAAAACTACAGGTAAGCAACTTTTAGGTGAAATTCCCAACAAACAAAAATGCTAATTGTGTACTTATTTCTACCAAATTTCTCATCAAAAAAGAGATCGGGTCGGATCCTACCCGACCGTACCATTTGTTTTGTCTCAAGCCACTGTACCATTTGAGGGTTAAATTTCTTTCTCTTTATAAGGTTTACAGCTTGATAATTTATTGTACTGAATTATATTTCTTTAGATCTTTGTTTATTTACTAATTTCATTTTTTTATTAGCCTAACGATGCACCAACCTTAAAATTAGGCGTAAACTTATGAATGAGCGCCTGCCGCTAAGAGTCTTAAAATAAAAATGAAAAATAAAGAAATAAATAAATTGAAAAAAGTAAAAATCAACAATGATTCATCAGCAGGAATTGAAAGCATTTACCAATTTGTTTACTCCTTAAACTTATCAACAGCTTATTTTGACAATAGGAAAAAAAACCAGACATGGAAATATTTCGGAAATTCAAGAAAAATGTTTGACAAAAATTACGGAACAAAAATTTATTTTCGATACTTTTTTTATAAAGTATTTCAACTCACACTGCCACCACACAAACATAAATGAAAATTCTTGGTCGAGAGTTTTCAATGCGTGATTGCACTAGAGATATTTATTTCTTCAATTTAAAGCTCTTCAACATTTTCTGGTTACACTTTTATTTATACATTTTTTTGCCCTTTCCTTCTACACATTCTTCATAGAAAAAAAATAGGAAAGAATAAATAAATTTCGATTCAACGTGGTATTGCAATTCGGTGGGAAATATTTTTCTCCTTTTAATTTTCCCAATTCTTCTTTTTTATCTGTGCAAACTTTTGCCACATTTTTTTCCTTCTATTTCACGAAAAAGAAAAATCTAGTTTTCCACCTTATTTGTTTTTGGTCGCAGCTCTGTTGTCTGTATCCCATTAACTTCTTGACACTGCTGTGGTTGACAGTTTATATATTTTTTTTTATTGGGTGACACGTGACCATTAGAATGGATGTCAAAAGAGAGCTTTAATCGGGACAAAAGAACGACTTACTCTGATAGAAACTGCAAGGATCAGGGTTCTTTTACAGGCCGAATCAGTTAATTTCAGAATTTTCCAATTATCTTATTAAGCCACTAGAAACCCCCCAGAATTTATTGTCTAAACATCAGCAAAGACATATTTTGAATTGTTTCATTAAATATTAAAATATAAAACTAAATAAAGAATAAGTAGTTTTAAATTTTTAGTGATAAATCCTTTCATGACATTAAATTATCTATAGCTCTCATTATAAAATTAAAACCCTTTTGGAAAAAAATAATTTTGGAAAATTATTCTAAAAAAAAAACAAATTCCAGGTAGTCTCTTTTAACGAAACTTACGGGTGTTTTTAACGTACGACTACTTATCGTTGCTTACCAGTTTTGTATGTATATATGCATATATATATATATATATATATATATATATATATATATATATATATATATACTCTGTCACAAAAATATATATGCACCCAGAATAGATCGAGCTACTATCACGAAACTTGACAGGAATGTATAAGATATGCAAATGATTAAAATTTTGATTCCAATGAGACAAGGGTAAGCGCGCTATGCGTATATGAGATGCGCAGCTGGGAGAGTTTAAAAGCATGATTGGTCGTGCCATAGGGTTATTCAAACAAATATGTCGACTTGGATGGACGGTATTGTGACTAGAGATGCCTCTGAAACGTAACCGGTGACGGTACAAACAATTATCGGACTTTGAGAGGGGGCGAACAATAGGCCTCAGAGAAGCAGGTTCGTCTAACAGGCGTATCGGCCGCCACTTCGGTCGGAGCGATATGGCAGTTGTTCGGTGTTGGCAACAATGGATCACGGAAGGGATAGTCTACCGTCGTGGTGGATCAGGTCCTCCCAGGAACACAAATGTGCGCGAGGATCGCACAATCAGCCAACACACAAGACAAGAGCGGCCACGTCGCTAGAATTGGTTTCACGCCATTAACCACCTTCAAGATATCCGGTGGTATAAAGAAAAACACCCGAGTGACGACTGGCCGACGCAGGTATAAGGAGCCGACGTCCATTATGACACCTACCACTGACCCCAAATCATAGGCAGTGTCGATTGAACTTTTGACGACCACGGGCAAGCTGGAGTGTGACCAAATGGAGGCGTGTGATCTTCAGCGATGAATCCCTATTCAGTCTCAATGCTGATGATCAGCGCATACGCATGTGGAGGCGGCTAGACCACCGGTCCAAACAGGCATTTGTTGTAGAGAAGCATGCGGCGATTACACAAGGTGTGACAGTGTGGGGAGCGATTTCGTGGGACACACGATCACCTCTAGTCGTCCTTCAACGCACTTTCACGGCACGCAGTTACCTGAAGGAGGTTTTAACGCCAGTTGTACTGCCTATGCTATAAAGTCGCCCAGGTGCCCTTTATCAGCAAGACAACGCTCGTCCATATACTACACGACTCTCCCAACAATGTCTTCAAGGATATGACGTACCCCCATGGCCTGCCAGGTCACCAGACGTCTCGCCAGTAGACCACGTCTGGGATGTGCTTGGAAGGCAACTGCAGCCGTCGCGGATTACTGGTGAATTAACTGCCCAGTTGCAAAGATTATGGCATAATCTTCCGCAGGAGGTCATAGGTGACCTCGTTGATTCGATGACACGCCGTGTTTCGGCTTGTATAGCTGCCAGAGGTGGATTTACTACTTACTGATTTATATCCTTTTTTATGCCATATCTTCTTACTAAACCGGTCTGTTCTTCTGAATTTGTAATCATTTGCTTATCTCCTCATACACTATATACATGTTAAGTTTCGTGATAGTAACTTGTTTCCTTCTGGGTACATATATTTTTTGTGACAGTGTGTGTATCGATATATATATATATATATGTGTGTGTGTGTGTGTGTAAGTCAGTCAAAATTTTGACGCATTTTGGTACTTTTCTGTTTAATTTTTTACTGATTGTCATTAGATCTTAGGGATTGAATATTTTAGTGAACTGAAGCTTAGGCTTTCGAACTGCAACATGAGAATACTCCGAGCTCTTTATTATATCTTTAGAATGCCGTAAAGATTTCCTATGATGCCACGCTGAAATCGATAACGAAATGTGCTACACATTATTTATATTACGTCCTACACAATTAATATCCTTATACGAAGAAATAATTTTGAAAATTAATTATATAAAACGCATGAACTCCACGTATAGGTCTACAGATCCCTTTTAGGATGTGTTAAGGAAACTGAAATACAGATAAGTAAGAGCTGATGCGAAGCTAGAAGAATGCAGAGTAGAAAAATCTTCATAGCTTAACATGGGGATTAAAGATATCAAACTGAAGTGACTTACGAACTTCAACATGAGAATACTCAGAGCTCTCATTTTATATCTCTAGAATGCCATGAAGATTTCCTATGATGCCAAGCTGTAATCGATAACGAAATGTGGTTCACATTATTCATATTACTTACTAGAAAATTAAAATCCTTATACAAAGAAATAATTGTAAAAAATTAGTTCTATAAAACGCATTAAAACCATATATAGGTCCACAGATCCCTCTTTGGATGTATTAAGGAAATTGAAATACCGAAAATTATGAGCAGAGGCGTAGTCAGAAGAATGAAGAGTAGAAAAATCTTCATGACTCAACATGGAGATTAAAGATCTTGGTCAAATGAAGCGACTTACAAACTGCAACATGAGAATACTCAGAGCTCTCATTTTATATCTTTAGAATACCAGGAAGACTTCCCGTGATGACAGGCTATAATCAATAACTGAACTTACAACACGTTAAGTACATCACTTACTAGAAAATTAAAATCCTTATATTGAATATTTATAGATCTAATTATTTACTATCAGATTCGCAGAGGAAATTAAAATATAAAAAAATATGAGCTAATGCGAATTCAGAAAAATGTAGAGCAGACAATTCTTCATAGCAGAACACGGGAATTGAAGATCTCAGTCAACTGAAACGCAGCGTTACGAATTGCATCATGACAATACTCTGAGCTATCATCTTTAGAAAATCATGAAGATTCCCCATGATGTCACTTTGTAATCAAGAACTAAATGTGCAACAGATTATTTATATCAATTACCAGAAAATTAAAATCCTTTTACGCAGAAAAATATTTGAAAAATAAGTTCTAAAAACCTACAAACTCCATTTATAGATCTATAGATCTATTTTCGGATGCACAAAGGAAATTAAAATATAGATAAATATGAATACTTATAATGGTATTATTTATTTTATAATCGTATGAAATCACAGTATGATATAACAAAACCAAAATAACATATATCCTTGTACTTCCAAAAACTTGGACAACGTAACTTAAGGAAAAAAATCAATAATCACATACATTCACCGAAGTAATTGTAAAAAAGTAAGATTCAAAAACATAATAAAAATGTTCTGTATTATGTACTAAAATATTCTTCTACACTTTGTAGTAAAGAGTTTAAAATCGATATACGAGATGGGAACGCGTTATCAATACAGCTTTAAAACACCTGGAACGTCGAAAACCTCTATTTTAATAATCCTTTATTTTCATTAGTTCCGTATGGAAATGCCAAACGCCACTTGTGTAGTTTTCACAAATTTTCATAGTTGTTTCCTATTAATTCTTTAATAACAGATCATCTACATATTCTGAAAGGAATGCAGTAATGTCTCACATAATAATTATAAACAGATAGATTTGTGGCATATTGTTTGAATTAATTCTAGAGATAAAATGTAAATAATTATATTTATCGTGTATGTATATACATAGAAATATACTTTCTTGCCGCATCCGGAACGGGAAGGCGATGCGCTCTGTTTATTTATTTTACATCGTTAATTAATACTAATATACCTGCTATCCAGAGTCAATAACTCTTATTTACTGATTAAATATACATAATTCAGTTAGTAATAGTTGGGAATGATTGAAATGGTACCATGAGAATGTACAAGAGCTGTAGGTAGCTTATGGGAATATTGATTGCAGAGCGAAGGTATATTAAAGTCAATTTATTCTAATTCGATTGCTTGTCAACCTTCGTGATAAATTTTGCTTGTTGACTTCGTGCTTCTACGAATGAGGTATCGCATATAAAAATTAAAATTATACTACATATTTATATGCGTATTAAGTAATTATTAGGAATTTTATATTCAGTGGACAATTTTTATTTACTCAAAATAAAGAGATGGAGTAAATGTAAAGAATAACATGCATCTGTTTTAGTAAGTTAAAACAAATATTTGTATTTAATAAGTAAATGTTTATTTTAAGTGTATATTTATACACTTAGTTAATTTATTATAAACACCCGACATTTTTTATGCAAATCGCCCTTGATGTCCCACATTTGAGGTAAAAATTTTATTTTGTATAAAGAAAAATTGCTGGAGCATTGTAAACACAGTTTATGTGCATTGCTTGTTAAAGAAATAGGTAAAAAAAGAAATAGGACTTTGAAGGGGAATGATTGTGGGCGCTAGAAGCAGTGGAGTGAGTATTAGCGAAACTGCTTCGCTTGTAAAATGATCGAGATTAGCCCGTGCTCCTGTTTACAAAAGTGCCGTTTACATGTGCCAAAAACCCGGGTAAAAGCAGGGTCGTTTCTTACTTTTTCCCTACGATAGGGAAAAATGCAGGGTTGATTTTCGACCCTGCTTCGACCCAGGATAAAACCCGCTAATTACCCATGATGCATTTCGAAGCTGGGAGTAAATAACATGGCGGGTTTGAACTTGTGCGAATCCATGAAAATGCAGCTAAATGATCGATGGAAGGATCTGCAACCCCTTAACGATCGCATAATTTTCAAGAAAACAGTAGAAAAGTGCCTATTTTTTTCAGGAGGATTTCATTTATTTCTTGATCTGATCATCTAGTTTAAAAAAAAAAAAACCCATCTCCAATTGCATTATAAATAGAATGGTACTGCCATCTGGTATGTAAAATAAGAAATAAAATTTCATTTCAATAAAATTTCAGTAACATTTTCATTTAAAGTGTTATGGTAAAATCAATAAATTTAATAAGTATTATCAATAATTAAACGTAACATTAAAATTTATTTACAAATGAATTATTTTAGAATTCACAGATAAAAATTTATTTATATCTATTTATGATTTTTTTTATTTATACATGACTAAAAATTACTGAAACAAAATTGAAATCAAAATGTAATTTTGATTTTATAAAAGGATTTATTAAAACAATAAGTATCTTACAGTTAATCTTATAATTTAAAAAAATGGACCTATCGATTGGAAAATTTTCTTTCCAGTCTTTATTACTTCAGGAATTTAAAACAATTTCTTCCCACCAAACAGAGCTTCGTAATTTTGCCCACATTCTTTGTTGTGGAAAAACTAAATTTAGCGATGAAGTCATAGATCGTACGATTATATCTAATATCCGCATCTATCTTCTAGTTCTTATATTCTTTTTTTCCTATCTATTTTCTAAATTTATTTTTAAAAACAACAGAAAACAATCGTAAACGTTCTATAATTATCAACAGCGACTGACATGTGCTGCATTTAAATAACAAATAGACGCAGACGTAATTGTGTTTTAGAAGAGGAGTGCATTGGTCGTGTCGACTTTATCTCCTGTAAGCAAGATATATGTAATCAAGGTGGGAGTGCTCAGTAATTAAAATTTTAAGTAATGAATTAAAATATTAAGGTAAGAATAACGCGTGTAAAAGAAAAAGAAATTAATAGTAGAGTTAAATTAAAACAAAAAAGTTAATTTTAACAGAAAAAATATAGAGTTACAAGTTAAGAAAATTTAGAAGAAAAATTAGATAAGACTATTGATCCACGGAAAACAAAAAAGTAATAATATTAAGAGGCCCAGAAAAGCAGATATCATAAGAATACAAAAAATATTTTTGTAAGTTTTTCAATCTTTTTGGATTTTTAAAGTTTTATGATTTTTTTTGTTGTTATTTTTAAAATTTAAGAATACGAGGTCAAAAGAACAGCAATTGGATAAAAAAAAGGCCTTCCCCAGGACCATGCATTTCGTAACGAGATAAATGCGGAGTTCGAAGTTGGAAAGCTAAAAATAGCAATACAGTGAATTTGGAAAAGTATGACACTGGCTGGGATTGAACCCATAACGTGATTTACAAGGAATGATGGTGTATGAGGATCATTTCCGCCGAATCATGTGACTTCCGGTAAGACGGGTAAAAGCAGGGTGAATATGTGGTCCCATGTAAACGGGCTTCGAAGGTTTTCCCTATTAGCGGGTAAATCCCGGGTATTATTGTTGTCCATGTAAACGCAGCTAAAGAGAGTGTAAAGAGCCTAACTGCTCCTCCTGTCTAACAAAGAAAGAACCGGGTCTCAACTTAAGTTGCGTGATCGTCACCAGCTGTAGTATTGAAGAGCTAAAAGGAGAGTTTTCACACTTGTGTACAAGAAAGGCAACAGTACATCAAATTGCAGCCAGTGTTAAACAGGGACAAGTTCCGATGGTCTCTCAACGAGTTGTTCGCCGCTCATCACACCGTAACAGATATGGATGTCGAAGGCTTGCTCGAAAGCTTTTCCTGTCTGCAGATAGCCGGATCAAGCATCTTCACTTCACACAGGATCACAATAATTAGACTGTAAATGAATGGGAGATATGATCTAATGAATTTTAAAATACACGACACAGATGGCAAAGGGCGAATATGAAGAAATCAGGGGAAATCATAGAACCGAAGTACATTTTCACAACACTTAAAGCTTGTGTAGGCAATGTTATGGATTTCGGGATATTACACATTAATTCCAACACATATTACGCATATTTATCAAGGTAAATGGTGTCAGAGATGAATGTTTGGTATTGTCTTCAAATTTAAAAGTATCAACCTTTCATTATATTGAAATATCTGAAGAAGTATCATGCCTCTCATAGATATTCAATTTTGTTATTTTCTCAAAACACATTACTACTCAGTTTAACGTGACATATATTTAGGTGGGTTTTGATAAATATTTTAAGGAAAATTGATACTGAATGTTAAAAACGAGGCGTTTATGAACCCTGCTTTATGAGGAGAAAAAATTCCCTCCCCTCTTATCCCCTTAAGCAACCGTGAATATCAAACAACATTTACATCCCTTTCTGTTTTTAGGGAAAGACAATCATATCAGCGAAACATAGTGGGAGTAAAATGAGTACATATGTGCCACTGATTCTTTTTGACCACCATCATCTATCTATTTCTGGTAACAAATTTTACTTCACTTGGATAGGAAAAGTAAAACAAGCAGCAATCATTTGAAGTTGTCTACTTATATACAGATGGGGATAGTTTGAGTTCTGAAAACGAAAATATCTAATAAACTAATATTGCATTTGCGTAAGTTTATATAGATAACTGACGCATCTTATACAGATAGAGGATATTACAAAAATAGATTGTGACAAAATGTTAGAATTTATTTATTCCCTCACATTGAATCGCTTCCTGAGACTTTTGAAATTCAAATATCTTCTACTTCAGGCGAAATAAAATTCAAAATCAGGTGTGCAATTATGACATTTTTACTCTAATTATTCAATCATTTGCGTGTGTATTGTTTTCCTGCTTAATTTTAAAGTTATTTCTTTGAAGTTCTCAAAAATCCTCATAGTTCCCATTAAAATATTTATTACTTTTAAGAACTGTTACCGCCTTCTTTATAAAATTTAATGTCCTAAAACTTAAATTTTGGATTTAAAATTCTTTAAATATAATTTTAGCTGCATAAGTGATCTTTACATATCGGCACATTTATCGAAAAAATTACCCTTTCAAAACATTTATTTAATTTTATGAGTTTAGAAAAATCACTAAAACTTTGTATTTCAGATATTCTTTGGATTTTTTTTGTTTTGCATCAAAATTGTTTCAACTAAACTCCCTTTATTCCTGTGTCAAGTTATTGACTCTCTCTGGCAGTGTTTTTTGAATAAGATGATTTAGCGCAGTAGCTTCTGCGAATACATTCTTAAATTATCTCTTAAAATAAAATTAAACAATCCCAAGTATTAACTAGAAATAATACTGAAAACAGACACATTGAGTTTTTTTCAAGGGGTGACATCACTTTACACATGCGTACTAGCGCCTTGTTCAGCTTAAGTAATCCATAAGTCTAGTCTCTAAGTTTTCCTGCTAACTTCTGTGTTGTTGTTGTGACTGATACCCCTTGACCGACAGTATATTTTCAGTTCATGTTCATAATGGCTATTGGGTGAAATGGGGCGTCTCCAGTTTTTAATAGCTCCACAAGGGTTGGAGTTCGACTTGGCTAAAGTACTGGTTCCGTAATTTCGAACCGAGTCAGGTAGCGAGACCGGAACATTTGATTCCGCACCTCCAGAGGTAAATTTGAGAACTTGTAGAACATTGCAGTCACGACAGATTTTTCGTGCACCAGCCGCCACTAGTGTACACAGCGGTGGTTTTGTTAGCTCCCGGCATCGAACCAGAGACGTTAAGATCCCTGGCTCGCTGCTTTTTTTCATCTCTAATGGATTCGCAATGGAAAATTTTGCTTTTTACCTTACATATTACTAGTTTACGGTAATTTAAGATAAATTCTACGAAATTTTTAATTTGGGCTCTGCGCCGCGCTCTGTCGGTTCGAAATTTCAATAATAAAATTTTATAACCACTGAGTAGAAAAGGTAGGGATCAAGTTCATCCGAACTGATATTCGTCTGTCTCCTTTGAATAGGTGAAGCATTTCATGGAGGTTATCCCGAAATGTCGCAAAAAGTATTCATTTCGCAAGCTCGGGTAGAAAAAATTGTAATCCTGGGAGAACGTGGACATAAAATAAAGAATGATCTGCTGTGGCTGACCTCATTTTTTTACGATGCCATAAAACAGGGAGAGGAAGTTTTAGCCGCTATGTATTTTATGGTGCCATCGGCGAAAGTGTTCTCAAAAGTTCTCAAGATGTTTGTCGCGTAAGGATAGGTTTTAATAAGGAATGTATTTAAAAAAAAACTTTTATTCTTTTTGAAACGTAAAGTAGAGACGACTGAGCTATTTTTGAATCATAATTTCGATTAACTAATTTATGAGCATAATTTTATTGGAGTTTTAGGCTGGACCATTTTATGTACAGATGATAACGAGTTTTTGAGCATGATAAAATTTAAAGAAATTTTAATAAGGTAAATATCATGTCTTTATAATAAAGGTAGCTTATGAAAAAAGTATTTGCAGCATATATAAGAACTTTAATTTTGTGTCATAAGACAAGATCATAATATTTTTTTACGTTCCATTTTATTCAGCTCTTTTTAGCTTATCCTTCAATAAATAGTCATTTTTCAGTTTTTCAACAGCAGTGCTATAAACGTTTGGACCTTTTCTAAATTTATTATGCCTAAAAAAGTTATAATTTACTATCGTTATCAAAAATGAGATGGTTTTAAAATTATGTTATACAACTGGATTTCTACAGGGAATCTGGCATTTTAATTAAAATACTTTAAAGTAAATTATATGGTCAATATTATTCCAAATTATTTTCTTCCTGTAAGTTTAGCGTGGTTTGTAATTTTCGTTTATGAAAAGATCTGTTGCAAACTGTGGAAACATATTAGATCTCGGTGAATTTTACAATTCTCCACACGTTAGAATCATAAAATAAAAAATTTATTTTCATTGGTTTCCCCGTCTTTACGTTTATGTAAACAACATGAAAAAATTTATCCCTGCCCATGAATATATTTGGTTTTATCGAGTAATAAATATGTTGAAGGTTTATAACTCCAGATAGTTAGTTATCGTTGGGTATAATTAACAAGTTTACATTTTTGCAAGCTTCTGATATCTCTGACGTACACAGTATTTGACAAGTTCATTTGTAGTCATGGTTAGTGTATATATTGTAAAGGATTGCAATTATATTTAAAAGATAATTTAAAAGTAAAGTTCACTATACCTTCTGAGATAGAAATTCTGAGATAGAAAAATAAACTCAGGGACAAAAAAAATTAGCGCACCAAAAAGGAGTCGTCAAAATGAAACGAAAGTTTACATACGTAATGACTACTTTTATATAAGTAAATGATAAGAAAATCAAAGAAAAAGGATAATTTATTTCAGAGAAAAAGGCAAAAGAACGGAGGAGTTAATACTCCGTTGGACCCCCTCTAGCACGATGCGATACGATCGGGCATTGAGTCATACAAGTTCTGTATGATGTCTTGAGACATTTTGTTCCATATTTTCTGTAACCTTGCCTCTAGTTCGTTCAAACTCGTGGAATGCCCAACTCGTCGTCCCAAATGATCCCAGATATGCTCGATTGGAGACAAATCTGGGAATCGGGAAGGCCAAGGAAGGGTAGTAACAGTGCGGAGAAAGTCTTGTGACACCCTTGCCGTATGAGGCCGAGCATTGTCTTGTTGAAAAATGGCTCCTGGGAGCCGTTGCATGAGTGGCAACACATGTGGTTACATGATTTCATGAAAATACCGCTGGGCTGTCATGGTGCCACGGAACAATACTAGGGGTGACCGTGTATGCAATGGCACCCCATACCATCACACCAGCTGTGGGAGCGATGTGTCGCTGTACAGCAAAGGCAGGATTGAAGCGTTCACCACGGGCTCTCTACACACGAACACGATTGTCATCACTGCCGAGATTGAATCTGGAATCGTCGCTAAAGACGACCTGGTTCCATTCCGCTGCAGTCCAGTTTCCTCGTGCGCGGCAAAACTCCAAACGGAGGTGTCGATGGGTGGGCGTCAAGGGCAGCACACATAATGGGCGCCGCGATACCAACTGTCCTTCACCCAGGCGCCTTCGTATGGTTCGAGAAGACACAGAGGCCCCTAGTGAATGTGCTACCTGTGCCTGGATGGCGGCCGATGAAGCAGTTGGCTGTACGCGTGCATTTCTTACGATGTGGCGGTCTTCTCGACGACTGGTCTGTCGAGGGCGTCCTGAGCCTGGTCTTCGTGTACATGACATCTTTCGGGTCCACTGGTCCCAACACCTCCTCACAACACAATCAGAGTGGTCTAATTGACGAGATACTCGCCTAGCTGACCACCCAGCTTCCATCATACCGACGATTCTCCCCCTCTCAAGCTGCGACAACTGCTTATATTGTCTTCGAACACGGCGTAATGGCATGTCTATCTCAGCTCTTCCTTTGTAAATGATTCAGCACACTCAAACAAGCTTTGGTTACCTGTTTTATACTCCACAGAGTACGATGTTCAACGCCCTCTACCGGCTATACGTAATGCGCAATCACGCTGCATTTCTAATCATTTCCATATCTCCCCAACATGTGCCTTCATTGCAAGTTTCGTTACGATCCCGCAATTATTTCTTAGTGCGCAAATTTTTTTGTCCATGAGTGTACAACCTTTGTCCAGAAAGTTCAGTGAATGTGTCTATAATTACAATGGATTGTTGTCTTACATAAAACAGCTGTTATTGTATTGCGAAGTAATCCCCATAGGCAGTAATGCAAATCTGAGAACGGCTGTACAAGTCTTGGAAACTTCTGGCGTAGTCGTCTTTAGGGATGGCCTTCAGCTGGGTCGTAGCATTACGTTGGAAGTCCGAAATGTCCGAAATACTGTGGCCCTTCAAAGCTTATTTCAATTTGGGGAATATGAAAAAGTCCGGGGGAGACAATTCTGGGGAGTAGTGTGGGTAATTCAGTCACACAACTTGCCTGTTGGCGAGGAACTGCTGTACCAGAATGGCAGTATGTGCGCGGGAATGGTCGTGAAGCAGGGTCCAGTTGCCTTGCTTGGCGTAATGAGGGCGTACACGATTGATCCGTTGCAGCAGACGTTTCAGCATATCCACGTACTTAGCGGCATTTGACGATGTGCCCTCAGAGAGGAATTTTTTATGAATGAGACCCTCAGAGTCGAAGATCACCACGAGCATTGTCTTGATGAGGGATTTCTCACTTCGCACCTTCTTGCTTTTCGGCGACCCTGGATCCTGCTACTCCATACTCTGATGCTTGTTGTCGGGGTTGTACTTCAGGCGCTAGGTCTCGTCACCCGTGACAATGGTTTTCAAGAAATTTGGGTTTCGATCCGCCATGTCGATAGTCACCACATGCGTCAAGCCGAATTTGCATTTGTTTCGGCGTCAAAGTGTGGGACACAAGTCGGGAGCAAAGATTGCGTTTAGCGAAATCCTTGGTCAGTACAAGGTGGATCATCTCACGACCAATTCCCACTTCCTGCACTATCATTCGCACTGTCACACGACGATTCTTCGCCAACAATACCATCATTATCTGTACGTTGTCCGGGGTGCGTGCAGTTGCAGGCCAACCACTTAGAGGGGAGTCTTCAGTGGTGTCCCGCCCTTCTAGGAAGCGTTTAAACCACTCATATACGCACTTCCAGGTGACAGCACGTTCTTCGTAAACTTTTAGCAGCATTTCATGAGTCTCTTTCGCTGATTTTCTAAGTTTGAAACAGAACAGCATATTTGTTCGCTGATCCATTTTGAATTTCGATCAAGCACACAACACCTTCACTCTACAATGATCTCGTTTGACACAAAAAGCTAACTTGCAGCGCCACCGCTTAGGAATTGGTTCAGACCAGTCTTCACCTGTCCGGCAAGGTATGCGCCGGTTGCAAATTCTTACGACCGTGAGCACTATGACGTCATTCACCGAACTTTCTGGACAAAGGTTGTATGTCCTGAGCAATTATAACTGTCTGGTCTGGAATGTGGATAGAGAGGTTAGAAATAAATATTTGTTAGTAATTCTGCAGTCTCTGGGTAGGTTCAATTTTGCTCTTAGTTAACAATCTGAGAAAGTATGAAGAAAAACGGAAATAATTGAAGAAACTATGAAGTTCTGATAAAGGTTTCAGGTTCCCGAAATATTTTGTGTGATGCAAATTGCAATTCTCTAAATGCGTTTAAAACTCTTTTGAATGTATATATATACATAAAAAAGGTGGGCATGGGCTAGTTGAAAAAATTAAGTGTAATTAGAAAATTACCCATTTTCATTTAGATCAAACAGTATGATTGCATAAAATTAGCCTTTTGAAGAAAAAAATGAAAAATTAAAACAAAGATTACCTTCACCGCTTTAAAATACTTGCTCTATAATGAAGCTAATGTTTTAAAAGAAATTCTTGAAATGTGATAAGAAATTTGGTCTATAATAAATCTAATGTTTTAAAAGAAATTCTTGAAATGTGATAAAAAATTATCCAAAGGTAGAGTGTTTTTGTTAAATCTATTTTTCAAAATCTAGGAAAATAACGGAACGCGTAGGATCACCTAATGGTTCTATCGCGCATGGTCTGCTGATGTGATTCCATCCATTCTATGATATTTATAACTTCATAACATTAGATAAAGTATCCATTCTCTAGTCAGAGATTTTTAATCCTACCCCTGTAGTTAAAAGACATATACAGCATCACTCTGAAACCTAACGTTTCTTTTATTTAATAAGGTCAGCCATTAATTGGGAAGAAAAAAAAATGAGCGAGAGGAAAAACTTATATAAATATGTTTCCTAGGCCTCTTTTTAATTACGAGGCAATATTGAGAACTAGCAATAATACCTCCGTGGAACTTTGAAAATTATTAGGAAGAATCTAAGTTAGATTATTTTTTAAGGGAAAAGTACAATATACGTCAAAAAGAAAGAAAGATATATTACCAGTCAGGGGACTTTGACCTTTTTTACGATCCAATAAAACAGGGCACGAAAGTTTACTATCGATGCATTTTATAATCCCATAGGCGTGCTGTTTTTCTTTCAAACTTTTTCAATAGAAATATGTTCTGTGAATGACTGTTTCCTTCAGTTTTATTACTCACAGAATTAATATAATAATAAATTTAAAGTAATCTTAAGATAAATATTTTATTGCAGAAATACAATCTTAAGATGAATATTTTACTGCAGAATAACAAAAAATAGGCATGTGAAAATGTTTCGGTATAAAGAAATTTTATCTTTAAATTGCCTTAAAATTTGACATAAATATTATTTTAAAAGACGGGTCTGTATAACTAGCAAAACCATTTCTGACATACATTTAGATTAATACTTTGCTAAATGTAGATATCAAGGATTCCATATTATCATTTAATTCGAAAATAAATCAATATAAGAAATGTAGGAAACATGGTCTTCTCAATGAATTTTAGCTAAAATTCGATTACATTCTGAATACAGACTTCTGTTGTAAATATTTATATTATTTTTCATATTTTATAAAGTTCTGAATTTTTATTATATTTAACCCTCTCACTTTGGAGTAAAAGGATATAATGTTATCGAACTTATTTTTAATTATATTTTTCAAAAGCCAACTGAACTTTAAGTTGTTTCAGGTGGGAAAGGAATATTCTGTTTAAAAAGGAGGAGGGGGGATGAGCTTAAAAAGATTCGGCTTGGCTTTCTAATTAAAACTTGGAGAAATATCGTAGTTACGACACAATCAAAATTCCTGAGCGCAAATCTTTTTCCCCCGTCAAAGGATGCAGTTAGTCTCTAGTGCATGGCAACTGCTCAACGTTAGGTGGAAGAGCTACATTAATGTTAATATATCGTCATCGCTCTCAGTTTATAGTCAAAGTTTAATTTCGAGAATACTTCAATCATATATCTTAGAGGATCTGCATTTGTCCTCACAATTTTATCACCTTTACGCATATTTTTAAGATACGGGGAGGTGCGGGGAATTTTTTTATGTAACGTTGCCTGATGCCTCCTAAATGTGAGTTAAGTTTAGGGGAAGGGAAGTTAAGAACTCACCAACCAGAAAGGACCAAATGACAGGCTGGATTATTTTTGGAAGAACTTTCTCACAAAACGGGAAAATTAAAACTCCCGATAATTTACGAATTTGTCTAATGACGGATCTAAGTGGTACATAATACCTGTAATAGAGAAGTTAATATACCTGCAATGTCAAGAAAGTTCCTGACTTTCCCTAAGAATAAGATATCTAAAAATGTTAACCAGTCCTTTTCTTTTGATAAAATTGCAACGTTTGCTTGATGCTGTTGCATATAATGAGTGACTTATAAGGGAAATTTCAATGGGAACGAACACCAACTGAAGAAAATTACTACTATTTTACAAATGATAAAATGATGTACAGTATGGATCTATTGCAACGTATCCGATTCTCTGTGGGCAATTTTTCTCTAAGTGATATCCCAAATACAAGAAAAATTTCAGATGTAAGCCATCCCACGGCCTGTTTTAGTCATTACTCAAGCATATGGTTTTCAGCACTTTAAGTGACTGAATTGATGAATTAAAAACAAATAACAAAAAAATTAAAAAAAGATCCTAAACAGCTGGGATGACATCCAACGCGCTTGGAGAGTGGGTAATAGGAAAGGTTATTCGAGAAGGAGGAACTTTACTGAAAGTTAAAAGAAGTAGAAATGTCATAGTCGGTGTTTAATTTCAGATCCCAAAAAAATTCACATATAATAGTATTCTTAAGAAGGATGTTTAAGTTAGACAGTTTTTTTCAACAGTTTTATCTTTAGTAGGACAATACATAATTACTTATATCAATTAAAAAATATATAATGATGTTAAGCATCAAACAAAAAAGTAAAATGGATCTATAGTTTGTCATTATTCGTGGTATAGTTTTAATTTATCTGGTGCATTATAATATCTTAGTTTGCAAGCATGGACAATTTCAGAATTTTGTTTGGTGTTAAAATTTGGTCTATCAATTTCATAGTTAACTTTTGACATTTGTCTTAAAATAGTGTAAGGTCCAGAATAGGGTGAGCTTAACTTCCTCGTGTTAGGGTACTGGAATTCTTCAAATAATACTAAGTCTCCAACATTAAATTTAGATTCTACAAAACGTGCATCATATTTAACTTCACTCCTATTATTGTAATTAATTGTCCTTCCTTTAGCTAATTTCCTCGCCTCGTCTACCTGAGGGTAAAAGTATTGTTTGTTAACATGAGGTTCATAAGGTAATATTCCAAAAAGTAGGTAAGCTGGGGTCATTTGGGTAACTGAATGAGGCGTATGATTGTATTTATTAATTACTTCATTTAACAGGGTTGTACAAGGAGTTTTACTTGTTGAGTTGTGTACTTTGCACCTTAATCTAGTAGTTATTGTTTGATTTTCTCTCTTTACCTTGCCGTTGGTCTGTGGATGGTGAGCCGTCGTGAGTAGCTGTTTCGCATTATTATGCTCTAAAAACCTAAATTTTGAACCTGTAAAAGCTGCGTTTCTGTCAGTTAACAATTTTTTTGGTGTTTGAAAATTAGTTCGTACGCCCAAGGAAAATTTAGAATTTAAAATGGTACGGGGTTTTTAATGTTATATATATATACCATTAAATATAATGGTATATATATATATATATATATATATAATGGTATGTGCGGGAATTCAGCATTTTGATTTTTAAAGCATAGTTATTTCACATCACAGAAATAGATTCTCCCAAGTTTAAACAATTGTTCAAACCAATATCACTGCGTCTAACAGAAGTTTGGAGAACGATAAATACGCTTAAAGGTAACATCCGCTAAAATTTGAAGTAATAGAACTGACGTGTGGTCCACTGAGATACAACTCAATTCTTTTCCTTTCATTCATTTGGATGACCGCAGAACATTTTTCGCAATTTCTCTCTATTTTCTAGACGGATATTTCCATTTTGTTCCTCCGACATCTCCCGCAAATAAATAGCGCCTTACGCGGTACCACGTCCTGGAGTAATGTTGAAGTTATTCTTTTCTCTCTGGACTATTCTTAAAAACGGAATGAAAGGAAGTGTAAAGGAGGACCTTCCTATTTTCGGTTTTTATTACGTCTGTCATTTTGTAGTAGAAGGACTTACACGACTGATATTTACACATTTTTTCTCCTGCCATCAGTTGTCAAATACATCCGCAAACATGCATAAAAGATTTTGTGTGTTTGTCGCAAAGGGATAAATTAAACTGCTTTTTTGAACAAATTTTTTTTACGTTTTAGAACTGTTTTTTGAAATATTTCATGAAAGAATTTTTTTTATATCTCGCACACCGTCAATTATTTTTGCATAAATACATTTAAGTTCATAAATGCTTACAATGATTTAAATGGATTTTCCCCCATGGCCTTTATTTACGTGTATTAATGTTATATTATTTCTTACTAAAGCAAGTTTTTTGTTAATCTTTGATTTCTATATAGTTTAAAATACTCTTGTTTCTGAATGACTTTTCCGTAGTCTGTCCTTTTAAGTCTGCTGTGTACTAACGCTATTGTATTCACTTAACTCTATGTAACCCTATGGACAAAATGTGTCTACTATTTAGCGCTACATAGTTGCTGATAATCCAGCAAAAATAGAATTTTCAGATAGCCCGAACTTTTCCTTGCGACAGAAATCATTTTATATATTTCGTCCACTAAAGGAATTTTTGAACACACACTATACCAGATTTAAAACACACTATACCAGATTTTTCCCCAGAATAATTTAAATTTTAAAATATTATTTACACTTTTATAAAGCAAAAAATGCCTCAAGGTGTAAAATTTCTTTCCCTATTACGGACTACAATTTAAAAAAATCTTTTAATCCACGTCGGCAATCCTTGGTTAAATTTTCTCCACAGTTTAACACTAGAGCGAGCGAATCCAATAGGATTTACTCACATTAAATCCTATTGGATTTGCTCGATTTTCGATTTATTAAGGGTTAATATACAGCAGCCTTAACCCTCCCTGTCAAAGAATTTATAATTGATACATTTTTGTGAATTTCAGATGATTATTTTTACATATGTGTGCTCTTTTCCCCTGGACTAATTACAGATATTAGATAAAAAGCTAGAAAAAAGAACGTTTTTTCTTATAATTCTTTTTAACAACAAAGGTTTCAGTGGAATCAATATTTAACAGTCGTAGTACAATTGACTGTATCTTCCGTGTGAATGAACTGTCACAGTGCCACGGACCGAAAGATTTGCATTTTGAGCTGCCCTGATAGAGAGATACCTACACAGTAAAGATTGTGTGCGTAGTAGTAAAGATATTAGTCTATATAAATTCTGTTAAGCCCTTCCTTAATAAATTACTATTTACATTTAGGTGCAGAATTACACCTCACTTCATAAGTGATAGATAACTTGAAAGGAACGGATGCGAAAGAACCAAAATTTGAACAAATCTAGTCAACTATAACAGCATATCAGTGATGTACCCATGGAAGAAATACCATATTGGAATTTACTCCATTTATCATCCGACTCGTCGATATTTACTAAATAATTCATTTTATGATGAAGTTGCATCCAACCTCAAGAAAATCAATTATCAGGAATTAGTTATCGAATACTTAATTAATTATCGGGAAATAGGGGACTTTCCTGTTACTTAAATATCACTAATAGTACTTTCGCTTCATATTGTTCTAGAAAAAATATCCTTCCTCCACCACCCCAAAGTACAAAAAAATTCTGTTCCTCTAACGGAAGGTTTCGTATGTATTCAGATCTTCAGTAATTACTCATCCCCACTGTGCCCGATAAAGGGACGAGAAGAGCTATCTAACCGCACGCCTTATTCTGTAAAACATAGGAATAATTGTACATGAAACTCGAAAGATAAGAATTTCTTTTATCGCACTGAAAGACAAAGGTACTTTAGATAGTGGTCATTCTTCGGCTTCTTTATTGGTAATTTCAGTTGTTCTTTTTGCGAACAAGTAGCTTAAATTGGGACTTGATTTGGTGTAATTTTGGCATTCGGCATTTTCATGATAACCTCTAAACCATGGTTCATAAATATTTTTTTAATCCCGCGGCACACTTGTACCTATAGTTGAAATTCATTTAATTATCATTCTTTTCAAATATAGTTAAATTTATAATTAAGTGTATACAAAAAAGGGAATTTGTATATCAAATGCTTCAATTGGTCGATCCCAATTTTATATTACACGAGTCATAGCAACATGGTATACTACTTTACTACTTAAATGTTCGTTAGTTGGTACCCGTCAAAATAGGACGGCTGAATACTAAATAAATGGATTAATACACAAATTATACCAGGTTTAATTCTACATTTCATAAACAAAGTTAAGAATAAAAGTGGCAGAGAGAGAGCTAGATAGATTTCTCAGAATAAAAAAACTTACGTATTTACGCGGCCTCGTGCTTAGTGAGTATCTAATGCTAAATAACAACATATAACCAACATGTAGCCAAATAACATCATTTAAACATGTAACTGAGCATGAGCAGAAAGCATTTTTTAATTGTAAATTATCGCTAATTAATATAAATTGCGGTTACAAAAACCAAATTTGGCACTTCTATCAATTAAAATCTTTCGCTTAAGACCAAAATAAAGTAAATTGATGCAGTAGTTTTCTCTCACGGACTGCCCAAAGAATCGGATTAGCAGGTTAAATGTTATAGATGGTACGTCACTGAATTGTACTAACTCACAATCGCTGATATCTGCTGATCCTGTTGACTCTAAAAATATATTTTAAGGGGATTTGCGATCTGTATTAAAAAGTTGCTTGAAGTATTTTTATAACGTTATTCTGCATCAGTTCCTAAATAATACATGAAGACGATAACTTGTTCCATAGCAGTTTTAAGTTCTAAGACAATCCTAGAACTTTTTAAATAGCCTTTGCTATATACCAGTCTACATCTGAAAGTGTACAATCCGTATTAAAAAAAGTTTATTTCCCCTATTCTTGTTGGTCCTACCTTTCCTTAAGCTTCTGAAATAAATCCTCTTTTTTGAATGACAATTATGCTTGCCAAAGGAAATTAAGACAAATAATTGTACTTTTTGGGAGTCAAAGATGGAGCAAAAATTTCCGACAGTGCATTGAAAAATATTTTATGAAGTAGTCAGTAAAATTCTTACACATTTGTGATAAAACTAAACGTATAATTTATTAAATGGGATTGAGATACTATAGTATAATGTGTCAGAGCAAGCTAATAATTTAAGGGATAACAAACACATAAAGTAATGGATCTTTTAATATTTGTTTCCTGCCATGAATGAACTAGCACATTTGTTATACAGTTGTTTGAATATTAGACTTACTAATTGTATTCCTCCTTAGGAAATAAAATTTGAATAAAATTGCAAATCTGCACGAATTGAGAGTTCAATGAACATTATTGGTCCCCATTGCTGATGGAATAACCTTCTTCAAATATGCTATGGATAACTTTGGGCCGAAAAATGTAAGTACCTGCTGGAGAAACTTACAGAGTGGAATCGTGAATGATTTTGAAGTTGTGAAGACATAGGTAGAAATTTAAGGAATTACTTTCTTGCAAGATAAGTTTGTAAAAAAAGGATTTGCTGGCAGGCTTGACACAAAACTTTTAGAACCTGAAGTCGAATAAAGGTATCATGCTAGAGGTCGTGAGAGTTCGGATGCCTGAAACCTATTTCAGACCGACAAGGACACGAATAATTTGTTGAGTTATTTACAGGGGTAGGGTAAGATAAAGTTCAAAATGTGAAAATAGAATTTCTGTGTAGACAGTGCCGTCGTATTTTCTACAACATAATCTATAAGGGATAAAACTATGAAATATTACCTTGTAGTGGAAAGTATCACAAGCACAATTATCTTATCATCGAAGGATTGAGACATATGACAGCTTACCCTTGAATAAACAAAAGAAGAATAGCAGCAGTTGGTGCGTAGAGTTAATTCTAAAAGGTTTTTGCAAACATTTCTAGATCTATCAAAGATCTATAACCATTAAATTCTTCATGAACTGACAATCCAGGATCTTCCTAAAGTAGATAATCTTCTGTCGGTTGTTTCACCAAAAAGTCAGCATTTTTCTAAAACTACGTTCCAATTTTAGTGTCATTAAACTGATTTTAGGGCATAACGTAAGAAATATATATCTTATTATCACATGAAAACAAATTAAATAAAGATTAGTTACGATTATTAAGCTATTTTGAGAAGAGAAGAGAGAAAAAGTAAGAACTGTCAAGAAACTTTCAATGTTGTTTATGCTTAGAAATTCGGTTCTCTTCCTATCCCCAATATAAAAATGTTACCGTATATTCGTATTTAAATAATAAATGTAGTACACATGATACAATAGACGGCTTCGAGTGTTCGCGGGTTGTGATGAAGAGTATCCAACGGGAGGATGGGATAAATTTACATTTGAGTCAGTCTTGTTTAATCAAAATTAATCTAAAAGATGAAGACGAAATCGTTTTTTTGATTCAATATAATTTTGAAGTAAAGCATAGAGAACTATTTTAATAGTAACCAGGGAAATATATATATATATATGTGTGTGTGTGTGTGTGTATATATATATATATATATATATATATATGTGTGTGTGTGTGTGTGTGTGTGTATATATATATATATATATATAAATATATATATATATAAATATATAAAAGATAAAGTTGAAAGAGAACTACTTGCAGCTAGGAACTAAAAGCATAAAAAGATAAGATTGAAAGAGGTTTTTGACAGGATCTCTTCATCAGCGGTGTCGATACTGTCCAAAAACCAATGGATTGTTTCTTATAAGTATGATCTATACAATAAACATACTTAGACACCGTACAATCCATGAGAAACTGTAGAATTGAATATACATCCACTCAACCATACAACACCAACCCTGGCGCCAGACAGACTGAAAGTTAAGAAAAGTTAACCGCAAGATGACGGACGTCACAAAACTTGCATCCAAGGAGCAAATGAAAACACAGAAGCTGTCCTACTATGTAGACTGTGTTTTATGACAATTAAACCTTAATTATATTAGCTTTTTATTATTATTACTAAGAGTAACTTATTATTATTTTATTTTTATTTTTCTTTAGTTATTATTAATATTTATTTATTTTATTTTTAGTAGTAATTTACTCTAATTAAACTTATTATGTTGATTTACTTATTAGTTGCAACAGAACAAACTATTCATGAAATTTAAAACAACCAATTATGTGCTTGGAAAGACTATCGGGGTAATAATTACGTGTTAGCACAGCTATCAAGTCTAAAATATGCTTATTCCTATTGTCTTTAGAACAAAGCCTATTTATACATATATAGTATATATATATATATATATATATGTGTGTGTAATATGCATAAATAGCCTATATATATACACGTGTGTGTGTAAGCCACTATTTGCCGAACAACGCTAGCATGTTTAAAATATATATTTCTGTCTATTTTTGTTTGCTCAACGTTTATTCTTTGTCAGAAAATATACTCTCAGGAAAAGGGTTGTAAGCTGTGTGGGTTAAGTTATAAATACTTCGTGGTAAGCAACGCAGAAATCTGCTATTGACACGTGGTCCTCCGAGACTGAATCTCTTGTGTTTCCTTCCGATCCGGTTGACCGCAGTTTGTTTCTCTTCGCTCTCTATTCAACTGGAAATTCTTTATTTCCTTATTCTGCAAAAATAAATCACGCACTATGCAGTCTAGCGTGATACATCTGGTTTTTCCTGGGTCGTGTTTGCTGTTACAAATGGCAACGGAAGAATATAAAGATGGAAATATGTATCCTTTCCCTGCATGGTAAGATCAACAATTTTAGGATATTTCCTGGTTCCATTTGTTAAAATTTTTTATATCTGTCAGAGTTTGAGGGACAAAATTTTAGATAAGGGTGAAGAAAATATTAAAGTTTCAATATCTCTTAAATATAATTGACGAAATACTTGACACTTGGTAGAAGAATTTAGTGATTAAAAATGTTGGAGTGTCTGTATTAAAATTACAAGTATCAGTTATTTAACTGCTATAAATACTACGTGAAAAAAACACTTTGCAATGTTTCTTTTGAATATGTTACAGCTGAAAAAAACCTGTTAAATGAGTATCGTTTAAATAAATTAATGTTCCTATGCTTTTAAATATATCAGCCATGGTAATTTATTAAATGTTAATCCTATTCAGTGACAAATTAAATCACTGTGGAGTTACAAGGCAAAACTAGGTTACGGGTTATTTCTTCTGAAAATAAATTTTTAGCTCTAGATCTTAGAGTTCCTGAATGGAAAAACTGATTTAAGTTAAAAATGTGCCTTTGAAATCAAGTAAATATTTGTAACCAAGAAATTATCAATCGCAAGCTAATAATCAGTACTAAAACATATGTTTTTATTGTTCCTAATGCAACCTGGTAGTAAGTTTCAGATCAGGTCCGTACAGGCATCGGGAAGAGTAGGGCGGCTACGGTTTATAACAGAGCCACAAAGGTTGGAGTCCGACTTGGCTAGGTGCTACCACATTTTTAACCGAGCACACCCAGGAGCGATATCTGAGGGGATCATACCTTTCCCCACCTACTGACCTCATAGAAAGACTTTTCGGTCTACGGATTTAACGTACTATAATAAACTGTGTAACGTGACTTCACTGTCTAATATATTCAAATTGCATACCGAACTATGGCTAAGCCTTAGCTGTTATGTTCCATCAGAAATTAATGGGATTACTCTGGGTTAACGAAACTAAAAAGCATATTTATTCAAATAGCATATTTACAAAATATATACATTAACTCGAAGAGTTTTGCATCTCCAGTGCATTCATGGCCTCCAGCCAAATCTACAATCACTAAGTATAAGACACTCAGGCCAAAATCATAATCATTTAGTACGCGGCTCTACGGCCTTCGAAGAACAATCTCCTTGTAACCGACACTCAGGTCCCCAAAGAATAGCCGGTACCCAAAATCGACCTCAGTCAATGACGAACCCCGTCTATCTCTCTCCAGATCTTTGCTCCGAGTCGAGTCCAAGCCGGTTCTGTGTGTTCCGCGTTGAACTGCTTTTTTCTCCTCGGGATGTCGGGACGCCTACATCTCTGCCCTATCTCCAAAGAATACGCTGCTGTTTCCAAATCGGGATGCAATCTTTGTCGGAATGCTACGAACAGCAAAGTCGATTATGCCAGGATGCTGCCCTGGCATAATCGACTTTGCTGTTCGTAGACAGCGCCACGTCTCTTGATCGATTGACCGTCAAGTACGCGCGTCAAATCCCCTCGTGTATTCAGAACTTCGCCGACTTCAAATGTTAGGTGGGAGCTCTGAACCCTGTTCTGGATCGTCGCTCATTCACTGCTGCAAAAGAGACTTTAAGCTGAAAAAAAATAAACCGTTATTCAAAGTCTTTTCGCACGCAACACAAAACTGCTGCCATTCATGGTCTGAATTCTGTACCATATTTCACATGCAATACCGGGTGTTAAGTAGAAATTTCACAGACATCACAGTACCCATATCCTGCCTAGAAAAGAAGGTATTTCTTGGAACTTGTTGGAATTCGATCCGAGCAATCTCTACCGAAAGCAGATGCGCTACTGATAGGCTACCTCGAGTCCACTGAAACATGTAAGCTACAAAACGATTTGTGGCGATAGGGGCAGTTTCTCCCAGGTAGCTGAACATAGATTAATTCAAAAATACGGAGTTTAGGGTTTAAAATAACAAAATATTTAATTTTGTACTCTATATACAATTAAAGTACATGAAATATTACAGTCATAACCGTCCTAAGGCACCGGAAATTTAGGATTCTTCCCCAAACAGTCAGAGTCCACGGAATACGTGAAACGGCACTAAGCCCCGGGATTCAAGTTCCCTAAAATATGTAATCTGACCCAAGGCAGGAATGTATCAATCGCCTTCTGAATGTAGATCTCAAGTCTATAGGCTTCTTTTTCTGTCCGAGGTTCTCCACGAAATTTCTAAGTACCTCCCTCTCGAACATATTCCATCCTATCATGCGTTGGTTCATTTGCTTGGACGCTGATTTGTTGAAACCAGTAACAGCAGCTACTTCCAACGTTCGAGAATTTCCCACGCAGAGGGACGAACTCTCTTTGTGCATGAAGAATGTCCGACTCTCGGTGTATGGCCTTTGTCGCAACTCGGTGTATGGCCTTTGACACCCTCTTACCAGTGGACAAAGTGAGGAGCTGCGCGTTCAGCCCTGGCGATGACCATCACTCACTTAATTCGACACGAGAGGTCAACACTCTTCACGCCCCTCCCGTCTGTTACCAAGGACAGGCAGCTCTCGGGGGACAAAGACACATCACATATATTCCCCCGGCTGACTGCTTGAAGAATTTCCTATTCTTCACAGGTTATTAAATGTCAGTTATGTCCAGTGTGGGGAATAAACAGTTGAAAAAAAGAAAAAACTTGAAATCACAAGACAGAGCGGAAAATACAGCGGATTTACTTTTTATTTTCTAAAAAAAAAAATATTGAAAGTGGTCTCCAAGACTTCCAGAAGTTAAGCTTTTAAATACCTGATGATCAAAGGTTTCGAAGTTGAACATAAGAATTAAATCCAATGAAAATTATTGTAAAAATTTAAAGTATAAAGAATCCCTACATAAAGGAAAACTCTCTAATGTTATTTTTGGTATTGTTAAAATAAAATGTAATCAATGGAGTACGTGATTCCAGAACATCCTTTTTGCTCTTTCATCTGGTATCAGAAAAAATTAATTACTTACGTTATGAAAGAATATTTATTTTAGAAGATAAAATGAAAATGATAAAGAGTACTTCAACGTCCATACAATACATGTCTGGAGGCTGACGTATGTTGTATAAAAGACGCCTCTATACATTCTTCTGTTTAATTTCTTCCCGAGTAAATTATATTTATAATACTGTATGCATGTATCGGTGAAACAAGAGATAACCACCTTTAAAGCAATAATACGCGTATTTGAAAGAAAAAGATTTTTTCGTTATTTTTCCGGATGGTGATCTCTTTCAACGCACTCAATACTGGATAAAAACTTTTATTTATCCTTTATATAATAGAATAATGAAATAAATACATATTAATTAGACTTTTTTAACGAGTTGTGTGGAAGGAAAAGCTATTTTAACGTCGATGGAGAAAACTGAGAGGAAAAAATAGTTTTAATTTTAAAAGTCTTAGATAACATGTTTGTTTTATAAATTCTGGTGAATTTTTAGCCCATAATAATTGAAAAATAAATTATTTGGAGCAATGGATTTACTTTCCCGTTTATATTAAATGGTAATGAATATATTCCGTGTTTATGATAGAAATTGCAAAGTTCTTATCCTTAGACAGAAATGCTTTAAGGAATAACTAAAGAGCCATTTTTTTTAAAATATTCCAAATTATATAAGCGATAACTTTTTGGAGAATATGTTAGTTATTTCAAGTAAATAGAAAATTCATTGACTTTTTGTTCTAATTATATCTGGAATTTTATGCTGACAGAGAACTAGACCCATTTATCTAATATTTATTTTATTCCTTGCAAAGTAATAATGGAAAAGGAATAAACTTTTAGACCGGTTTTCGAGTCCGAGCAATCTTTTAAACTCGAGAAGCGATGTAAGTAGTGCAATCACAGTTACACGCACTTTTAAAGACAGTATTTTTTCTCGCTGTTGGGGAATTTTCAGCCTTCAATTCATTTCGATATGCTTTGACCACTATGTTAAATTTTAAGTCATGATTTTTATCTTTTTATTTTAATATTTTCGTCAGCCTGGAACTAAAAAATGCCCACTTTAATGAACAGATGCGCAGAAAACAAAATATTCAACAACCATTATCCGAAACGTTACATGCTGGTTAAATTAGGGAAAGTTTGGGGACGTCGATTTCAGAGTTAAAACTTACATATTTCCATGCATATGTTAGTTTCAACATTTTTTAAGATTTGGTAATGGTTTAGGAAGATCATAATACGCGCTCTGACGGAGTGCAGATTATTAACCTATCATTTAGTTATATTTTCTACCTGGGAACTCTTAAAGGTAACACTGTACCAGGTTTCTAAAGGTTTAGAAATATTATCAAATTATTTTATCTGAGAGAATACACAACAAAAGGTTAACTCAATATTTGTTAATTTTATGTTAAGTGACTGCATTTACAATGTTTTAGAAAACGGACGCTAAATTAAAGGAAACAGGGTATTGTTATTTAACTATTATAAAACCTTGTTATTATTTTTAATAGAAAACTAATTTTAACGGATAACAAAAACAGACTAACTCAGTCTTGTTAATTTTAAATTATCAGTTAATGTGTCTTCAGAAGCTTTTATTATAGACCGAATATTCAGAATATTTAGTGTTTATAAGGCAGTACTTACTGCCCTTTTAGTTAACCGTGTTTCCTACAACCCAGACCACCCAAGTACTTAATTAAATACACATTCGAAATTTCTAAATAACCTCAGACTCGGAATGGACACTTGCTTGCATGCTGTTATTTTCCAGGAAAAACTTATATTATTCCTTTAACTTATAACTTTTAAGACAACTGATAACCATAAGCTGTTTCAGATAATTTTTTTTAAAGGAATAAACTATCACTTCGAACATTTTTGTTTAAGTGTAAACAGAGATCCATAAACAGAACTGGATATGTGTTATATTTTATATTTACGTGTTGTAAGCATGAACTTGGCTAATGTACATCATAATACTGGTTTAAAGTACAGTTATATCGTGCATTTGTGAAATGGCCATTAGATTCTGGTTATTTGATGAGCTTATTTAATTACCACTTCGTTGCCTTTTTTCGATGCGGGTACTAGAGCTTGCTACAGTAGGTAAATCGTCGTACATGGAATGTTGGAATTTATGTTATGCTAAACTAAATCGAATACATTCTGTGGCTGTATAATGAACTGGTGCCTGTTATTCCAGCCGATTTACTACTAAATCCAGTTAGCTGCTGGCTGTTAATTCTGGTTGTCGATAACTCATCGTAGTAACTCTGTGGATGAAGGGTACGTTTAGTTGGCAGCGGCAGTTTATCATAGCTAAGTTCCTGACATCGGCAGTGTTCGGAAATTTGAATCAGAAAATTAGTGCTAAAATTAATTTTTGCTGTAAAAATTACAAATTTTTTACGGCGCATAGCATATTATAGGTATATTACTATACAAAACAGATTTTTTTTGTATGCTGTGACTCTGTATGATGTCATATTATATTGATTTTTTTTTTGTCTGTAATAAACAGTTGTTCCAAGTGCTTGAAGTCCCCAAATGAAACAACCAACTTATCATTTACCAATTTTTTCTTTTACGAATATACTCTTAATGCAATTTCCTTTCATATACAACAATATTTAGTATTTTAGTACTTTTCGATAATAACTTTTCTGTGGAGAATATTTGAATAAGGGCAAATGTCTGAAACTCTTTAAGGGGGCACACTACCTTTGACTACACTGAAATGACCGTAAACAGGAAAAAATTCGAGCTACTGAAACTCCAATAATATTAATATATATTTATAATTTTTTTATATCAAAATTACAATTCTTCATTTATATTTTATACAAAAATAGAACTTGTAAATCCATAAATAATTTTTAGATTTTATTTTTAAATGTACACATTACTAAAAAGGGAAAAAATCATTGGATGTTTCGACCACCATAAAATTAAGAAATATGCATACAGAAACTATTTTTTGGTCAAATTAAATTAATAATGTACTCATGTTTAATGTAAAACCCCAAAAACATACAAAAAATATAGTTTAAATTGAAAATTTTACATAAACTTTTTAAAAAATTAAAATTTAGCAATTTTAAAAACATTTTGAAGTGTAAAAATTTTTTTTACAATTTTTTTTTTTATTTTTTTGGCTTTAGTATGTAAAGAAGCTTAAAAAAATCTGATAAAAATTTTGTGTGTTTAGCACACATATAGTTTGGAAGTAACAGTGCGCGTAATCCAAAAATTTACATATTTGAGAAAACTGAAGTTAAAGTTGTAATATACATGGCCATGGCAACAGAGTTAGCTTTATATAAACCCTCCTAACTCGAGAAATAATGAGAATTTTTTATGCGGTTTTTTTCATATTGTTCAGAAATGTACCAAAAATCAGAATATAGCAAAAGCCAAAAATCGATTTCTTAAAGTTTTAAAGGTAGTGTACCCCCTTAAGTTTAAAAAAGGATGCAGATTATTTCTCTATATACTACTTAAGTCCTTATACTTCTGCAGTTTGTAGTTTAACTGATACCAGCCATTTCTGCCTCTTTCTTCTAATCTCCCGTGGAAAATGCCCTTTTTAAACACTCCAGTGGTACGCTCTCTTTCTCTGGGTATTTTGGCATTAATGAGAAAATAGCTCTTTACCTCGAGTCTTCTATAAAACTGATACCCAAGTAACTACCTGGGGAATTTTGTAAACCAAATAAATATTTCATACTTTCAAATGATAGTATAATATCGGTCAAGGTGTTATTCCATGATAAATTAAAATCATCTCAATTCATCTACCTTCTTAATGCCATATTTATCAATTTCTTCATATACATCTGCTTGGTAGCAATCATTCAGAAGGGGGGGGGGAAATTAAGCTGATACAAGTCAAAATACTGGATCGGCCATCCACAAAAAGTACTAACTTTTCAGTTGACTGTAATCCAGTTTACAGTTATTTTACATCAAAATTGTTTTCGAGACATAACTTTGCTATTACACATGAACATCTTAAGTTGGCTTACATTTGCGCATTAGACTTCGAGTTACACAAAAGCGCAACATAATCTTGGTTAGATCTAACTATCATTAAACTATATCGGTGCCAACAATTCTTATTTGAAGAATATTCATGCTATGATCCTCTGGCATCTCACATAATGCTTCTTTTGAGGGCAAACCCTCAACTCTGACGTTAAGTCATTCACAGAATTAGATTTATTCACTTTGAATTCCCATATACCCACACAGCACAGTTTTCTCCTGATTACATAAAATTTAATTAAAGGGGACAAATTAACTTGGATACGACCCAAAAATCTCAAAACAATGACCGGATTGCATAGTTTTTAGATCCAAACGTCACATCCTTTTATGTAAACTCGGCATCTCTCAGATGTCTCCGATGGCATAAAGGTACATAAAATCGATACAATATGTACATCCAGAATTTATTCAGATTTCATCATTCGGAATGATATCATTCTGATGAAACGTATGTACTTAAGATATCAGATTTACACGTGAAATCTAGAATGTAAAATCTGAAAGAAAAAAAATACTGCTAGTTTAAATACGAGCTGATTCAGTTTTTTATTTCTTTTATTTTAAATAATCGTTGCAACTATGAATTTTCCCAAAACAATTTTAAGGTCCATTAAAATACTTTGAAAATCCCTTTTACGTACATTAAAACCATTTTCCTAAAATAAATCTCCGTCATGCAATCTATTTATAATATTACGAAAATTTCTCAATAAGAAATTTTTTTTTATTTATTTACAACTGATTTTGTCAAGAGTGAAATATCGAACGTATTTTCTATCAGTTGCATTTACTGCTTTTTTACCTTAAGGCAAATCAACAGAAAGGAAGAAAATCAAGAATATTCACGGAGCATTTTCACAATACAATGTATGACGACCACTTTCAGTATCGAAAATTTAATTTAGTACAGTGTTCAGTACACATAGAGCCTTTTGCACTACAATAACACGCCTCAGATGATTGCCAGATATCCGTTCGACGAAAATTTATTCTTATAATTATAAAACAAAAATTTCACGCTTTGCCATTCCTGACGTTTACACAATTTCTCTGATAACAAAGTCAGTAAGCTTACCGTCAACAAAATCAGAAATTGCTTGAAGGGAAAACAAAGCGCAGTCCTAATTCCGTAAACAACGGGAGACAAGAGCGTCAGGCAAAACAAAGTATCTGTCACAACGGTAAAGCCCAGAATGGCACAAATTCTAATAAAGGATTTTATGAATAAAATAAAAGAAGAGAGATTAGCTGCTGTGTTGTACTTCCAACAATAAATCTAACATTCTACACAAAAATTAAACTATATTTACATTTTATATTTAAATTCATTATTTAAAAATCAAGAAATATATTTCTAACGCTTTTTAGGATAAGTTACTTTTTACAGTTATTTATCTATATATATATAATAGTTCCATAACTGACTGACTAACTGACTGACATACAACGCACAGACCAAACCACTGGACCTAAAGGGCTGAAATTTTGCATGGCGATTCTTCTTATATAGTGTAGGGGAGCACTAAGAAAGATTTTTGAAAAATTCTTAGATTTTTTAAAATTAAAATTTTAAGCTGTTTTAGCAACTTTTTTAAAGTTTGCATTTAAAATAATAATTTGAGGTTTATGAAATTTGTATCACAAGGAAGATCATAAAAATTCTTTTAAACGAAATCTTTATCGAATCTTTACATCCCTTTTCTGATTTTTGGTGAATTTTTAAATGTTAAATTTTAGAATTTTATTTATTAAATACTGATCACGTGATTTCCTTTTCTGGTACTTTAAATAAATTTATCGTCACGTCCATAACAATGAAATAGACAAAAATATTTTTTTCCCTTGCTATTGCGGCAGACGATTGGACATTATCCAAAAAATTATTAAAATACAGTAAAAGGTACGTTCCTCCAACTGTACTATATTAACTGTACTATATTCATTTAGTATGTCCTATTAGATTTAATTTGAATAGTTTCTTCTACATTATTTTGTCTATAAAAATATCTCTTACGATTTTTTTATAAATATATATATAAATTTTTTACATCAATTGTATACATTGATCGTCGTATTTATTATACATACATACATATATATATATATATATATATATATATATATATATATATATATATATATATATATATATGTATATATATATCTATGTGTGTGTGTGTGTGTGTGTGTGTGCGTGTGTGTGTGTTTGTTTTGGGAGGGGCATTAATTGCATACATTGACAGTTGTATTTAATTTGAATGTACTCCGTAGCGAAGTGCGGGTTTTCAGCTAGTTACTTATATTTTATTACTTCTTGGCCGGTCTCGTAATATTACATCATTTCAGCAGATGTTGATTATCCTCAAATCTGGAGTCCGAAACTGATCTCCTTGATGATAAAATTTAGATATTAAACGTTTATATTCGGACTACGTAGTTAAGTAGATCTAGCGTACCTCCAGAATTTGTGTATGCAAATTCCGTCCACAAATTAACATATTTTATTAAGATATTACTTGCGTCAGTAATTTCTGACTACTTGGATGTTCCCTTTACGTAGCTTATCGAATATGATTTGCGTTGTTAAATGTATATTAGAAGCTTTCCTACACGTTACATATTTTCAAAGAAATGGATGTTGCGTTGACAAAATTTGTGACGTATGTGCTGTATGGGAATATGAGAGTGTAAAATGTGTCTCTGTGCATTAAATACGAGTTAGTTAAATTTAGGCACTCATAATGTCCTTTAAAGACATTATGGTAGATAGAAGATTTAGTAATACATATTTTGAAGTAACTCCTTTCTCCAGCGGACAGGAAAAAAAAAACATTTTATGACAGACTAGCTGAATACCCGTGCTTCGCTACGGAATACATTCAAATTAAATACTACGGTCAACGTATGCAATTAATGTCAAAAGAATAAAATTATATTTATAGAAAAATCGTAACGGATATTTTTATAGACAAAATAATGTAGAAGAAAATGTTCAAATTAAATCTAATAGAACATACTAAAGAATATAGTACAGTTAATATAATACAGTTTGAGGAACATTTCTTTTACTGTATTTTAATATTTTTTTTGGATAATTTCAAATCGTCAATTGCGTCGCCGCATTAAAAAGAAAAAAAAATTATCTATTCCATTGTTATACACGTGATGCAAAATTACGAAAAGAAAAGAAACCATGTGATCAGCATTTAATAAATTAAATTCTAAAAATTAATCTTTAAAAAATCACCCAAAATTAGAAAATGAAGGTAAAGATTCGAAAAAGATTTAATTTCAAAGGAATTTCCGTGATCTTTCTCGTGATATAAATTTTTTAACCTTCTAATTATTATTTTAAATGCAAACTTAAAAGAATGTTACTTAAAATTTTAATTTAAAATAATCTAAGAAGAATTTTTCAAAAATCTTTCTTAGTGCACCTTTACACTATAAGAATAATCGTCAGGCAAAATTTCAACCCTTAAGGTCCAGCAGTTTGGTACGTGCGTTACCTGTCAGGCAGTCAGTTTGTTACGGAACTGTTTTATATATATATTTTAATGATTACAGTTTACCAAACTATTCGAAATAGTTTTAAGATAATGTGCATTTTAACTGTTATTCTAGAAATAGAGTTACCGTATATTTTTCATTTCTTTCCACAAAAATAAACCACCAATTAAAATCTCAGCTTTAATGCACGCCAAGATCGATAATGTGCAACATAAAAACATAAATTAAAAAAAAGAAACGTTCAAATTAGCTTCTATCAGTGCTCTGGCAAACCTTAATTAAACAAGCTTGGCTATAATTTTCATCGACTGGGAAAAATTACTTTCTCAATGCGTTGCACACATATTTGTTGGACAGATTCATTGATTTTTCTCTCTGGATTTATACTAGTAAAGAGAGAGAGAAAAAAACGACATTTGTTCGATTAAAATATGAACAAGTCTGAGTCGTAAAAACATCTTAAGCCCGCACAATTAGAAATAACTTTTGATGTTTTCACTCTAATTAGTTTGGGTTATTAAGAAATTGTTAATAACATTAATGCGAGCGAAGAAAGTAGAAATATATATATGAATTACGCGAATTGGATGTAGGGATAATTTTTTGGAAGGTATCAATTAATTCTGAAAATTATTCTAGGGTATATTCTTAGGTGGGAGACGCATGTTGTGATGTCCTGATTTAAATTAGTCCTGATTTAAAACAATACGCATTTTAAGGAATTAAATTTTCCTGATTTCATTAATTTTAATTATATTTAGAAAATAAAATGAGGTATCAATAAGTATATATATATATATATAATCAATGGAACTGAGTTTTTGTGATTTTAACCAATGTTACCCATTTAAGAAATGTCGTCTATTTTTTCGAATATTGGGATGTTGTTATTAATAAATTTTAACGGATTTCATTTGGATTTTGCCTGGTTTTAAATCCTAAATGTTTATACTTTATATGAACAAATTCAATTAAATTCCAAAGTATTTTAGCATTAAAATTTTCTTTCCTTCCTGCAACAGTGGTATTAGGAGGTAGTTACTAAATAAAGCACTTATTTTGATGCAGGGCGTACTATATGCTAACTATTGATACGCATATAATGAGCGCGCATATAATTTGTGGTCCTTTGCTTCGTGAATCACTCACTCTTTTTGTAGTTGTTTACAAAATTTCCCCACTCACCCTCTTTTAGACGTATTTGCAACCTTCAAGTCTATTTTGAATCTATTCCCTTCAACACAATATTTTCAAATTAATTTTATTCCACTGTAAGGATTAACGGCAAATGCGAACAAAACGAATATATTACACCGTTATAGTCGAAATGTAATATAAAGTCAGTCAGTTACGTTTCAACTATAATATATAACAATAATTTATATCACTGCGCGTGTTTTATGGTACAGTATATATATATATACAGGGGGACTGTTTTTATACTGAGACTACTCAGAGTTCTCTGTAGCGTGATCTATTAGGTAGAATTCCCCCAAAATTGATACAGGGACTAAGGACGACATGGGAAAGAGTTTCCGTGAAAAAAAATCCAAAAGTTGCCGATAGGGGAAAATATGGCACTTTTATTGTCGGCGCACCTGAGAATTCGCGTAAAAGGCAAGTAAAACATCAAAATGGAAATTCACGATTATGTAGTTGACAGCAGCGCCAGTATTTCGGGCTATAAAGATAAAGATGAATACCGGAAAAGTTGTAAGCAGAGAAATGAATAACGAAGAAATTTCGCTGCAACACACCACTTTATGCAGCCAATTCACTTGTCCCTCCTTTACTGTGACCACAGTACTGATGGTCGATACATTGCATCTTGAACACTGCGTTCTCAACGGTCAAGCGCAACATGTCACCAGGAATATTCATAAAAGTCCTGGATATGTTGTCCTTTAAGACTGCCAAGTTCGAGATTCTATCAAGATACACCTTAGACTTTAAATAACCCCAAAGAAAAGTGTCACATGGGTTAGGTCAGGGGAACGAGTCGCTTTTTCCCGTGGCCATGCAAGTGGAAAAAAGCGACTGATGAATATTTGTTCTGTAAAGCGAAGGCGCAACAGATTCCCCACCGATCTGCATAGCCTAAAATACTGGCGCTGCTGTCGACTACGTAGTCATGAATTTGTATTTTGATGTTTTACTTGCCTTGTATGCAAATTCGCGAGTGCGCCGATAACAACAGCGCCATATCGTCTCCTATCGGCGACTTTTAGAACTTTTTTTTCACAGAAACTCTTTTCCATGTCGTCCTTAGACCTACTATCAATTTTGGTGGAATTCTGCTTGATAGATCGCGCTACAGATGGCTCTGTGTAGTGTCAGTTTTTTAAAAAATCCCTCTGTATATATACTCCAATAGTATGATATGTTATTGACTACTTTTAATATTTTTACACTGTTTATAATTTATAGACAAATCATTTTTGCTTTAACAATCAAAGAGTTGTTACCAAGACATCATTCAAATCCTAAGTTTAGATTAGTGACGTAATTAAACAAATATCTTTACATTTAAAAAAAAAACTGACAAGAGATCATCTATTCAAGTATATCTCAGTTTCATAAAATCATCTTAACCTATGGCGAGTGTTTCCGAAAACAGTCTCGATTCCTGAATAAGAGTAGTGCATCTTACATTTTACCTTCAAGGAGATACTATAGTTTCAGCCAGGTCACATTCTGCACAGTTTATAGCAGGTTCGGGAACAATATTATATATATTTATTCGGGGCATATGAATTCCTTGTGACGTGCCCAGTTGCTTAAATACCACTCAATCCCATCAGAAAAACAATCTTTTTTAAGCAAAAATCAATAGCATCAAACCATATTCTGTATTAGAAAAGCATGGTTCTGTCCACTTGGAAGTCTTGATTCAGTTTACAAATTAAATCTTGTTGGAATACCCTGTAACGTTAAAAACAACCCTTTGGAAAGGAACGAGTGTGGTAGTGATTGAGTTTCCTTATTCTTTGGGCTAACGGAGATCTACAGCTGTGACAGTGTTCCTTTAATGCTTCAAGACATATATATTAGTTATATAGACCCCTTACGCTCGACATTTTAATGGCTCTATGGTGATAGAGTTCCTGTTCATGTATAATATATGTTCTCGCAAAGGTCATAAAGATAACAAGACGAAAGATTTGAGTAATCGGAATTTTCTACATTTCTGATTACTCCAATTCAGCATGTCATTACATTATCTACGGATAAGATTTTGATTGATCATACACTAGAGGAGAGATTTATATCCCATCAGCCTCCACCTCAAGCCATTTCGGTGCTCGAAATTGGTTTTCACAGATGGTACTCGTTGAAATATGAGCTCTTGGTAAACCAGATAAGGATTTTCAGAAACCACGTTATTGCAAATGGTTATCACGCATGCTTCGTTATCACTCTTTTGTGATTGTAAATACTCAAAATAGAAAGATAAAATAAAAGATAAAAGATAAAATTCTATTTATTACTTGTTTTTCCTGCAATTTGCAATACATTGTTTTGCGATGTGTAATTACTTGTTCATGACATTCCATCAATTGCTTTACGAATTCTTCATAAGAATATCGAATACCATCAGATGTTTGGAGCATCGGGAAATGTAAATATACCTGGTGTACATCAATGTTAGAGAACACCATTAAAGTTATACGCATTGTGGATAGAAGACACTAAGAGTCATTTATACAGAAAACTAAGTTCACTATTAGATGGCTAAAACATAGCAAGAAAGATTAAATTTATAAACTTTTATGTAGTTATACAGAGAGAAATAACTTGTGACAGTTTAACTTAAAACTTCATTTATACTACTTCATGGAATGGAAAGTATATTTACAGATTCAAGCAACACTAAATCATTCATTAGTATTTTTGACTTTTAAAATGCAAATTTTTCAAGTTATAAAGATCCAATTCTCCAATTCTCCCTTTCTGTCATCCTTTTTACCATAAAATACCAACTAGTCTCACTGATGCTTACTCCATACCAACGGCGACAGCAACGAAAGACAGACACATTTTGCGACAGGTCTATGTGGCTGTCATAAAAGCCTTCACACCGCTAGGAGACGAGGAAAAGAGGCAATTTATTTGCGCATGCGCATAATCTTCTCTTTCTATTATGATTGGCTGTCGAGCATGGAGGCAGAGACAAAAGTTGAACTTTTTCCAACTTGAAACCGCAGAGACCAGACACGGAAACGAACCGTGAGAGTGAAAATTTGTTTGAAACACGCATGCGCAACAACGAAGCTACATGAGTTTGTCTCCGTCGCCGTTGGTGTGGAGTAAGCATCATGGTTTCAATCAGCACCTCTTGCTTAGCAAAAAATTATTGTGCCGAAGAAATGCCGTAATATCCCTACCAAAATCAGTGATCTAGAGACAGGATTAGAGTAAAACTTAAATATAAGCATTATTTTCCTATAAAAAAGGCTATGAAATGTAAACAACATAAAAATAACAGTTAAAGTAAATTGTATGCTTGTCATTCACTTGAGCTTGAGACCTTTAACTCAATGGTTTAAAATAATCATTAGTTTCATTGAAACAATTACCACATGTTTCAAAATTCTACGAATGCTATAAATAATGCACATAAGTCTACGTTTTTTATCGTTCTAATTAAAGTAACGAAACAGCTCTGAAACAACAAAAATATATGGTGTAATTATCTCTCAGCATGTGGAAACAATGGTGCTGTTAATCAATTTAAATTCTGATTTGCTGGGATTTTGGCAAAAAAACGTAGCTAAAGAGTAAAGACAATAGATTTGCTGCTCTTATGACACTCAGAATTAAAATTAATTAACTCTAAAGATTTTTTTCCGTCCCGTGATTTTTTTTCCCTGAATTTTTAACTAATCCTTTTTCAAGAGTAAAAATGCATGTCTTTCGCTGTTTACAAATCGATTATATGCACTTTGCTCAGCTTTTGTTTTTATTTCCAGTTAGGAAAAAAAAAAGAATGAAATTGGCTCATCGAGAGCTGAAAAGGCAAATAAGTTTGAGTAGTGTTTTATGTTTCTGGAGTGTGTTGTTTTTTTCCCTTTCATATGTCTATACTGTAACTTTTATGATTTAAAATAACAGATTATATCGCATGTTTCCTTAAAGTATACTAATTAAGTGGCAGTTTTGCAAATTTTTTTAACTGCTAGCTATCAGAAAATTGACTTTTTTTTTACCCAGTTTAAAAATAAAATAAAACTGAAATATCCTTAAAAAGGGAATTTAATTTTTTTAAACCAAATCTTCGACTTCAGCATACTTAAACAAGATTTTTATCGAAACTGCAGCATATATATAGAAATCCAAGACAGAAATTAAGAAATATGGTTAAATAAAGATTTCTTTTCTTTTTTCTAAAACAAAATGGAAAGATATAAAGAATGGAAGATAGATACAAATTAATACTGGAAAATGTATAAACTTTAAACGCAGTTTTCCATTATAATGCGTTCTTTGTTTCATCTAATAACTCCCATTTAAATTTTTCATTCTTTATTACGAGTTTGTTAAAAATAATTATTTTATACTTCCTCAAAATGTAGAAACAATCTCACAATTATATAGTTCCCTTTTAGTTTTTGAGATAAGTATATAAAAAAAATTTAAATACTGATGAAAGACATTTTTGAATTTGGAAATTGAAAATGGTGAAAAAAATGTTTAATCATGTTTTATCATAGATTTTTCTTTGGGTTATTATTCTTCTCTAAAAATGAAATATTGTATTTAAAATTATTAATTGCAATTGAATAAATAGGATTATTTCTTCAAAAGCATTCGAATAATATTGATACCACAGGCTTATTTCTCTGTGACATTATTTTGAGTTAACATAAAATGGGAAACTTTTTCTCATGATATGTTTGAACCATTCAGCTAAGCTTTTACAGAATTTTTAGTTTTGTTTTCAAGGTCAGAATATTAAACGACACGAAGTTGTTTCTTAATTTTTATGGCGATAAAGGAAAATACGTTAAAAAAATTATTTCTATGGAAGCTGAAGGTAAATATATTTTCAATTACTAAACCAGTCAATTTTAGTTGTCAAACAATTTCCACTGTAACAAAACCTCATTCTTTTCATTTTATATTACAGTCATTTTTATAATACACATTACAGTCAAACCGCTAGAAAGACATGAGTAACCATTAAAGCTATCCCATGGAATTAAATGCATTATTTTGAGAAATTATATGAAAATGGCAAGTCTGAAGTGTTTTGGAACTTTGTAATAGATCTAAAGCAGTGGTTAACAACTCTTCTCGGGGATCGTAAAGTCTTTAATGGGGGAGTCACCACTGTTTTATTCAATAGATATAACATTTTAGCGAATTATATATTTTTTACCCTGAAGATGTAGAACAACGATATTTGTTTAAAAGGGAAGGTCTCATTTAAAGATCAAATTCAGTTCGCTAGAAATCTACCGACTTTATGTGGTTGAGAAATATAAATTATGGTTACTTACTACATACAGTAAACAAATTCTAAACCTAAGTTTGTGTTTCAACAGTCTGTGCTGTCACTTTTGTAGTTTCCCTTACGGAACAAAAAAATTTTATTTCTATGTAAGAATTTTACTATTTATATTTTTACATAATTCTGGATCTATATGGTAAGTGCTCTTTTTTTCTTGAGATTCTGTTCAGTTCTGTTCCTTGTTTTACACATCTTGGACTGAGGGATTTATGTTTCTGAGTATTCTCCGTAACTTGCAAATCTCCTTTTTGTTCAATTAAACATTTAGTTGGATTTAAATTACGTAAAATGCCCTTGAGAAATTTTTTCTTCATGTCTCATAAGACCTTTTAAATAATTTTAATAAAAGTGGGTGCTCTGTAAGTCCTCTGTTTTCCTTCCGATTCTATTCAGTTCTGTTCCTGGTTTTTCACATATTGGGCTGAGGGATTAATGTTTCTAAATGTTCTCCATGTCTTGCAAATCTCCTTTTTTGTTCAAATTAAACATTTGGTTGGATTTAAATTACGTAGAATGCCCTTGAGAAATTTTTTTCTTTGTGTCTTAAAAGACCTTTTTAATGAAAATATGCAGGGGGAAAGTGGGTGCTCTGTAAGTCCTCTGTTTTTGTTGAGATTCTATTCAGTTTCGTTCCTGGTTTTACACATCTTGGACTGAGGAATTAATGTTTCTGAATGTTCTCCATGTCTTACAAATCTACATTCTGTTCAATTAAACATTTAGTTGGTTTTGAATTACGGAAAATGTCTTTGACAGATTTTTATTTTATATCTCAAAAGACATTTTTAAGGAAAATATACAGGGGGAAAGTAGTAGGGGCGCAGGATGTGTGAATACCATTGAAGGGGGTCACGACACGAAAAAGGTTGGGGAACACTGATCTAATTGAACCTAGTAGAGTATCTGCAATTCTCGTGACAGTTAGAACAACGAGCTATGTAAAGTTGCATACTTAGATCCAAACAAACAAAATCCAAATAAAGAAAAAATTATGGTATTTTGTAAAATTTATAAAAAAAAATAAATTATCGTTATCGGAATAAACTTATGAATAAAAGAAATCTATGGCTCGGGTGGACATATAATCGGATGAAAATAATTCAAATGAGAATTTGGGAAACAGACCATCGATCCAACAACAAAATAAAAAGACGTATGACATTGTTTATATTTCGACTTTCAGGGTAAGTAATCTTGAATTTATTAAAGATGCATTGAAAGGGTAATGAATATCTTTACATTTTAAATTGCAATTTGAAAATTTCAAAAGATAATACTTAACTGGCAAAATGACTTATATTTTATCCCAGAAAACATGAGAGGGGTGTACTGAAGGCGGTAAAGATAATCCAATTATACAAAAAAAATTACACGACGAAAGTCCTTTTATTAAGAACTAATTGAACACAAAGTATTAAACTACTTTTAGAAATTTTCTTTACCAACTTTTATGAGTGTTATACTACTTGTAATTAATTTTATCTGCCTTATTTTGATGAAATGTTCATAAATGTTTATTGAGGAAATAATAAAATGTTAGAAGCAAAAACACTTTCAATTTTTGTGCTATATAAACATTTTATTTGGATATCCGTGTGAAAATCTGCGCTCGGTCACGTTTGTCTTCATACATTTCCCACCTAATTAGTCTTCTCTTAAACTGCTGAGATATAATGGGATATTATGACAAGAAATAGAAAGGAAGGGAAAGAAGAAAGGGAGTTTTACCTTAAGTTAAAATTAAGTCACGAACTTTCACTTTTACAATGACATGAACAACTACGAGTCTCTTTGGAACAAGAAAGGCTCTATATCCTTTATTTATGATACTAACAACGTGAACCATATGTTCCTGAGTTAAACTTTATCTAAGTTATGTGCTGTTACTTATGTGTAATAAACTTCATTATATTGTAAGTTGAACGATAAGTATTGACTTTTGGAATCAATTTCAAACAGCGTGTTCTAAACAAGTCGTAATTTTTTCCACTGCGACCCACTTTCTGTAAACACCGCTCGAGCGTGTTGAATGATTTTTGTTAGTAGCACAAAATTTTTTTAAAATGTTTAAAAATAATTGGAAATAGAACTGACCAATGTTTGACAATTTTTTTTGCAAAATCAATGAACTGCTGATTTTGGATTCATATTTACTTTGCATAAGTCTTGATCGGTTTTTAAAGCCGACTTGTTTGGTTTTTATAGCCACTAATTTTAAAAATCCAATCTCACAATGATAGGCAGAAGCAAATTCAAGCAATTCAAGTATAGCTTTTTAGTGATGGAGTTTTTGTCATGAGACGGTTCAACACCTTATTTAACAATATCATATCGTATATTTTTAACATATATAAGAAATATGAATAAAAATATTAAAAATATGTAATTATAGAAAATTTAAAGAATATTTTTTAATTTAATAAATCAATATAATATAAATTTACTTCAAACTATCCGTGAGCCCTTTATTACTTTTCTTGACTCCACTGTGGGTCATGACCCACAGTTTGAACCACATTGTTCATAACTATAATAAAAACTTTTTTTTGATGGATTTACAGTTTGCATATGTTATCAGATACCATTAGAAACTGACTACTATCAAAGTAGTTAGGAGGAGTGCATGCCTTTTAATTAAAGAAAGGAATCCAAAGAAGGCGATTTTTTATGTTCTGAGATTTTTTTCAATTACATTTAAGGAAATTAAATAAAGTAATTCAAATTGTTCATGCAGAACTGAATTTAGAGGTATTTTAATGGATTCTATTTGATTCAATTTTTAATTAAAGGTGTCCGACTGTAATTAGCATATATGAATATTGTTGAATGGAAATAAATTTTTCTTATACCTAGACTCTTTTGCAATTTAAATATTAAAAAAAACTGAAAAAATTCTTAAATGAAAGAAAATGCATTTGTTCAATTAAAAACAAGTAAATCGCGGTCGTAAAATATCTTAACGCCGCTATTCTGTTGTTTCACTGTAATCAGGAGACAATTACGCTGTCGTTAATAATAGGCTATGCACGAGAAAATAGGGAAAATCAATAATTCTGTTAATGAATAGAGAGTTGTAGCTAATGGTAGCAGTAAAAGCTCGTGAATTTTCATTAAAGAATCAAAATTCTAATTTTCAAAAAATTATTTATTCATTTCTGTGTTATCATATACTGTCAAATACGCAGTTATTAATTAGAATGCCTAATTATAACTCCAATTGATCAGGTTAAAGGTTCAAATTTGAGAATTTATTTTATTGTTTATTTTTTAGTTACTGCTTGAAAAAACACAGAATTAGGAAAATAAAGTACTTATTTCTCGCATATTCAAACATGAATATGAGTTTGCTTTTGTTCTTACTATGCTTTTATGATATCACATTAAAACAAGCAGAAAAAAGTATAGGAGAAACTAATTGTTTCATGTCTTAAAAGCTTCAAACTTGCTAAAATAGTGGCAACTAGACCAGTACACTACACATTTAACATTACCAATGAATAGTAGACTTAGTATATGGTAACAAAAACTCTTGAAAAGAAGGTTTGCAAGTTCTCACTGCATATTTCAGCTATTGCCGACTTTGCCTCGAGTAAATCAATCGCTTGACCACTGTCTTCACTTTCTTTTAACCTTTCTTTACGGGTTGGGATAGCATGTATCCCAATATTACGGACCCAAGAATGTATATATATATATATATATATATATATATATACCCCTTAATGGCCGTTCTTACAAAGGGGGTATGAAATTTCCCGTTCTGAAGGGGGAATCGGAAAAATGGGCCCCGTAGGCTAAACGTTGACCACTGTCTTCTTCAAGAGGTGCAGAAGAAGTTTTCTGTACGTGTTACTTGCGACTAATTTCCACGACGGAGAGCCCAAAGTTATACCATGTACTGGGTTCTTGTACAACTGTTCACATTTGCTCTTAGAATGAGCATTAATCGCTCTCTTACTCTGGGATTTAAAGACGTGTAAGTTTAGGTGAGATTTAGGGTAATCCATTGGGCTACAACTGCAGTCCAAAACTCTAGATTCGCAGAATTTCCGCAGAGTTCCTGTATCTGGGCAAATCTTCAGTATTTGCCCAGAACGTTTTTCTCGTGGAAGCCTCTGGTGAGATAATCACGGGCGATCCATAGGGAACGCAAGCATAATCGGCAGGTGCTGAATGCAAAAACTGGAGACTGTAATAAGAAAATGGTCATACGCTGGCCATGAAGCTGATCGCTATACACAGAGAGATTATTTCTATAAAACGCTCTTAACACTGAGAGAGCGTTATATAGAAACTTCCATTACGAAGATAGGTTTAATATCACACAACTACTCTACTCCTACACGACAGAGTCAGATCAGTGGCATGTTCGTAGATGAGGCGCAAACATTTTTCTAGTTCCTATAAAAGAAATAATTCCCGTATGGACAGGATTTTAAAAAATTTGGAGTAAAGTTGATAAATGCCCCAGTGACTGGCTTTTATTGCTTTTTGTAGTCGGGGAGGGTGGATTTTCTACAAGTATTTTCTGTGATAGAATTTCTATCTCAAATTTACAGTTGCTGAATCTGAGAAAATTTATCCTGAGATTCTTCCACCTTTCGCAAAGAAAGATGTGACTGTCGTGAAGGGGTACTTTTGAAGTTGAATGTATCAGTTCCTGGTAACGGACTGGACTACAATGAAAAGTAAAGATGTGCTTCATTTTTTTTTTAACCTGACATACAATAAATATTTTTGCCTGTGCAAGCTTCATTTAAAAAAAAAATATTACTTTTGTCCGAGCACTGAAAATAAGATCATATTCGAAGGGGTGTTAGGCCTAGGAGTAAACCAAAGAGTAGTGGTGGATAGCGGATTTTCTTAATATTTAATGCAAGGATAGTGGATTAAACATTATGGATTAACATGGTGTAAAACAAAGATTTTGTCGGATATAAATAGAAAACTGATGGAGTATAAACAATCACAGGATAATGCATGCTTTTATGATATGATTAATCTGATCTTTCACCGATCTGTATCTCAATAACGTTTAATCAATATAAGTATATAATTATCTAAAAAAATCATTATCGATGACTAAGCTCATATTTAACGAGATTTGAAGGAAAAAAGTTGCAATAAATTACAAGATTATTTCTAAATTTTCATAGCTACCAGAAAATAAATTTCCTCTTTGCGTAATACTTTTCATATGAGCTTCTAGATCATCAATCAATAAAATGTTTTTTTCGTCCAACACTGGACATAGATCGATTCCTGAAATTTCGGGGGAAAAAGGTAAGAGTAGCAATAACTGTAATATGGCCAAGTGCTCATTATGTTGTAATCGTTAATTAAACGATGACAGCTCTAAATTCCGAGAGTAAAAAAAAATATTTTCAATATCCAGCGCATATTTGGAACACTTATTGATTTTTTGGGAAAATTAATTCATCGGTATTTTTTTCTTTTAAAGAAATTATGAATGTGGACTTTTTTGACTCTATGCAGTCAAGAATTAATTTTACACTTTCACTTTATATTCCTAATATATATAGAAAATGAATGAGTTATTTGTCTATAGATGAGAAATTTTAATAAACCTTCCAAAAACAGATTATTTGAAATGTTTTATTATAAACCTAATTGCGTTTTTACAGTCATTACATCCTCCATTCTGCTATGTTATATATATATATATATATATATATATATATATATATATATATATATATATATATATATATATATATATATATATATATATATATATATATATATATATATATATATATATATATATATATATATATATATATATATATATATATATATATATATATATATACTAGCTGTAGAACCCGACGATGCCCGGGATTTTAAGAATGTTTGTTAACCAAAATCAATTTAAAAATTAATATAGTATAAATAACATAGAAATAATATATGTGAAATGTCTCAGAATTTCAGCCTTCATTGTAGTACTAAAATCTGAAAAGTAAAAGTGTCAAATTCTCTAATGTTTGTTAACCAAAATTAATTTAAAACTAAGCACAGTATACATAACATAGAAAAAAACCACGTGAAATCTTATACACATGAAAAAAAGGAAAACCCAATATCAAAATATATAAATTTATAATAAACTAATCAGAATTCAGCTAGAATTAGCCTTTCATCATTGGGGCAAAAAAAAGAAGCTGAAATTACAGGTTTAGCAGAAATTTCCAATAGAACCATGATATGACTGCAGCATTGCCTCTTAAAAAATGAAGTGTATGATTGAGGGCTGCAAACCATACAACTCCTCTCCACATTTAACTCCTATAAACATCCTCTACATCAGGCGTCGGCAAGTAATATTATGTGGGGTCCGGATACTATTAAAATTTTTTATCGAGGTCCAGAAAAAAAACTCATAATACTTACAATGTGAGAAATTACACCTGCGGTGTTGAGCCAGTTTTTTATAGTTTGGTTTACGCAGTGGCTCACTCGGGGAGGGGGGGGGCAAGGGGCCCTGCCCCCCCCAAAGAAATTGAAATTGCATTATGAATATAGATTTTGCATTATAAATTTTTTTATCCGTTCTTCTCGGTCCCCCCATGCATTATAAATATCTTTATCCGTTCATCTCGCCCCTCCCCCCAAGAAAAAATCCTGGGTGCGCCACTGGGTTTACGTGGGGAAAAGCTAATGCGAAGAGTGTCTACAAGGTGGGCGTCCGTTGATCTCGAACGATATTTGTTCTTCAAAAATTTCATTTTTGAAAAAGATGATTCACAGACATATGTGGAACCAAACATAGTAACCAGGTTGATAGCTAGTTTTTTTGCAATTTTCATACTTTTCTGAAACAAGTTTACCCCAAAATTCTTCAGTGGAAGCAGTTTTATACATTTGCAAGGAAATATCTTCTTGCAAGTCAATTATCTACATTTGAAGTAAACGCTTTGAAAGACTGATCAACTTCGCAGCCACGTTAGTCCTTTCTGCCGCTGCAGCAATTTCATATTCCGATTTAAGGAATTGACACAGCTTCCCTATCTCTGCAAAGTCTTGGAATCTTGCAGCAAATTCCTTCCCAAGATCTACTATAAACCTTAAAAATACTGCAATATCTTCATCAGAGTTCTTTTTATATTTAAGAATTGTTGGGAAATGAATAAATTCTTGAGTCGCAATATCTTTTACAAAGATATCCAGCTTGCGACGGAAAGCAGACACACTTTGTATCAGATCATCACATATTAATTTTCCATTTCCTTGTAACTCGGTGTTGAGCACTGTAATGGTCTAATGTGATGCGTACAGTGGTTAGTACCGTGGTCTGAGTCGTCAATTTGAGGTGAATTACCAATCATTAATTATGTACTCACTATCTACTTGTTCGACCACACTGTTAGTATCCGCGTTGTGTTTATGAAGAATTACAGATTATCTGATTGATAAATTACAGATGGATTTATTAAAAACATAACACTCCTACACATTATTTAAATCAGTACAATATCTTTAGTATGTAAGTTTTACACTTAATTCATTTATGAACATTATCACACAATTCACCTTCTCTTATTCGTAAACATTCTATGTTAATAATCTACTTCCAATTAGTTAATTACGAGGTATTCCCTCTAATAAACAATTATCAAATTTTGCTTAATATATTTACTCATCATCATTATTCCTTAATAGTTATCATCAAATTACATTAACCATTTACATAACACGTTCATACATCGATTATTTATTTAAGAGGTGAGCTACCCGTATAACCATTTTATAATATCAATTCATGTAACTCTTATACACTAACTATCATTATCTGAATCAAGGATGAGAGGAACACTTTATACACGTTAAATATATATCAATTATAGACAGCACTATACCTTTCACTGACGATTCTTTCCAATCTTTTGTCATCGGGCACACTTCGAATCGCAATCAATGGCGGGTGGGGTTTTCTGTGACATTCTGCACGCTCCGTCCGAAACTTGTTCCTTTGTCCGTCTCGTTGGCTCGATGTCGGACAGCTCTAATAGCTCCTTGGGGATGTGGAGAAATACTTTCGTCCTGTTGTCGGTTCGGGCCTTATTCACAGGAGTTCCGCTGGCTGAGGTTCATTTTCGTCTCTCGTAGCTCTTTCAAATTGACTATCATATAGAGGGGTTTCTCTGCTTATCGTGGACTCGAGGCATTCGGGTTAATGACTTTCCCGTCACTCTCATCAATGGCTGGCTGGTTGCCGTCGACAGTACAATATCTTATACATTCAGCTACTGTTCTTATTCACTACAGACTTTCCATGCCTTTATAGATAATACGATTCTCGTCTCACTTCATCCGCTGGTCGCATACTATTATCATTACTTCTTTCCAATCTATTCTCCAACCTTCGGTTCTCACTTAGGCATGTCGCTATTGCTCTCTGCATAAAGTGTCTAATGCCGCTGCTTCGCTGCCAGATCGCAAGTCGTCATTTTATAATTCTCTAGCATTAATGTCTCTTGCGTGTCTTATTTTTTAGTCCACTACCTTCTTTCGCCCTTTCATTTTGGATCAGCCTCATTCCTTCATTTTTATTGGTCAGATATTTTATTCCTACTCTATTGGGGTACTCATTTCTTTCCAGAATCTTCTTTTTTTCCGCCTTCTCGTAGGTGGGACCACTCGCCTCCCATCATCATGATTCCCACGGCAATATTCCCATGTTCTCGAATATCATCTGTTTCCGATTTTCCATCATTTAGCCCAAACCATCACTATTCAACGCATTTTCCTCGTTAGCGTGTTTTCCCCTCTTCCTATATCTTTCACATCTGAATCTGGTCTGTGCATGCCTAAGTTTACCCCACATTGTACACTTCCTTTGGCGGCTTCTTTTTCATCCTTAATGGCACGTAAATATCCTGTTTCTTTTCTAAACTCTGTCCACGTCCCTCGCTTATTCATCACTCGTCATTGCTTCTCTTAACTCGATCACTTCTTAATTCATTCCTTCATCTGTGCTTAATGTTGCGGTGCTTTTGAACCGTAACAAGCACATTTAAATATTTCAGAATGTATTTCAGGAAAGCCACAGCTAGCATATTGCGCTCGTTTGTTATGAACTCCAAGTGATTCCTTGCTTCCTGCGTATCTAAGTTTTGCAAGAAGAAGGTTACTTGCTCTTTTATTTGCCAGAAACGTTCAATAACTTGACCTTTACTTAGCCAACGAACATTATGTGTTGCAGTAAGTCACAATACGCCGAATCACATTCAGAAAGAAACTCCTTAAACTGTCGGTGCTGAAGAGCATAACGAGATCTCATAAAATTGATCAACTTGACCAAGCTGTCCATTACATCTTTCAGAGTAGCACTAAGTTTTCCACAAAGGATTGTCTGGTGAATTATGCACTGATAAGATATTAGGCCTGCATTCTTATCCCTAATTCTCTTTACTATTCTTTTTTCTTTGCCAATCATCGCTGGGGCCCCGTCACTTGAAAGGGACACCATTTTATCATAACTAATATTTGATTTTGTTATGAATTCATCAAAAGTCTTGAATAAATCTTCTCCGCGAGTCTTGCCTTTAAACGGCAAAATTGCTAGGAATTCTTCCCTAAACGCTTTACTTTCAATGTCAAAAAATATCACGAAAATAGACATTTGTTCATCCTCAACAATGTCACAGGATTCATCAAGTGCTATGGCATAGCAAGGTGCCTTCTGCAGAAGTTCGAGCACACTACTTTTGTTGTCAGCAGCTAAAATTTTGGTTCTTCTTGTATTACTTCTTGCCGACAATGGAATGCCTTCAATTGCGGTGACAATATCCTTTTTCTCTTCAACAAGTACCGTGGCCACTTCCAACATGCATTCTTTTACTATCTCAAAGTCTGAAAATGGCTTCTGGTGTTTAGCGTCCAGCACGCACGCAATGCTGCTTTTTTCTTGCTCGCTCATGCAGCGAACTAGTAAGGCCGTGCTGTTTTTGTAAGAAGTTAGATATGATTGGACTTTTTCTTTACGAGCTTCAGTGCCAAGAGGAAAGTTTTGTGGAACTGCTGATGAGTTTTTTCGTAGTGTCGCTTTACACTGGCATTTTTAACAATAGCGACAGTTTTGTTGCATATTAGGCAAACTGGAACCGGTTTAGGCCTATCAGGCATCGTAAAACAAAATTGTTCAGTCCACTCAGTCAAAAACTTCCTAATTTCACTGTCAACTTTTCGCTTTTTAGGATCCATATTGATGTAGGTACGAAACGTTTTATTACACGACAAATTATAACACAAATGAACGAATGCTCCTCACAAGATCGCAACGCATAACTGATGACGTGTCGAAACATGCCGGCAAGTACGCTCTTTCCCACCCGCACCCTCACACTCCAACGCACTCTCTTGTGCTACACAGCACAGCATAGCAACAGCTATGTATCTACCTACTAAAACTAGTTATATAAAAATATTAATTAAACTGAATAGGTAGGTAAGTTATTTAACAATATTTGGCGGTTCAGGTTTCGACCTTCCGCGGTGTGGATACGGACCGCGGTCCGCCTGTTGCCGACCACTGCTCTACATATTAAATTCCTTTTCTCTCCATAATAAACTCCTCAGAATTTTGGTAGATTCGGCCTTTCATCATAGTACCACTAAAAACTGAAACATCCTCTCCAGAAATAAAAATTTATTAATTTCAATAATTAAACACACAAAAATATAAATTACGCAAAAGTTTTTTAACCAACATTTGAATAATTCGTAAATGAAAAAGCATATGAAAATAAAGATAATAAGAACTTCCGCAATCGAAACTAATTACCCTTAATTTTTAATTCATAAAAAAACAACAAAATATGAATAAAAACGATAGTTGTTTAAAACCATATGAAAATAAAGCTATTATAAAGATAATAATAAAAAAAGCATAAGAAAATATTTCTCGCTCAAGAAGTTAACGTCACGATAAAGATAGTAATAATAATGTAAACCGCGTGCATAAAATATTTAGCTTTTCAAGCGAAATAAATTAATTTTTAGAAAAAAACTACTTTTAATCGAGAAATTAAATACATTGCACAAAATTTTCATTTTACCAACTTTCTACCCTACAATTAACACCCTACTTCTTTGAACTTGGGTGTTGAAACATCCTCTTTGAAAAATTTACACCCTACTTCTTTTAAATAGGGTGTAAATATAAAGTTTTAACAGCCAATTGAATGCATTTTTAAGCGTTAAAAACGATTGTTGTTTAAAATCATATGAAAATTACGCTACAATAAAGATAATGATAAAAAAAACATAGGAAAATAATGCGTGAGCATGAAGTTAACGTTACGATATAAAGATAGTAATAAAAATCTATATGTATTTACAAAGCAGTTCCGTGACTGATTGACTGATTGACATACAAAGTACAGACCAAACCGCTGGACCTAAAGGGCTGAAATTTTGCATGACGATTTTTCTTATAGTGTAGAGGTGAACTAAGAAAGATTTTTGAAAAATTCTTCTTAGATTTTTTTAAATTAAATTTTTAGACTGTGTTTGTAACGTTTTTCAAGTTTGCATTTAAAATAATAATTTGAGGGTTGTAAAATTTATATCACAAAAAAAATCATAAAAATTTCTTTAAAATGAAATATTTTCCGAATCTTCATTTTCCGAATCTCCATTTTCTGATTTTTGGTGAACTTTTAAAGGTTAATTTTTAGAATTTAATTTATTAAATGCTGATCACGTGATTTCTTTTTCTGGTACTTTAAATAAATTTATCGTCACGTAACAACAAAATAGAAAAAAAAATATATTTTTTTTTCTTGCTAATGCGACAGACGATTGGACATTATCCAAAAAAAAATTAAAATGCAGTAAAAGATATGTTCCTCAAACTGTACTATATTAACTGCACTATATTCTTTAGTATGTCCTATTAGATTTAATTATTTTTTTCTATAAAAATATCCCTTACGATTATTTTAGAAATATATTTTTGTTTTTTTTGTTATTTTTTTGTTATTTTTTTGTTTTTTTTACATTATTTGTATACATTGGTCGTCGTATTTGTTATATATATATATATATATATATATATATATATATATATTGGAATTAATTGCATACATTGACGTTGTATTTAATTTGAATGTATTTCATAGCGAAGTGCGTGTTTTCAGATGGGTTGGAATCATGAAGCTACAGAATCATGAAGCATCTTTTGCTTCATGGTTGGAATACTAAAAGTTTAAAACAGTGGCGCCATCTACTGCGCGTCTGTGAATCGAGAGTCGCATCCTTCATAGAACGTTGGTTATTTATTAATTAAAAATATTGGAAAGTTCTTGTTGATCGGTAAATATACATATGGGAACAGTTTTAAAATGTATAAATTATCAACCTATATAGGTGATAATTTATCCGAAGTTGCCTGGGATTTTAAGAATGTTTGTTCACCAAAATCTCATTGTGAAACCAAACACAGTATAAATAACATAGAAAAAAAGCATGTGAAATGTTATACACATCTCAGAATTTAGGTAGATTCAGCCTTTCATCGTTGTACCACTAAAAACTTAAAAGTAAAAATGTCAAATTGTCGAATATTTGTTAACCAAAATAAATTTAAAAATTAACACAGGATAAATAACATAGAATAAAAAGCATGTGAAATGTTATACGCATGCATAAAAAGAAAACCCAACATAAAAAACCATAAATTTACAATATTTTCTTCAGAATTTAGCTAGATTTAGCGTTTCATCATTGGAGCAAAAAAACCCTGAAAACTAAAACATAAAATCTATACATTTATAATAAACCACTAATAGCTGAAAAAAAAATTGTCAAATTGTCGAATGTTTGTTAACCAAAATCAATTTAAAAACTAAACACAGTATAAATAACATAGAAAAGATTTAGCCTTTATCATTTGAGCAAAAAAATCCTGAAAAGTAAAACATAAAATATATAAATTTATAATAAACCTACCAAAATCCATTAAAAAAACTAAACACAGTATAAATAACATAGAAAAAAAAGCATACGAAATGTTATACACATTAATAATATGAAAACCCAATTAAAAATATATAAATGTATAATAAACTCCTCAGATTTCAGCTATATTCGGTCTTTCATCATAAAAATGCTGAAAAAATAAAATAAAATAAGAATATTAATTAAATAAAATAATAAAATAAAATAAAAATAATTTTTAAAAATAATAAATAAAATAAAAATAATTTTTAAAAAATAATAAATAAAATAAAAATAATAATTATGATAATTAAAAAAATAATATTAAAATAAAAGCTGAAATAAAAAAGCCTTCATAAAAAAGCTGAAAACACTGGTTTAGCAAAATTTGCACTATCCGTATTCGAACCCGAGTCGTGGAGCACAGAAAATGCGCGATTGTACCGAATGCGCCACGATGGCACGTTGCTTTATTGAGTAAAGTCAAAGATATTTTTACTAAGATTATTGGAAAGTTGATATGTGTTGGTGAATATTCATGTATTTATGAAGTAAGAGGAGTTTTAAGTCAGAAATAAGTTAGCAGGATAGAAGCTTAGTCTTTAACTCTTCAATAGACACAAAGACATAAGCGAGGGGGATTGCAGTAGCGATTGAAAAAGATCTCGTGACACTTAGCGTGGTTGATTCGAATTTTCCATCACGTGTCGAAAGTGTCATTATGCCGTTGGATCTGATTTATTTTAGAATATAAAATCTGACTTGAAAGATTATTATTTTCATTTATTATTCTGGTTTAATATATGACTTGAAACGTTTTGATTTTATTTATTTTTATCTTTTCGCTCGCTATTTGCCAGCTAACCCTAACGTGGACGCCATATTCAGAGGGGTGATTCCCCAAAGTGTAACAGCTTACATTTAGTTTAAAAAATTGTTGGTTTTTTATTGATTAAAAATTAACGGTAACTAATTTCGATTTTTGAAGTTCTTAAGACCCTCGGCTGTTTTTAAACACGCCTGTATGTACAATTTCATGATCGTTGCTCCTAAACTGTGGATCTCTATACAACTATAGATAGATAGATAGATAGACAGACAAACATTCATTTTTATATATTTGATATATATATATATATATATATCTGTGTGTGTGTGTGTGTGTGTGACATATCGACCCGGCACCATGGATGATGACCGGAACGAGCATGCTCCAGTCGTGTAGTCGTTCTCGAGTGGCCAAAAATAACACCGTTTTCACATGGGCAAAAATTCTATTTTATTTACATCCTGCTAGAAATATTACAGCGTGTTTATTAAGCAACAGAATCACGCCAAAATTCGCTCTTGAAATCATGTTTGAGTTTTTATAGACTTTACGAGCCCTCGTCCCATGACCTATTAGTTCTGCAATTTTTGGCTAAACACAGGAATCTGGTACAGAGGCCATCTGTTTTCTTATATAAGTTTAGCACGAGAGATTGGGGATTTTAAGGGACGATATATTGATTGATTATTTTAGTTTTTAGTAAACTTACAAGTCCTTTGTTCTTAAAACGAAAACGAAATTAACTTTACGCCCAAGGAAATTTAAAAGAATTTAGAAATTAGTTAAGGTTTTTGGGTTTTGAATGTTCTATATATATGTGTGTGAGTGAGCGAGAGAGAGAGCGAGAAAGATGTGCCGTAAGTTATTTGACAAATCCAGCTTATTGCAAAGAGTGCTGTCATTTTGTGATGCGTCCTATTAAAGGCAAAATTATCAACAACTTTCAAATTAATCTGACGTTTTTCAGGCTTATTGTAATGAGCCCATACCCCTTTAGGTTAGTTACAAAATTGCATTAATTTGCTAAAACAGCGTTGTTTTATTCAGGCTTATGCAATAAGCCCAAAGTAATAAAGGCTTATTAAAATTAACAAATAAAGAGATTGTTGCTTAAGTACTCACTTCAGTGAACATATGAATTAGGTAAATACATAGGTTAGGTAAATACATAGGTTCAGCGAACATATGAATTAGGTAAGTTACATAAGTTAAAAAGAGGTAACTTAAAAACTGCACAACAATAATCATTGTTTGAAATTTTTATTATTATTTTTAAATTAATTAATTCAAATTTTAATTATTGTTATCATTATTTAAGACAGAAACTCTTTGTGTGTCGGACTATGACTGTCCATCTGTATGGAAGTCCATCTAGACTTCCACTCAGTCCTAGTGGAATTTCTAGATGGAGGTTTTCAAACAATATCGTTTTTCTCCAGTAAATTCTGAATTTTCAAAAAATAATTCCGTTTTGATCTTTCGAAAACAAGCACAGAATAAAAAGTGGGAGGGCCCTCTGGTTGGTGGAAATGGTGACCAAATACTCAGATTCAATGTCTGAAATACAATCTACTGTGTTAAAAATCAAACAGGTGGCAGAATCTATTATTTTCTTTATTTAATAACGTATCTCAGTTTCTGAAAATATACGTGTAACGCATGCTGGTATGAGGAGTTACTTTTACACACACACTTACACACACACACACACACACACACACACACACACACACACACACACACTTATATATATATATATATACTAGCTGAAAACCCGCACTTCGCTACGGAGTACATTCAAATTAAATACAACGGTCAATGTATGCAATTAATGCCTATATATATATACAATAATTACGATGATCAATGTATACAATTGATGTAAAAAGAATACATTTATAAAAAAATCGTAAGGGATATTTTTATAGACAAAATAATGTAGAAGAAGATATTCAAATTAAATCTAATATAAAGAATACTAAAGAATATAGTACAGTTAATATAGTACAGTTTCTAGAACATTTCTTTTACTGTATTTTAATATTTTTTTGGATAATGTCCAATCGTCTGCCGCATTAGCAAGAAAAAAAAATTATTTTTTGTCTATTTAGTTTTTATGCACGTGACGATAAATTTATTTAAAGTACCAGAAAAAGAAGTCACGTGATCAGCATTTAATAAATTAAATTCTAAAAATTAATCTTTAAAAATTCACCAAAAATCAGGAAATGAAGGTAAAGATTCGAAAAAGATTTCATTTTAAAGAAATTTTTATGATCTTTCTCGTGATATAAATTTTATAACCCTCAAATTATTATTTTAAATGCAAACTTAAAAAAAGTAAAAAAACAGCTTAAAAATTTAATTTAAAAAAATCTAAGAAGAATTTTTCAAAAATCTCTCTTAGTGCACCCCTACACTATAAGAAGAATCGCCATGCAAAATTTCAGCCCTTTAGGTCCAGCGGTTTGGTCTGTGCGTTGTATGTCAGTCAGTCAGTGAATGAATGAATGAATGAGTCAGTTACGGAACTGTTTTATATATATATATATATATATATATATATATATATATATATATATATATATAAATACAACGTATCAGCAGCCATAGACAAAAATTTTGCCATTGTTATGGGATCCTCAGCACTCGATATCTGCAGTGAGGTTGTCGATTACGAAGTTCTGAGGAGCACATTTGAAGACGATACAGAGGTCTATACGGTAGTTGGGTAAGCTAGAAATTTCTATCTTCGAATGCTAGTTTACTTTATTTTCTTTACCGATAAATATTTTTGAGATATTCAGCCTCGAGGGTGGGGAGAGTTCTCCTATGGCTGTAAGAAATAACGGAACAGTTAAATGGTTATCTTATGAGTGAGATATCAGGGTATGAGGTATGGATGCTTATCTAAAATATATGAGAATGCAAATTTATGCTGTACACATTTTATAGAACAAACAGGCTTAAATGATTGCGTGCATGCTACGCAAAACTCAAATATCAACTGAATATTATTTAACCTAGATACTTTGTAATAAGACCCTCTGAATCCAACAATGGCTTCTCGAGGAAACTCTGTAGAAATAAGATGAATAGAATAATTACTGTGTTTAAGACTTAATTATGGATAAAGTGGTAAAATGACCAATCATAAGCTTCAAGGACAATGCAGTTATTCCGCTAATATACTTTGCAGAATGTAAATGTATAAGGACGCAATAAATGCACGTTTGTTCATTAAATGCAAGTTTGTTCATTAAATGTACAGCATAAATTTACATTCTCAGGTATTTGTGTGCTGAGTATTTCATTGAATAGCATATACTTCATTTATATTGAGAAATTCTAGAAATCAGTGCGTGTGCTTTCTAGGCTTTAACCATCTTAGTATAACAGATACGTGAACTTTGAGAGTTTTATAAAATAAATATATTTCTTAAAACTCTCGTACGGGATGTAATTAGGTTCCCGTCCTAATTACATCAGATTCTGAAAATCTTCTCCATAAAATATGTTAATATATTTCGCATGTTAGAAATTCAACAATAATCTATGATTTCCCGTGTTGTTATTAAACTTGATTGAAAACGGAAAACACCTTTTTTCAAATTAAATATAACATGCATATGATCTGTGTAAAACATTTTAACGCAAAACTATTAGATATTGCTTTTGCTTTTGTTCTCGTCCTAATTATTCTATAATGATGCAGTTCTGTGCCAAAATAAAGTACTAATGAAAGTCAAATGATTGTTCATTGTTCATTGTCGCGTAGACTCAATTAATACAGTTACTTTACATCATAAAAGTTTCCTTTTTTTGGGAGGGGGCTTGTAAAAACAGCTGTTATTGCTATTGCACGAAGAGTTTGGTCATTTATTTAGTCTTAGATTTTCTTATAAAGAACCTAAATATAGTTCTAAATAGAGATTTTTGCACCGTTTTTTATATGGAAACCCAACCAACTTTTTATCAATCGTAATTACGCGTCTCGATTTCATATTACTAGTATACTGATGAGATAATACTACAATTTTTTTTTTACTTACTGACTGTTCTGATGAAACTTTCTATCAGAAAAATGAGATCTTGGTAAATTTAAAAAAATAAATGATGAAATTTGAAGCAAGTACACCCGTATCTCGATTTACGCGATATTCGATTTACGTGGATTGGATTTAAAGCGGTTTATTTTTTTTTCATTTGTATAAAAATTATAATCATTTATCAAATTTTTATATAATTATTGAAAGCAGCTACGAATAATTGTTATGTTAATAAATTTATTGATATACATATTCTTTTTATTTCAGCACAATAATGTTTTTGTTGCTACTACACTAAATAAACTACACATACATATAAATCTAACTTTTTAAAATCATTTCTTCATTTATGCATTTTTTCTGGACCGTATGTTGCCATTTTTTATACATCGTATGAACTCTCGTACGCGCTTTTGTGGGAATCGTTACTTATCTCCCAGTCTTATATCTGTGGTGCCCGGTATAAAGGGCTTAAGTAAAAAAAGAACTGATTTGTAGATATTTCTTAGCATTGATAAAAAAAAAATCTTTTGATTTGTATAAAAGGCTTAAGTCTATCAATTTTGTATACAAAAGTACATTTCTTTGTACAAAAGACTCAAGTCGAAATTATATTTCTGCGATTGGTATAAAAGACAATAATTTGGTATGTTTAAATCACTGTTTCTGACATAAGCCCTTCATACCAGTACCATGGATATGATTTCCTTAGTTCGAATTTACGCTGTTTCGCTTTAACGCGGAACGCATGTGTCGCTTAAATCGAGGGATGGGTGTACTTTTTATATTATCCATGAAACCTATTGCTTTTAAACATAAGCAATAATTCACTAATTCACAGAAGTCAACAATATTGGTTTTTTGTAGAAAAAAATCTAATCTTGTATCTTGTGTATATTTATATTCAGACTTAAAAATTAAGTTTAATACGGTCGATAATAACTTACATACTATTAAATAATTTTCCTCAACTTTGATTTTCGTTTTGGGTGCCTTTATCTCTACAAACTTAAATAAAGTTACATTTATGGTACAATATTTGTTAAACAAAAAGTCTGAACAATATTTCAAATCTAGGTAGTATATGGTTTTTTTATATAACGTTTTATGAAAGTATAATTGTATGTTTAATACAGTAATTCTCGTGCTTATTAAATGTCTTTAATGTAGTTTTTGAAAACATAAATTCTAACCTTCCTGCATTCTATTTCTAATATTTTTTATTATTTTGTTTTCAGGTAAGTGACTGAAGTATTATTATTTACAACGTATTTCAAGACAAGACAGGTAACTTATATTTTTAGCTATTCATTCACATTAAACCACTTCCATCTGTATGACAGGGCATTATTTATAAAAGAAAATTTCCATTCATGACTTTGATGAAATCTCAATTATTATTAGAACGTTATGAAATTTTCATTTTATACACGTTACGTTTTTCGTTTTTCTCATGCTGTTGTCATAGTATATTTATCATCACTTGATTATTTATGAAGTTATGCGTTTGTAAAAGCACCAGTGATTAGAGTCGTGAAGGTTATTATCTAAAAAAATATGTATTAATATTTCTGGAATAGCGCTCATCAATCTTTTGATGTGTCAATCTCTTAAGAACTTTAAATGCGATGTCAAAATACTTTATTTATAGAAACAGTCACTCCCACTAGCTGGAAAGATAAAATTTGACATGTTTCGGTGAAGCGGAAAAAATTCTCCTCTGGCCACAAAGAAAAAGTACACAAAATGCTTTTGACAGCTGACCCTTTGAAGCGATTGTTATTTTGGCGGGATTCTGCGAAGACAATATCCATATTGATGAGACAAGCAGGTGGTAACTTACGTGTTTTCTATACACAATTCTCATCGGGTATTTTGGGGCCATAGAGTGAATTTTTTTCCAAACTGTTTATTTATTTTTTTAAAAATCTGCTTTTGTTCAGTTTTGCTTCTAAAAAAACAGCTGCAGGGAAAAGTATATTTTTCCTATAAATATAAAGTGTGGAGTGCAATCGATATCAAAATTTTGGGGTAAACACTTGATAAATATCTTTATAAAACAAAATACTAAAACCGCAGTTTAAAAAAACATGAGTTGAATATAATTTTAAAAACATTTTTGGAAAGGAAGTTAATTCCGACAATGATGAAACTACTATGGATAGATTTTGCAGTAGAACTTGAGCAGAATATTGATACTTAAAATGAAGTTAAAAGGCAAAGTTAAATAGTATTTTCCTAATAGTCCTTCAAGATTTCAGACAAAATTATCCTAAGAATGGATAGTCTTGTAAACAATATTTTTTAAAGAAAGATAACATGTAAATAAATAAAATTTACACTAAATATTCGTAAGATAAAAATAAATTTCATTTACGAAACTAATCTATTACTGATATTTTGGCGGCATAGAGTGAATTTTTTCCAAACTGTTTATTCTTTTTTAATCTGCTTTTGCTCAGTTTTGCGTCTCAAAAAAATACCTGCAGGGAAAAGTATATTTTTCCTATAAATATAAAGTGTGAAGTGCAATCGATATCAAAGTTTTGGGATAAACACTTGATAAATATCTTTAAAAAAGAGAATGCTAAAACCGTAGTTTAAATAAAACATGAGTAGAATACAATTAAACTACTACTATGGATAGATTTTGCTGTAAAACTTGAGTAGAATATTAATACTTAAAATGATGTTAAAAGGCAAAGAAAAATAGTATTTTCTTAAAAGTCCTTCAAATATTTCAAAACTATAGTACGAATGGATAATATTGAAACCAAATTTTTAAAGTAAACTAATATATAAGTAAATAAAATTTGCAATAAATATTTGTAGGATAAAAAAGAAGTTCATTTACGAAACTAATCTACTACTAATATGACTGGCAAGAATGTTTTAATTTTGTTCCCCTAGACATTGAAGCACATTTGTGTAAATAAAAATGGGACATGCTACACTTGTCTATGCGTATACTTTTGTATTTGTAGACTGGCCTAAAATAAAGCTACAAAGAAAAGATAAATAGTATTACCCTAAAAATTGTACCTCAAATATTACAACCAAATCTATTATATATGTGGACTGTCATATTATAAAAAAGGATTTCTTTAGCATATAAAGAAATGAAATTTTCAATAAATATTCGTATCATAAAAATAAAATATACCTCACTGCTAGATTATTGTTACGAAACTGATCTATTATTAATTTAGCTGAAATAAATATTTTAATTTTATTCACTGGGGCTTTGAAACACATTTGTAGAATTATAAATGTAGTATGTTGAACTTTTATCTACACATGCTTTTGTAAGTATAGAAGTGAGGCAATGGCACCCCCTTTTCCATAAGAAATCATAGGCAGATCACCAATACTATGGCCAGACTGAGAAATCGACACCTGGGGGGTATGAATATAAACGCTGATGAAACCAGGACTTCTCGGACAATTTCTACAAATTTTGTAGAAATTGTCCGAGAGAAGAGCTTACTCCGGAACATATCTTCAACTGTCCTGCGGTACTAGCGACCTTGCAAGGCAGGGAAATTCCTTTTCAGGGAGAACTTTACAATGAAAAGTTTGAGGATCTAGCTAAGGCAGTGATATCAGCACATGGTTCAATTTGACTTCATAAGGACATGACATTAACCAACCAAAATTTTTATTTAATCCGCATCTTCATTTATATCTCTTATACTTTCAGTTCAGGAATATAATCCAAGTAAATATTATTGCAAGTTCAAATTTTCAATCTCCTAATGGTTTCTAGTTTTTATGTTGTTGTTTCCAATTCCCTTGGTGTAGGAAAATCTAAACCAAGTCCAAAGGACCTAGATCCTCAAATCTTAGGTCCTTGGCGAAGGGTAATAAGCAGTTTCACTTAAAGTAGAGGTCCCACTAGAGCTGAATTTTGACTTAAACTCGAAGAACATCGGTCCCGTAATTTTGAACCGAGTCAAGTGACGAGACCAGAACACTTGACCCCGCACCTCCAGAGGAAAAATTGAGAACTCGGGGGACATTGTGGCCCCGACATTGTAGCTTGGAGGACACGTGCCCCGGCCACCTTTAGTGAACACGACGGTGGATTTGCAGAGACGAGCATCGAACCAGGGACGTTCAGATCACTGGCCCGCTGCATAGTTGGAAAATTATTTTTGCATGTACACAATGTATTTTCTCACGAATGCTTGCTGTTAGATTTTACAGTTTCTGTAAAAAATAGTATAGTATTCAACTATAAATTTTTATATACTTTTACTTGCTCTTAAAATTTTTTTTTAAATTTTTCTATCTCTATATAATTTGGTACCAAGCGAAAAATTTTGAATAAAGTTGAAGTATTTCTGCGTCATCGTGCGTATATTTTATTTGCAGTATAGACGTTCCTATACGCTATTAAGAATTTGCTAATTTAAAAATTGAAGCTTAGGATTCGACAACCCAACCTCGAAACAAAAAAAGCTTTAGTTTCATAGCACCATTGTCTTCCAATAACATTGTTTGTTTATTACAGAAGGAAAAAAATTATAAATGGATAAAAAATACTATATGACAAAGACATGAGTTTGGGTTTCGTTTGGAGCGCTACGGTCAACTTTTTGCTACACGAGGGTTAATTAGATCTGGACCTGCAGTTTAAAGTCGATTCCGAACGGCTAAAACATCCATGCCTATAACGAACTCACAGGATCTGAACCGAATGCCAGCGCTCTAGCCATTCGGCCATCAACACGGCGTCAAAGAGATGAAATTTATCTTAAACGTGTGAAATACTGGGTAGGAACACTTCGTTTGGACTCTCGGATTAAAAATCTCTCGACACGGAAAATATATGGGGAGGGGGGAAATCAGGAGTGAAGAAAAAAATAAATTTGCTTTAAGCCTTTGAATAAAAAGTGAAGAATAAAGTTAAGAAGCTTAACGCAATCGTGAGTAAAAGAATATATCTGCTAATAACATGTTTTTGGCAAATACATTGCGTATATGCAAAAATAATTTTCCAACAATCTCTTTGTTGATTTTCGTAAGTAAAATTCGCCAAAAATATTAGAGAATTAAATTGGTTCTTGTTTCTATCTTCGATATTTGTAAAAAAATAAATATGTAAGAAGAAAATAAATGGTAGATATTGACAAGTAGCAGTAGATCCAAAATATATTCTTCAAAAGTGCAGCCAGTGCAGCGTAAAAAATATCTTTTGACACCTGAGCCTTTTGATGAAATCTTTATATCCTAAACCCATCAGCAGACTGCCTACCTCCATATTGATAAACCACACAGCTGGGAATTCTCATATTCTCTCTGTATGTTCAATTCGTGTGGGGCATTTTCCTCCGACCGATTTTGTTTCTTTGGGTACAATCTCATTTTTTTTTTCTTATTCCAAACCGTTTTTCCCCTCCTTCACAGCTTTTGTCTTTGTGATTTTTTTTGTGCATTTGTTTATCGTTTGAAATTCTTATCATTCAGGGGAAAGTTTCATTTGATGTGGTTAGACTGATAAGAATTTGGAAACTGTTTTTTTTTTGTTTTTGTTTTTCAAAATGCAAGTTTATGATAAGAAGAAGCAAAGTTTAAAAGTTCTCGGCAAGCATTAACTTCTTAGGAACTTTTTTTTCTTTCCTTTTTAAAAAAGCTTTGTCTTTATGATTCACATTTTTGATGCATTTGTTTATCGTTTGAAATTCTTATCATTTCAGAATCAAGTTTCATTTGATGTGGTTAGATTTATAAGAATTTGGAAAATGTATTTTTTTTTCTTTTTTCAAAATGCAAGTTTATAGAGTGAAGAAGAAAGGTAAGAAGAAAGGTTTTAAAGTTCTCGGCAAGCATTCACTTCTTAGAAATTAGTCGTCTGGTTCTACTGAGTATTAGAGATCTAATTACGTGTGCCAAGCAAAAAATTATGGGTATTCAGATACATATTCTTTATTAAAAAATATTTATAGTTTTCAACCTCCATACCCGCTTATTTTTTTTATATAAAATTAGAACAGACTTGCTTTATTTTACATTTCGGAGTATGAGAAATTGCAAATTTGCATAACGTAATTTTCACTATTATTCCAACATTTGTAAGATCAGTGAAAACTATTGAAAAGTATGGAAAAAAAGTTCAACATTCTTATTGTTATCAATATATTTTATAACTCTTTGCGAAGACTTTTTTTCAACAATTTTAATCAATGTGTGGTGCATATATTTATGGTATATATCTGTAGGACCTTCGTAAAATATCCCTTATCTCAAAGAATACAAACCTTTACCTGCTTAGTGCGACTCAGATTTTTGCGTATCATCGCTAACCTTTGAAACTACCTCGCTAGGTAAACAGGGTTTTCCAACCGACCTACATACTGCCCTCGTAAATGTGCGGAATGTTAGTGAAATTTACTGCATTTACACAAGTAATTCTTCTGAAAACTATGCCTACAAAATTCCCGTTTAACACGCTAATTTTTCAATACATTATTGCTTTTATATTGATGAGTGTACAAATTAAATAACACTTGTTCAATTTTTCTGTTGAACTGAAAGATCCCCATTATCCCTAAATTCAAATTTATTCTGCCCACAGTTTCATTTCATATGTTTCTAGCTGATAAAAATTCTGTAATGTAAGCCCTGTCATGGATCTGTTCAGAAAGCAGTCTTTTATCCTTTGAACTAAAAGTTTTCATGAGTAAAAAGTCGGTAAATTTGGTTGCAGATATAACGTGTCGACTCACCTATTACGGAACCTATTTTAAAACCACCTATTATGGAATCTCCCAAATCAATCAGTAAACAAACATTTATTAAAAGCCTTGTAGTTACAGATAACACTCTTACGTGTATTCCTGAGGAAATATGTTTTCAAGGATTGGAGCAGACGTTAGAAAGATAATATTTTATTATTTCTTTTCTATAATTTTGAATGCCACGTAAAATACAAAATATTACGGAACTATCTTTAAAGTGCACCTGAAAAACTTTCCTCTATAATCTGTCCCAGTGAGCCATTTAGAAGAAGCGAAAGGTGCCTACTAGAAATTTCTTCACTGAGTTGGGATTTTTCTTTCTTTGGAAAGCGCTTATACGAGTACGGAATACATTCGGCCACACACAACAAAATATGTTTGATACTTTATTCCGGGAGCACCTTATAGTTGAACCCACTTAATGATCTTAGTACAGACATACAAGTAGATTAATAAGAATGGCGAGTTATTAAATCTCTTTATTTACTTATTGATTTAAAGAATCTTTTCCCGCCGTTTATAAACTGTTTTGAGGGTTTCTTATATTTCTTGTTGATAAAAAATAAAGCTCCTGTGTATTTTTATATTTATTTTCGTAAGAAAAACAAAGTCATGTTTTACTGATCATAGTGTAAAAAGGGCTTAATCTTACCCTCATATTTTCTTAATAACTGGAGTTTAAGACCTCCAGTCTGAGAGCATTTGCGAATGGCACAGCTAATTCCCTAAGCTTAATGCATAAGTAAGAGTTTATTAAATCATAAGTAATACGTATCCAAAACAGTATTTCATAGGTTCGCAGTGTAATTTATAACGTATATATTATGGGCTATAAAAGAAATGTCTGTCAGGAATTTCAAAGTATTGAGAATATCGGTTAAATTTCCAGTTAGCTGAGAAACACAATAATCGAACAATGAATCAATCAGAATTAGTCATCTCAGGATCAGATAAATCATGGCTTTATTTGATATATATGACTCCGGGACCGAAATTCAGTACCATAAAGTGGATTTGAGTACACTATTCTAAAGAAAAAAATTATCTTATGCAGGCCACGGCATGAAATCATAAATCATCGTTCGGCTTCCCGATTCAGTCAGACTGAGAAAGAACTGTAGCTTCTGACATCTCAAGTTACTCAAGTCCCATTATGATCACATTTACCTAAGTCTCACTGATGCTTACTTTCAGTGGAGATGAATGTATCTAGTAGAATCAGGTTGCATGCCATCTGAATCGTATGGCATAAAAATGATTTCAGTTGTCTGACTAAGTTTTTTTCTTGCTCATGAAATACATGGATTTCAAACAAATTGATCTTTTTTGTAATAAAGTTGAAAGAGTTCTCTGAGTGACTGGTCCTGCAAAAAAAACTTTCAACTTTGTAGAAAACTATGACGATTGCACTAGAGTACACTTTGGATCGCTGGTTAAATTGACTCACGACCCTTAAGTCGAGGAAATAAGGCATATTTTCATACTTTTTGACAATTTGTAACTATTTCAGTTTATTCCCAGTTTTTCCAGATTTTATGTATATGATAAATTTATATATTTATTTTAATAAACAAATTTTCAACTCTAAAAATGATTTTATATATTTTTTTTAAATGCTTTAGATATACCCTGTTTTTTAAGTATTTTTCTTTTATACTGGCTTGCTCGCAGAACTATGAAATTAATTTTACACTTAAATGTATAATTCCTGTTTTATATGTAAAATAAATAATTCAAAATACAATTGAACATAAAACATTCAACATTAAAATATTTTTTCAATTTTTTTAAACTGCTCAAAATATACTTAAAATTTCCTTAAATTTTTGCATTAATTTACCCCTGAATAAATAACAAAATGTGCAGTAATTGCAATAATTCTATTTCAGACGCAATAAAATAACATGATTATGCAGTGATAAAAGTTTCATGGAATTATGTTTCATAGTTTTTGAGATATCAGTTGCGGAATGATGCAAAATTACATTTTGAGAAAAATGAGTTTAAAAGTTTTCTTACCATAAACTTGATCAGCAATTAAATATCTAGAATATCAATATCTCCGGAACTAAGCGGAATATTTTCATGCGGTTTACATTATTTTGTTCAAAAATGATCAGGCTTTAACATATATATTTTTCCAAATATCTAATGTTTTAAAGATTTAAGGGTAGTTAGTCCCCTTAATTGATGTCGAAAGATATACCGTTCCATCAAAGGAAAGAAAATTATGCCATAAACAAGTAATAATTTCATCGCAATATAATGTGCACGTTATTTAGCAACAAAATCTTTTGCTATAAAATATTTTTTAAATTTCTGGGGCAGATAATGATTACTAGATAATTTTCACAATTTCTTAGTACCACTTTAATTTCTGATTTATAGAATTTTAAGTTTAGAAGTTGAAACTCCGACTTTTTAAAGAATTAACTGGAATGCCAATATGAAGAGAAACAACGCAAAACACGAACTAATTCCTCACATTCCTTCACCCCTTTAAGTCACACGGTGCAAGGCATTCAATTCGTTTTGACGTAGGGTTTATCTAGCAAACCTCATTCCTGTAACGGATGAAGTAACTTTTGTTAAAACGACGTAATTCTCTTAGAAGTATTACGAACACGCTCTTCGCCGGTAAAAGTTTCCAGAATCGTGAACACCAATTTCTCCAAGCAGTACGTCATTCGTAATTAGAAAAGTGATTGATAAAGAACATGGCTTTTGGTGAATGTCTTTCTGCTGTTGCATCATCAATTAAAATACGCTTGCTACTTTAGAAATTAGATTTGGACAAAGTTTATCAGTTTCTTGCTAACGCTTTATCAATCTACCACATCTTTGGGTATGAACAGATGTAACAAACTAAGTATTTCCTTATCCCAAAAGAACGCTATTTGCGTCCAGAACACATAAATATACTTAGTAACATATAGAACTACATTTTTTTTTTATTTATTCAAATTTAGGTATTTTTATAATGCTATAGTAAATTTGATTGATTTTTTTTATTCAATGAATGTATGATAGTGGGAAACTCTGAAGTATAACGTTGAAGAGTCAAATAAATTTTGACGGTTTATGGTTATTTTTTTAACGACGATAAATGGAGAACTCCATAAATACGATTTTTGAAAATGTATCATTACGACTGTTCACGTGCCTTAACAGCTTAAATAAACTGGGATTTCGCACTCTAAAAACATTTTACTCTTTCAGGGGATTTTAGGTACATTTTATAACACATCAACCCCATTAACGCTTTTTTTAAACAATTGGTAACAAACTTTCAAGAATTTTCATAATTCTATAATTCTTTAAATTACGAATTATATTATAACAAATAATTGTACCAATTTTCCATCCATATTTTTATTGTTATACAGGTTTTTTTCAATGGAAATATTAATTCTGGAAATTTCTGGAATAATCAAATTGTAAATAGGTAAGGTCTGTAAATTATGTCTTTTGTTTCTGAAGATGTGTGATAGATGTATTTTGAAAAGCGAAAATTTCTAGAATAAATCTACAATACTGGTGTGGTAAATTTTTGTTAATACACATAAAATTATGTGTTATTCAAAGCGTAAAGAATATTATGCTTGAAAACCAAAGCTTTAGGTTTTTTAGACATTTTCAGCAAATTCTCTATTAGCCATAAACTATAATGATAATTTTATACCGAAATAGTTAAATTGAAGGGAGAGGAGGGGGAGGATATATTCGGTGTTGATTTTTTAGGCTATTAAATAGGTTTCTAAAGTTAATTCAAATAAAAAATATTCGATTAATCTATTTATTAAATCTTATGATCATATTGTTATCAAGGGTAACACATATTCATTCCAAACTAGAAAGCTATTAGGATTTGAAATATTTATTGTGATATTAAATATTTGTGATTTGAAATATTGTGGTTTGTTATATTCCCCAATGCCCATGCAAAATTTGGTTAATTGAAGGTTAATTTAGGATATCATAACTTTTCTTCGAAAATTCCATGACTAAAATAAATTATTTCGACAAAAACGAATTAAAAAGTTTAGGTCAAGCTATCGGGGATATGAATACCTACGTATTAAATATTTTGTATTTGTTATTAATAAAGGAACTGCATTGTCATCAGCCTTCGTACGGCCCCATTGCTACAGTTATAGTATCATAAGTATTCATCCACGGGGTTAAATACATAAATCAATTCATGCCTTAATATTTTTAGATAATACTTTTTATTAACTGAAAAAAAAACCTTGCAAATCATCTAGCACTTTTAGTGCATAATATACTGGCATTGAGTTGAACTATAATCAAAATTTAATATTTTTTATGCAAATAAGTGAGTATAATATATTCTGTTACAAAATGAAGTTTCCAATGTATTCGCGAGAGCAACCAAAATAAAGCCATATGAATCTCTTCATTATTCTCCACGTGATTAATGCATGTATATTCTCTGTAAGACCATGAGCTGTCGTGCAAAAAAACATTAAACGACTGTTTAACTACCAGTCCCTCAAAAAATAACTTTCTTGCAAAAACATTAAGACAGAATGTAATCATGTTCAAAGTAAGTTTACTGCAAGTTTTTCGGTCTTTAGTTTGAAATATATATATTTTTTTATTCATCGCTTTGTTTTTTCCCCGTGTTACCACCATTGTCTCAATGCACGACAGAATCTTCAGAACAAATTTCTCAAAGAAGTACGTGATTATGAACAATCTTGTGTAAACACACTTTACCCAGGAATTTTTTTTTCTTGAGATAAGGAAAAAAAAGAACCAAGGAAACTGTCATAAAATGAAAATAATATTTTCATGAAACTTTCTTCCTCACAGTAAACATTTTGACTTTTTTATTTCTCCAGTAAGATATACGGACATCAAAGAGCGATGTTTAGAGGTTTAGAGGTATCAGTTGCACTGAATGTTATTGATGAAAGTCGGGAATAAAATGATAAAAAGACGTGTCTGAAGCTTTCACCTTTGCCATGGAGTTTCATTTTTTTTTGGAAAGGTACACCTATGTATATCTTTTTAATATACTGATGTGTATCACAAAGACGGTAAGACATTTAAATAAACATTTAAAAATTTACGTTAAAGATTTACATACGGATATTTAAATGTTCCTGTCGATTTTTCAATGAATATTGCCGATGAAAGACTGGAATAAAATGAAAATATATACTACATGAACATTTTTTAATCGTTATGGAGTTTAAGATTTTCTTTCTTAAAGCTCTGCAGTCAAAAAGCGATATTACTCCCTAATTTCGTTATATGATGCAGAAGAAAAAGATTATAAAAAAACCGCATTAAGCTCTTTTTTACAAAATTCTGTAATTAAAATCTGAAGTCATAATACATAACCAGTTCGGTACCCGTTAAAACATGATGGCTGGATAGTAAATAATTGTACTATCCAGCCATGCACAAATTATGCACAAATTATACTCAACATATCGTTGCTAAGAGATGAAAATCATAATACTGGGATAAAGGTATTTAAAAGTTATGACCTATTTTTACGGAACTACCCATTATAATTTCTTTAATTATTTAAATGGAAACAACATCTCACCTAGTTTTAATATCAATTATAGATTTCGATCATAGTATCATAGATTTTGATGTGTGCACCTTTTGTAGCACGACTAACGTCTAAATGGTAATCCAGCATCTAAATGATAAATCTTTCGTAGCACATCAGGAGTTACTAGACTTTTTTCCTTTGGACGGACATTAAATCTGTAGTATAGAAACAAAAAATTGAAACTGTGGATGAGTTGAAAAAGCGCATCATTCAAGAAATTCGTGTAATAACTCCTGATATGCTACGAAACACTTGGTGAGAACTGGATTATCATTTAGACGTTTGTCGTGTTACAAGAGGTGCACACATCGAAATATATGATACTATGATTAAAATATATGATTGATATTAAAACTTGGTGAGATGTCCTATCTATTTAAATATTTTTTTCAAAATTCTAATGGGTAGTTCTGTAAAAATAAGCCATAACTTTTGTATACTCTTAGCCCGGGCACCCTGTATTAAGAATAGAGAAACACACTTTAAAAAATTACTATTGAACCCAATAAAACGAAATATGGTTAATCAACAGCGCGAAATGAACAGTATCTGTCATTTCGCGCTGTATTAAATTTAGGTCGATAAGACATCGACAACAAAACATATGTTTTGAAACATCGATATTCAATATTAAAACATCGATGCTGGCAAAACATCGCCCCAATACCATCGATGTTTTTATACATAGATGTTTTAGAATATCCATTTCTTAAAACTGGTTTAGTAACCTCTAACTTTAATGCTACTTCGCTTAGTCGTGGGGAGGGGATTAATTTTACTCTCTGATTGGCCTGACAAAAATTAAAAAACTTGGTTAATAGAGTCAGCGCATATCACAGAATTTCTGTGATGGATTTTATTACTTTTACTAAAAAATTGAGGAAGAAATCATTTCTATAGAAACAATTGATAAGACGAAAGCCATAAAGAAAAATCTGTGATGTTTTCTAATTTAAATTGACTGAATGTGAAAAATTATTTTCATATTTGTTTACAAGTTGGAGAATAGTTTACTTCCAAGAGGCTTAAATAACTTAGTAAAAAAAATTCTGAAGTTCATGACTGTTTCACAAGACAAAAGAATTCGTTTCATATCAATAGAGAATAAGGCAAAATCATTTAAAAGAATTTTGAGTTTGGTTCAACAGAGTTTAATATAAAAAAATAATAAGAGCAATTTGTTAACAAATATTTTATTTTCAAATTAAATAATACAAAAGATAAAATTACATATATTTACACCAATTTGAAGTACTGATGCAAAATCAGGGTATGGGGGAAACTGAACAAGCTTATCTTTTCTTTATTGTAAATAACAATTATTAGGGCATATAATTATTATATGACCTATATTTATTATTTATAGTTTTTAAAAAAAGAAGTTTGGTAACTTTTTCCCTTTAAGTCGAATTTTTTTTTCTCACTAACTATTCCACCAGCTAGGGAAAAAACTCCTTCTGATGGGACGGAAGTCGCCATTACTGACAAATACTTAAGGGGGGGGGAGTATTGTGGGGTTTACTTTTTTGCCTTGGGCTTCACTGCTGACTCAAAATACTCGTTGTAAATATCGCCATTTTTTGTCTTCAAATGTCCAGATAAATTCATGGTATTGCCAGAAGCTTTGAGGGACTTAAGGCAAATATTGCCATTCAAATATTGCCTTTGGCAAATATTGCAAAATATTGCCAATTTGCCAGAGGTTTTGCAAAAATGTTTTCAAACGGTACTTTTGGGAGGCATCCTACTAATAATATTAGCGTTAACTTATATAAAACCAGAACAAAACAAAAACTTAAATGGCAGCTTATACTATTTATAAAATAAAACCCCATGGAAGGTTCTGGAATGTCAAGAACATTCCAAGCCCTCTGACTGGTTCATTGGCTGTTGATTGCCATTTGTCTCATTGCTAGGGAATTGTTCCCTCTTTTGTAATTCATCCTTTTCAGAATTCAGACTTACATTTACTGAGTGAGAAAGTTATACTACGTGGTTAATTTTTTATTATTATGGTATTTTTTCTTAAAAAAAACGTCGAGACAACGTAAAACATCGAGCAAAAAATATAAATGTTAAAAAACATCGGCTTCAATAAATCGATGTTTAAAATATCGATGTTTCTATAAAAACATCGACATCTATGCCAGATCCCTAGTTCAATTCTTTATCTCACAAACATAATTAAAAATAAAAATGGAAGAGAGAGAGCTAGAGAGATTCCTCGGAAGAAACAAATTAACGTGTTTATGCGGCCTCGTGCTTAGTAAATATCTAAAGCTAGATTTAAAAATGCGCAGAAGGCAATTTTCAATTGTAAATTATCGCTAATTAATAGAAAATGCTGTTAGAAAGACCAAATTCTACACATCTATAAATTAAAATCTTTCATTTAAGACCAAAAGGAACGAAATTGCTGCAGCAGTTGTCTCTCACGAACTGCCCAAAGAATCGGCCTAGCAACTTAAATATATAGATTGACTCACACCATGCTAAAATTATTTTCTTCGGATCAATAATTTTTTGTAACTTTATTTCATATTCAATAATAACTGCATTAAAAATGTATACATTTTGGCTACTTAATTTTAAATTTATACTTCTTTTATTTTTCCTACTAAATACTTATTTCATATCAAGAAAATAATAAGATTCAAGTCATTGCTGTTACTATAATGAGATAGAGAGTATAATACATACTGAGTAAACGTAACCACATAATATATTTGATAGTTGAAACTGAAATTGAAAAAGAAATTGCATTGCCTGATCTAAAGTAAAATGATGTAAAAAGAAATAAAATTTCCCTTAATAACCTGGCGTGTCATTTGACACTGCAGATCTTCAAAATCTACGTTTTCCTTTTTCATATTTTCCCAATCGTAACTGAAAAAATCATGATTTTAAATTACTTTTTCAAAATCGTGTTTGAACACTTTTTTTACTTAAAATTTTCAAATAATAATTTTAGTATCCAGTTTTTAGATGTGTGGCAATAAGTTATTAAACATTTCGTAATTTGGAATACTAAAATCCTTGTTTACAAAAATTTCTTCTTTAAAATGAAAAGAAACAGAATTGAAAAATATACATCTAGTAATGCGTTGTTGGAAAAATGCTGAGAGGATAATTACCCATTGTTCACACCATAGCGAACTTAATTTTAACCACCAATATTTTCACGCCATTGTGTACTTAACTTTAACCGCTAAGGACTATATAAAAAGTATGTTATGTGCAGTCAGTTATCGTGGCTCCCTCTGAAGGAGCAGTTTGTAATGAATTGGACTCCATTCGGGAGAAAATATTCGTAATAAAATGATTAAATACGAGTATTTCGACTAACGTATACGAGTATTTCTCGTATATCGACTCAGCCCAGTTTTTCGTTTCGAGGTGGATAATTCCACAACCAGCTATTATTTAATAAGTAACGACCCTTAGAACTATCGAATCGAGGTAAAGGTAAGGTAATCTAACTTGAATTATGTTTGTGAGCTCAACTGATAAGTCAACTATATAATAAACTGCCTCCAATTACTAAAAAAGACTTCGCTGAAAAAAATCTCCATTGGGAAGTTACGATATATTTAACACTAGAACCGCGGAACTTTCGGTATACCTAGAACCGCGGAGCGGGTCATTTTGACCCTTGACTGTAAACGTATAAAATATGCACAAGCGCTTAATTTAGTTAATTAAACATTTTAACTAAACAATTCAATCAATAATCAATATTTCTGAGAATTTACATTAAATAATTTTTATAAATCAATAGAAATTAACTTAATTTTTACAATATTATTTAAAATTTTATATCCTTGAGTATAATAACATGTCTCTTTAACAAAATATGACATAAATTTCCTAATTTCAATAGAAAAACAGAGCATCTCTTTTCAATAAGTTTAGACATAATTTCAAAAAATTTAAAATTATAAATTTTATCAGTTACTTACTAGTTTTACAGATTATAAAATCCAATTTACTGTACGCCTTGTGCACAAAACTGAATAATAAGTTTTGTACATTTTCCACAAATGGGTGTTTTACATTTTGAACAGATATCTATAGTTTTATTTTCACATTTCGAAATGTGGCATCGGACTCGTTTCCGCTTAATTTGTGGTTGTCCATCGTTTTCATTGGTTGCTTCACACTTTCATTTTGCCACCTTTTTTGTAGGGAGAGAACTAACTTTTCTAGCAATTTTTTAACCAATTCTTGAATGAATTGCCGTCTACTAATAGATTTTCTAGTTACAGCTTTATATAAAACCAAGGCATCGATTGTAGCAAGGTCCAAAATATTACAAAAAACCTGCACCGGCCACTTAAGGGAAGTAGACTTGACTGTATATTTCCTTACCATTTGGTCAATAACGTCCACACCATATTTAGTTGCGTTGTAGAAAGCAATTGTATCAGGTAGTTTTTTTTTGGGGGGGGGGATGGGTTATCTGCAATTTCTACGGTTGGATGGAGATTACTTAGCAAAAAATCGTTTTTACCTTTTTTACCTTGATAAACAGTTAGCCTCTGCAAGGTTCAGTGTTGTGAAAAAGTTGTCCGTAGTGACATTTCTACCTTTGTTCTCATATGGGCTTATTAGTCGTAGCACTACATGTTCAGAAAGAGAAACGTTGGATGGACATTGGTTATCTTTTCCAAGATACGGGAATCCATTTATCAGATATTTTGAGTCAACATCTGCCGCCGACCAGAACTTGATTTCAAACTTATCTGGTTTGTTTGGTATGTATTGGGTAAACCTACACCTAGCTTTAGTTGGAAATAACTGTTCATCTAAAGTTATATTAGGACCTGGTATATAGTTAGTCTTGCAATTTTCAATGAAACGATTCCAGATATCCAAAATAAGGGCAAATTTGTCTGTCTCTAGACGCTTTGATCTTGTTGATTTTCTGTCGAAGCGTAAAAATCTCATTATTTCACAGAATTGGTCTCTTGACATTGTATTTTGGAAAAATGGTGGTCCCCAGTCCTTTGACCACAAGCTATGCAGTTCAAGTCCTTTTGCACAATATATACCACTTGCATATAAAATTGATATAAAAGCACCTATTTCTTCTAATTTTATATATTCCATTTGTCTTCTAATGTTATATATTCCATTTTCTTTCATGAATTTGCCTGTAAGCTTCATCTTCAGTACATTTCTTTGTGTTTCAATATCCATTCATCTATAAAAGTCTACAAGCACTTGAAGGACTGTTGTCGATAACACTGTTTTTAGCATGTGGTGTTGGGCCCCCAACTTCTTTCAAAATATTACACTTTGATTTTCTTCCCTATCGCTTGTTCCTAATTGAGCGACATTCCAAACTGTCCCATCTTTGCCAACTTCGTTATTTCCAACTTTGAATGTTATTGTCGATTTCTTTTTCAAATTTCTTTCCGTGTGTGTATCTTTTCTTAGAATGTTTGATTTTTCTTTTTTTATAAGATAAATTATCATCATTATTGCGATGAAAAGGACCAATCATTGTTAGAGCATTGCCAGAGTCATCTTCACTTTCATTTTCTTCCTCCGAATCCAAATTTTCTTCATTAGCAGGCAGATATTCATCCTCACTACTCAAAATCGAAACTTTCATCATTATCTTCACCTCCTGAATCCTTTTCAGATAATTGTTTTAAATATTCTAAAGCTTCCTGAACAAGATTTCCGCGTCGTATAATTTTTTTATACATATACTAATTACAGTATAAAAGCAAGTTCAAAAAGTCTTCTAAATATTCGCTATAATTTTTCACTGTATTCGAACGTAGTTCGCGGTTCAAACCTAATATAATGACCATGACTGAAAACCTTAGCTATTACTCCTTCTGGTACAGTTCATTTCAGGAATTCCAGGGTGGGGTAGAAGTACTTTAGAGTTACTTCCGAGAAAATGCATCTGTTTCTCGTCATTTGTGCATTAAAATTTCTTACGGGTCAAATTGACCCGCTCCGCGGTTCTAGGTATAAGTGTTAATAATCGGAAAATTATTTATGTTACGAATTTTTAACTTTGGTAAATTGTTGTTCACCTTAAATTATTAAAAGTCATAAAAGGAATTTTTTTTTCAATCAATACTTTTCGCGTGGTGATAAATTGAACATCGTTTTGGGTCAAATTGACCCGCTCCGCGGTTCTAGTGTTAATGTCTATCTTCATGCGGTTTCGACCTTATACGCGTTTCATCGAACTCGAAATCATTACCTCAGCTAAACCTGACATGAACAAGTGCCTTCTGCGTATAATGTATGCACTGAATGTTGGTGTTTAGAACCATCAGCTGATTAGGAGATTCTTATGTAAATCTAAAATAGCTTGATTTACGATAAAAAGGGATTTTTCTTTTCTTTTTCCCAACCACGGACCCTTTGCCAATCCACCACCCACTTCGCGATTATTTGCCTTCTTTATTATGGGCGGGGGAAGAACCATACAGTAGGTAAAACAATACTACTCCCTATAAGGGGACATCACACAAACAACCCTGTCTTAGTCCGCATTCCAGCTCAAGTCCAAACTGTTGAACATCATGCCGCTACAATTTTACGATGTTGGCGACTTTGCCAGGAAAGTAAAGATGGAGAACGTAGCGAAAACTATATTTAAGTAGAATTTATAGAAATATAAAGATTTCATAAATATAAAGACTTTTCACAAATAAAAAGGCTTTTTATCAAGCATAATAGTATTTAACCGATTCCAGACTGTTTTAAGTGTTAACACAATATTTATTTTCTGGGGCAATCTAGTTAATTTTAACTACTTGAGAAAAAGAAACCTATGCATAACGGAAAAAACTATTGCTACGTAGTGATAAATTAAAATAAATTAGGTTGAAATGAAAATATAAAAACTCTTATAACAAGCCTTTTAATGTATTCGTGCCCATGAATAATGCATCATGTATATTTTATATTCTTCTTACTCTTTTTAATCTTTAACTAAATTACCTTAATTAAATAAAAATATCAGTAATAAAGAAAGATAAAAAATTGCATAATTATCCCCGATCGTAGAAATAAAACTCTGTGAATCAATTTAATTTCTGACTCGAAAGAATTTTGGCATGAACGTGGCATAAAAAGTAAACACAATAAATATGCTTCTATCATAACACACAAAGTTACAATTAACTCTCACGAAGCTATTATTTTTTTTTTCAATTTTTATTTGGCCTGTGATCAAGTAGAGAAAGGAATACATGCTGCTGTCTTAGAATCGATTGCATGTAATTTTAAACATTTTAGTACATAGCTGCAAGAAATGATTTTAAAAGACACACCATAATCTAAAGAGGAAATATTTTAGGGCATTGTTTTAAGTTTTTTTCGGCCTCCAGTATTTTTGTTTCCTGCTTCGATTCTTAATATTAGTCAGCACGCAACTTGGTTTAAAATTACCGATTTTTTAAGCTTCTTCTAATTAAGTGTTTTATAAGTAATTAAGAGTATTTTTTCAGCTGCTAAAATCTTTAAAATAGTTTTTTTCCGTCAAAGATAAACGCTAAAACATTCTCGAAATAATGTTTCTAATTGTTCTTTGATCCTTTGAAATTAGAAAGTTAATAAATATAGTTTTATAGCATTACATGTAATTTTTATACATCCAAACAAAACTTTAGGAATCAAATATCTCTTATATTTAAAGCTACGTACTGCTGTGTACTAACCCTAGTGGATTAGCTCACCTCAACGTTAACATATGCAGGAAATGTGTCCATAGATTACCTACTTGGATTTAAAGATAATTTTTAAAGAATTGTAGTAATAGAGAAAGAAATTTTACACCTTAGGGCATTTTTGTTTTGTTTTTAAAAATGCAAATATCGTTTTAAAATTTAAATTATTTGGGGGAAAGGTGTTCTAAATGCTTATCAATTCCTTTGGTGGACGCAATTTATAAAATGAATCCTGTTTCAAGGTGTAGAAAAGTTCAGGCTATCTGAAAATACCGTTTTTATAGGATTATCATCATTAATGTGGCTGTAAATAGCCGAAAAATAGCCTCCATAGTTTAACATTGAGGTGAGAGAATCTAGTAGGGTTAGTACACAGAAGCCTTAAGAGCACATCTTTCTTGAGGAAGGGATTATATTAAGTAAGTTTATGCAGTCTATATAGAAATGCTAGGCCATCGTCTCCTAAAGTAGGATCAACACAAATGTCAGCTGAGCAGAAGGTACTAAGCAAGATTCTGTTTAATTCGGGTGAAGCAAACAGTAAACAAAATGCTTCAAAAACTAATCAACGATTTCAAGTGAAGTTAAAGGTTACAAAAAGGGATAAAAAGTGAGGCAAAGTTTATCGCGTTGAAATATCTAATTTGGAAAATATAGTGATCAAAAAGTAAATTGGGGATTGAACAGGTAAGGCCCCTTTTGTAATTCGAAAAAGCAATTCGAGGGAAATTAGGGGGGGGGGGGTTACTGCAGAAGCAAAGAGAAATCAATTTACATAAAAGAAATAACCATTGTTTAACGTGCACTGATTTTATATGTTGAATAAAATCATGAACTTTTTAGACAAATACACATCTTAATGTAGGTGATTCAGTTATTATAGTTAGTAACTATAGAGACCATGTGAAAACAGCAAAATCGTAAATTACATCCTCTTAGAGAATGTAAAAATGCTACTAATTACTGGATAATAGATTAGCATTCTTATTTGCAGTACTTGATTGTTTTTCTTACCTGTCTAACCCCCTTACTCTATTTTTTAATTTCATCCAATCGGCCTTATTTTACCTTTTATCATTCTTTCTATCTTTTATTCCCTGATTCTATATTTCATAGTTTACAAAAATACAGCGATCTCTGCATTATGAATTCCCTATAGGGATAATCTCGCCAAATGGTGTACGACCCATTAAGGGTTATTATGCAATCCGGGACTTTATTTCTGTGCGTTTTTGAGTACCGTATTTATTCGTGTATAGGCCACGTGATTGTACAGTGTAAGCCCCACCTGAATTTTGAGACAACATTTGGGGGTTTTTTTTTCTGAATTCCATTGTAGACTAAAAGTAGCATCGTTCTGCGAAATGTAGCAATGTCGTACATTCCTTAGAGTTCAATGCTCGCCTAACAATATCAGGTACAGCCTTAGCTGATAGTGGTGAAACTACAGTGCAAAATAAGATTATTATATATATTATAGTACACTTAGGATAGTGGCAGTGACGGTGATAAAGTGTCAAATGATGATGATAAATAGATACATAAAACTATTTTAATCAAATCTGAATGCAATAGGTTGTAAGATATATAGATACTAATATTTTATGGTAGCAAAGTGTTCTAAACTAAAGGCTGTTTACTGTATTTAATTAGAAAATTCCGTGTCTAAGCCCCAAGCTACTTTTACCGACCAATTTTACGGAATAAAAGTGTGCCCTATACACGCGTAAATACGGCATGTTATTTTTATTATGTACTTGACGTAGAAATGTATTAATAAGCGTGGGTTCTACAACGCTATTTCCCTTACACCTCTTCTAAAGGTTTATGACTTTATATTATGAATTTGATAACTCTCCAACAAACCAATGTTCGAACTCAAAATATTTTTCATAAGTTAGTACCTATCTTCTAATTTTCTGCACTTTTCAAACCCAATAGAATGAAACTAAAGTAGTTACTGTACTTTGCAAAGGCTTGCGGGATGTGCATGTCCTATTGCTCTCTGTTCCGAAAATGTCATGATATAAGGGTAGTGAACTTTTGTGTGGGCTTTACCAATCAGCCATTTTGGTAAATTTTAAGAAAATGAATTTTGTTAGATTATAAAAAAGATAAAATTTCATTTCTTGTAAAGAATGTGTCTCAAAATTATGGTTTTTTTTAATCCATATTTTCAATTCGTTTCTATCAATGACTTCATTTTATGCAATATATCTCCTAGTTTTGAATTTTGACTACTCTGTAAACCTGCTGTTTTTTGCAGTTACTGTTAATTATTTACTTTTTGCAAAATATGTTCCTCTTTGTTTACTACACGGGGGCAAGCTCATTTTAGTTTTTTCCATGTCTGTTTGAGAATTTTTAAGTGGAATAAATACTCACAAAATAGTTCTTCTTAGGAGAATTGAATGAATATTTTGTGACTGAAGAAATGCTATACATTGTGAGGACAAATCAAGTGTTAACAGAAAACAAAACTTCAATAATCTCCATCAAGCTCAAATTGTCTAATCGTCCCCCTATAAAAGCACTGCATTTGGCATTTATTCAGTTCTAGTTTGATACTAATTCATAATGTTTGAAAGAAATGTATGACTATTGTAAGATGCTCAATGATGGTGAAACGAATATCCACTATGGGAAAATAAGATACCAGACTTCTGTTGCCCCCCACACTCACAAGGATATCTGAACAACAGTCTAACGATTCCAGTCTTATCTTCAATGGGAGTGTAAACCTTTCTGTTATTAAAAGTCTTGGTTGAGGATGCCTGACATTTTACTTTGACGTTAGGGGAAACCAGGCTTCTGTTGTCCCCCACACTCACTAAGATGACGTCTAATGATTCCAACGGTCTAACTATTCCAATCTTCTTTTTAGTGGAAGTATATGCCTTTCTGTTATTAAAGGTTTTGATTGAGGGTGCTTGACATTTTACTTTGAGATCAGGGGAAACCAGGCTTCTATTGTCCCCCACACTCACTGAGAAATCTGATCAACAGTCTAACGATTCCAATCTTCTTTTCAGTGGGAGTAAATGCCTTTCTGTTATTAAAGGTTTTGGTTGAGGGTGCTTGACATTTTACTTTGAGATCAGGGGAAACCAGGCTTCTGTTGTCCCCCATACTCACAAAGAAATCTGATCAACAGTCTAACGATTCCAATCTTCTTTTCAGTGGGAGTATATACCTTTCTGTTATAAAAATGTTTTGGTTGAGGGTGCTTTACATTCTACTTTGAGATCAGGAAAAACGAGGCTTCGGTTGTCCCTCACACTCACTGAGATATCTGATCAACAGTCTAAGGATTCCAATCTTCTTTTCAGTGGGAGTATATGCCTTTCTGTTATTAAAGGTTTTGGTTGAGGGTGCTTGACATTTTACTTTGAGATCAGGGGAAACCAGGCATCTGTTGTCCCCCACACTCACAAACAAATCTGATCAACAGTCTAACGATTCCAATCTTCTTTTCAGTGGGAGTATATACCTTTCTGTTATTAATGGGTTTGGTTGAGGGTGCTTGACATTTTACTTTGAGATCAAGGGAAACGAGGCTTCTGTTGTCCCCCCCCCCCCTCACTCAGAAATCTGATCAACAGTCTAACGATTCCAATCTTCTTTTCAGTGGGAGTATAAACTTTTCTGCTAGTAAAGGTTTTGGTTGAGGGTTCTTGACTTTTTACCATGAAGTCAGGAGAAATCAGGTTTCGGCAATCACTCAACGCACTCAAATCTGGTCAATAGTTTAACGGTAACAACCTTCTTTTCAGTGTTTAAACTGTTTTGTTATTAGATGTTTTGGGTTTTAATGGTGAGGATGAGTTGTTATAGAAATTTCAGATGACACTGTCGTCGAAGACTTTAGAATTAGCCTAAAAAAGCTTACAAAAGATCTTTCTTCAGTTGAGAAATTAAGGCTGTTCACCAGTGGATACATTTTTTATGGGGTATATTTTCTCATATTTCGAGATTCCTTATAGAATAGTAGAGAAAAGGGATATATTACTTTCCACAGAACCTTCGTATTTGTACAGTCTTTGAGATTACGGAACATTTCCATTTGAAATTCTTAAATCCCATAAAGCGCGCCATCATTTTTAAGTGTTCCGCAAAAGCTATTTCTTCCGAGAGGATAAGCAATTTAATATCACGAATTCCGAAAAAGAAGCGTAACTTCATTAAAACTTCTGTTACTGAATAATATTATAACTGAAAAGACTGATGACTTATGTGACTTGGCACACAATCCTCGTCCCCGGTGTAATAAGTGTATTCTAACTCATGTACCGGAGAAATAGAAAAAAATCCGCTATATAATGTTGATTTATCAATCACTTTTCTAATTACACATGACGGAGTGCCTGGAGGCATTCACGATTCGTGAAACTTTGAATATACGGAGTAGCAAATAAAATGTTCCCCAGTGAACTCTATGCTTTAACAAATATGCGACTTAATTTAATACTCAAACCATTTGTTTTCCGTATTGAGTAATTGAAATAAGCATTAAGTAAAAATGAATGTGGTGATTTCCGTAATGAGTCTGGCAGGATGAGGGCTGATGACGTCGGCGCACTTAGAAACTTTAGTTTGTCGACGAGACATAGATTAAAGAGCCAACATTTCGACCAATTTAATAAAACTCATGTTTTATGAGAGTAAATAAGTCAATTAGGAGCGATAAAAATCTTCCCCCGCACAACAATTTCTTGCAAACTAATGAACTTGGTTAATTTTCTAGGGAGCATTCGTCAATGAAAATATTTCATGAGATATAAATTGACATTCGTCTCTCCTCCTATGGGTGTGTTTTATCTCGGCTTCAACTAATTAATTATTGTTTCCATTTCACATATCAATAAACTGATTAAACCGGGTAATTTGTCCCCGGAGGCGTATTTCAAAGATTGTATTTTAAACTGACTGGAAACAAAGAATGATCGAAGTTAATGTATTACCAAAGTTATGTTGTTTTCGTAATAACTGGTAATAGGGCATTTAAAAACATAGCCATGCTATTATTAATAATATTATTTCTTCAAAGGGGGATGTTTAATGTTAAAAAATCAATTTTTAAATATTTTTAATTTTGCACTTGCATGCTATTTATTTATTTAATAAATTTTCCACCTTCTGAAATATTAATATGTTGAGCCTTATTCGTGTATATACTCTGTACATATACTCAAAATACTCAAAATATTAACTGTCTGGTTATAAATATTAACTGCTGGTTAAAATTTATAAATATTAATAAATATTAACTGCTGGTTAAAACATTTTGTAATGTACTTTTTTCTTCGAGAATCCCTTGCGGACATGTTTCATTTCTTTGTCTTCCTCTCCTTTTGTGTGCACCATTTTCTTATCTGGCATCTTGTCTTTTCTTAAACACATCATATAACTGAAAATTCTGATCTATATTGGAATAAATTTATCTTAAGTTCATCAACATACTACATTGATGAAAAGAAACAAAAGGGAATCGAATACTAATTAGATTGCAAGCTATTTTAATTATAATAATTTATAAAGATTTCGTACGGCATGAATGCTTTAACTGTGTTGGATGAAACTCAGAGAATAGCCATAAACTAGAATTCGAAGGATTCTATTTCCTAAAGATAAATAATTGCGTTAATATTAACTAAATCGTAGACCCATTCTAGTCCTGAGTTTCGAAATACTAATGTTAGTTTAATAGTTTCTTATTATCAGGTTTTATTACGTATGCATACATTCACAGAGAGAAAGAGAGAGTAAAAAGAGAGAAGGGTAGCTGTTATTGCCATAAAAATGTAATAGAAATCATAAACTAAATTGTAAATTTTTGACAATTATCAGATCTTAACTATCTTATATGGTCTTAACTAGTGACCCTGTTGCTCAAAATCGAGCAAATTTCACTTCATTTTCGAAATAAATGTTGTTCTAACTTACGCAGATCAATGTTTTTTGTACTTTAGCATTTCAGTCTTTGCATCTAATTTATCAACTTTAACTAATAATCACGGGCACTCAAACTGAACAATCAGTCGGGCCTCTGAGTAATGAGAATTATTTTTTTAAATTTCTATCATAGACTCCTTTCCTTAGGTGCGGTTTCTTCTGGTTGCTTAGCATCGGGAAAAAAATATTTTGTTTTGTTTCAATGAAGCAACTTGACAGCAAATCGTGTTGTTGGCAAAACTGTTATGGCTCCGTCAGCGGGGGCAGTATATTTTTCTTCAGATTAACTCCTTTTATAGAAAACTAGCTGAAAACCCGTACTTCGCTACAGAGTACATTCAAATTAAATACAACGGTCAATATATGCAATTAATGCCAAAAATATGTATAAATATATTTATAATGAATACAACGATCAATGTATGCAATTGATGTTAAAAAAATACGAAAAAATATATTTATAAAAAAATCGTAACGGACACTTTTATAGACGAAATAATGTAGAAGAAAATATTCAAATTAAATCTAATAGGACATACTAAAGAATATAGTACAGTTAATATAGAACAGTTTGAGAAACATATCTTTTACTGTATTTTAATATTTTTTTGGATAATGTCCAATCGTCTGCCGCATTAGCAAGAAAAGAAAAATATTTTTTGTCTATTTAGTTGTTATGCACGTGACGATAAATTTATTTAAAGTACCAGGAAAAGAAATCACGTGATCAGCATTTAATAAATTAAATTCTAAAAACTAATCTTTAAAAATTCACCAAAAATCAGAAAAGGGAGATAAATATTCGAAAAATATTTCATTTTAAAGTTATGGTCTTTCTCGTGATATAAATTTTATCATCTTCAAATGATTATTTTAAATGCAAACTTAAAAAAAGTCGCTAAAACAGCTTAAAAATTTAATTTTAAAAAATCTAAGAAGAATTTTTCAAAAATCTTTCTTAGTGCACCCCTACACTATAAGAAGAATCGCCATGCAGAATTTCAGAACTTTAGGTTCTGTAGAAGTGGAATGGTATTATTCCTCACAGTGTGTGGCCAATAACGAGTCTATTATAAAGGCTGCAGAGGCAGGGGTAAATAGAGGCTTGTAAACCAGGAGATAACAGAAGAATAGCTGTCGGTGCGGCCAGTGATAGCGATATAAAGTCTATAAATATTAAAAGATGGATGGTCGTTATTTTATGGCCCACAGTAAAAACTTCAGATAAGGGTCAAAGTTGTTTTGCAGAATAAAATTATGGTGGGGAGGTACTTCGTAGACTATGGACAGAGGCTGTTTAATAAGGAACCAATTGGGGCAGGAACTACTGAAAGAAAAACAGCCCACTGCCCAATGAAAATGAGGGGCGGGCCAAAATGGCCCCCCTGTAAACGGACAAGAGCCCCTCAAAGGACGAAAGGAATAGGAGAGGAGGTCCAGATCGATCTCAGACTTGGTTCCTCAGAGTTTAGATGATAGAGAGTCTCGTCTGCCTCAGAGTCTAGGAGAAGTGCCAATATCCCGCTAAGATGTTCCTATACATGACATAATTCTGGGTCCCTGTCGTCTTTTCCACCCTGTCGTCTTATGCCACCATCATCGCTGCACACTTCAGCTATAGTAAGTGCCTCCCCATAGACTCTAAAAATCAACTTTGACAGTATAGTTTGCCTCTGCTTCTGAGTTCTCATATGTAAAAATGTTAATATGAAAGAGATTATTGTACTAGTAGCTATTACAATTTAATTAAAATTTGTGCGTTATCAAATAAATGTATGTTTAAGGCCAATACTTTGTCTTCCTTGCGTGTTCCAACCCATGCATGCATCCATTCTTTTAAGGTAATTTAATTGCCTACAGGTTCAGCGGTTTGGTCTGTGCGTTGTATGTCAGTCAGTCAGTCAGTTACGGAACTGTTTTGTATATATAGACTAGCTATTTGCCCGACGTTGCCCGGGTATTTATTTATCCCAATTTTTTTTTTACATAGTCTGTATATATATATATATATATATATATATATATATATATATATATATATATATATATATATATGTGTGTGTGTGTGTGTGTGTGTGTGTGTGTGTTAGTTAACAAAGAATACGTTTCCGGCAGATTTTGGAGATGATTTAAAGCTGATTTACAGCTTTGAGCAGCCATTTCATGAAATTTTGCAAATAAGCATTCCAACTGTATCATGGTAAATGATATATTGAACAACTCTTTAACTCGTTCACGCCTTTAATTTTATAAAAAAGACATCCCTCGAGTTTTTTTATATAATTTTTTTTACATGTTCTGAAAACGAGCTTTGGCTGAAAGCACTTATTTTCTCCTCTATTGTGTTCGATAGTTTTAAAGGAACGTTCAAGTCATAAAGTTCTCTCAGGTGGAACTTTTAGATTTTTTCCCCTCTTTATGACAACATAAAGCGGATGTCTTTTAGAGTAGTTATATTTTGTTACATTTTTTTATGTGTGCGTGAGTGTGTATGACTCCGTGTTTTTTTTTTCAGAATATATCATTTTTATGAAATTACTTTCAAACATTTTGTAAAGTGAATTTCTTTTTCGCAACTTCTACATGTATTGTTATGAGAGTTACGAGTTTGATTCTTAAAAGTTATAAGTGAAATGTAGGTCTTTATTATGTTTATCACATTGACGGGCATTATTTTATCCAGAATATTTTATTGCCATCGATGGAATGTTTTTTTTACTGAAAGTCAAGTTTAAAAAAAACTTATAATAATTTTAGTGAATTTTCGTGTCTCACGAGGTTGGATTTTAGAACAAAATGTAGCTGTAGCCTCGTGGTAGCCTCTCGTAAACAGTTCTTGAACGCTTTTATAACAAATACGTAAAAATTATTTGAACACATGAATATCTTGAAAATAATCGGTATTAGGATATATTTTTTTACAGGATTACATTGATTTTTTATGTAAAAATTTAAAAAAACATAATGGACTCCAGTTTTCCAGTTCAGTTGCATAAATCTTACTGTATACCTTTCATTGCTGTATTGTTGCAAATAAGGAATTACGTACTTCTTTACGTACTTCTTTAGTCTGGAACTTCTCACATAATTATTTGCCTCTAATTTTAGATAGACAATTATTAATTAGAGACAGATTTTCTGTTAAGATACTTTTAAAAAATTTAGGTATTACACAGAGTGTTTTTTTTAAAACTGACCTCAGAGACATCTGTAGCGCGATCTATCAGCTGGAATTCCACCAAACTTTATGGAGGAAGAAAGGATGACATGGGAAAGAGTTTCCGTGAAAAAAAAATTAATTCCAAAAGTCGCCGATAGGGGAAGATAAGGTGCTCTTGTTGTCGGAGCCCCCGATAATTTGCATAAAAGGCAAGTAAAACATCAAAATACAAATTCATGACTATGTAGTTTGACAGCAGCGCCAGTATTTCGTGCTATAAAGATAAGGGATAAATACCGAAAGAGTTGTAAGCAGACAAATGAATACCAAAGAAATTTCACTGCAACACGACTTTATGCAGCAAATTCACTTCTCCCTCCTTCAATGTGACCACAGTCTTGGTGGACGACACATTGCATCCTGAACACTACGTTCTCATCAGCCAAGTGTTAACATGTCACCAGGAATGTTCATCAAAGTCCGGGATATGTTGTCCTTCAGGGCCGCCAAGTTCGAGACTCCACCAAGATACACCTTAGACTTAAATTACCCCACAGAATGTAACATGGGTTAGGTCCGAGTGTAAGAGCGAGGTGGCCATGTAAGTGGAAAATAATGCGACTGATGGTCCTTTCTTATGTAAAGCGAAGGCGCAACAGATTCCGCACTTTATAGCCCGAAATACTGGCACTGCTGTCGACTACATAGTCGTGAATTTGTATTTTGATGCTTTACTTGCCTGTTATGCAAATTCTCCCGTGCGCCGAAAACAAGAGCGCCATATCTTCCCCTATCGGCGACTTTTGGAACTATTTTTTTTTTCACGGAAACTCTTTCCCATGTCGTCCTTAGTCCCTCTATCAATTTTGGTGGAATTCCGGCTGATAGGTCGCGCTACAGATGGCTCTGAGTACTATCAGTTAAAAAAAAATTACCCTGTATGTAATCTGTATCTAATCATCTTCCTAAATATGAATGTTCATATAAGAATATAACTTTTAATTGATATAACTTTTAATTTCTATCATGTAATCATAAATATAGTTATGAATTTTCATTAATAAAAGAAATTAAAAATATGGTAGTAAACTTTAAAATTAATTTGAAGGATTTAGAATTTTTATTTAAGATAACATATGCATTACCTTTCTTATTCTAAGCTTATAATATAAGCTAATGAATATATCCTAAAAAATATTTAGGGAATTAATTACGGTGAATTCTCTTAAGTAATACTAAAAACAAAAATATAATAATATCTCCTAATAAACTAATACGGTTATTTAGAATTTATTTTCGTTCCGTGATTTGAAGTTCTTTTTATAAAATATTTTGTTGCACTAATGATTAATTTTGTTACATTAATGACCGTATTCTCACTAGAGGAAAAATACACAAAAGTATCTTTTGCAACAAACAGAAAAAAGGGAAAAAATGATAATATTAAAATTTTCCACCTAAATAGCATAAGATGTTAAATACGTGGGAAGGTTGCTTTAAATTTAAGTCTAGACATGTAATATAAAAACTTTAAAATAAAGACAGGGATCTAAAACTTGGGCAAATTTCATGCAGTTATAAATATTTGCGTTTTAACAAAAATGATTCTATTGTTAGACATTTAAATTACTGGGGTTTATCCTAATAAATTATTTCTATTATAAGTGGCATTTGGGCTCGAGGTAGCCTTGTGGTAGTGCAACGGCTTTCGATTCTGAAGGTCCTCGTATCGATTCCCGACACGTGCCATTAAATACCTTCGTGTCTAGACCGGATGTGGGCACATTAAATCCGTAGACCGGAAAGTTCGTATATGATATCAGAGAGGGTGGAAGAAGGTACGATCCCCCTAGGTGCCGACCCTGGGTTTGCTCGGTCAAAATTGAGGTAACAACTAGCTAAGACGGACTCTGACCCTTGTGGTTCTATATAAACCATAGCCGCACACTTTAGCCTGAATCATATATGGACCTGGTCTGAAACTTTCGTCCAAGGGGCATTAGAAACTACAGCAATAACATGAGTGACATTCGTCATTAAACCAATTCTGATATTAAGATATTTTGCAATGCAAAAATAAACCATAAAAATTTTGTTTTAAAACGCAACGGAAAGGTAATGTTGTCCATATTTTTTCAGCTGTAATTATCCGTTATCTGACAATTGGGGTAATAAATTCAATATAGGGTTGAAAACATTTATAATCGTAAATTGAAAACTGTGTAGTAAAACATTAGCAAAAATTCATATGATTAAAAATATTTTTCCCTATCAAAAATTAATTAATTTTCGGGCTTTAAATTTAACTAGATTTCTCATAATCCATCAATTTATTACATGTCGCAGTTATTAATAAGCCATTTCTAATGATAAATTGACGCTAGGCATCTGATATCACTTCCAGCAAATTATATTTAAATAAATCTATTGAAACAAGCCCGTTTCTGTGCCGCAAAATACCCCAGTTCGGCGATAAAATCTCACACATAGTTCATTATCAAAGTGATTCCATCATCCTACTCCATATTAATTGGCGGGTGTAGCTGACTTTTGACGGTAACTGTTGGAACCCACATTTCCTGACAGTTGATTCGCCAGCAGAGAGCAATATTATCCAATAACGTATGCAAATATAAAGTGGTTATACAATGATGACACTCCTAATCTTATCTGGGTCGAGATGTATCCGTTACACCAACAAGCAGTCGTGAGATCGGAAAGCCTGGGATATATTACGACGAATTTGAATGATATTTGTCAGTTATGGAAGAGGAATTAAATGTATTAAATCTGACAAAACTGCGAACACATGAAGTATGAAATTAGAGTTTGTCAAAATATAAGTTCTGTCAAATATCAACGATCTATGATTTTTCAAAATATTGATTTTTCAAAGCTTTTTCAAAACTTTTGATATTGCATTGACAGCATTGTATAATAAAATGCTGTCAATGCAATGTCAAAAATTTTGAAAAAATTGGTCTAAAACAATGGTTCAACCGGTCCGAGAGAACTCAAGAAGTGGTCCGAGAGGTCACGGAATGGAAAGAAAAATTGGTTTCAGAGTTTCAAAATTACCGGTAATTTAAACAATTTTTTAACACTGGGAGCAAAAAAATATTAGTTCCTAATTGATTGTTCAAATTTTAAATATTCCTGAATTTTGAATGTTTTCAGACGTTTTAAGCATGAAAAATCCTTGCTATGCTTAGTTTTCTGTGACGCAGACTCGCAGCATCCCAGCAATTTTACAGCTAGTCAAGCAAATGTAAACTAAAAAATATCGTTCCTTTTTAATGATTACGTAGGCTTTTGTGTTTGCTATTCAGTTTACTTTTACGTTCAATTTGTTATTGCTATAAAGTTTATATGTAACTTTTTTATACAGTTTTTTTATCACAAATAGGTTGTTACCTCAGAAAATAAAACACATTTCTGCCCCTAAAAGGATTGGTTAGGAGATGATCCCAGACAAAGTTTTCTTTTACAAGTGGTCCCCGATCAACTAAATGTTAGGAACCACTGGTCTAAAGGGATAGATTTTTCAAGCACAAAACTTATTATCATCTATTCAAATTTAAATAAAAATTCAGGTAGTCTCATCTAATGAAACTAAAGCGGGTTATTAACGTAGGATTATTTATCGTTGCTTACAAAAGTCTCCATAATAAAATTAAAAGGCTAAAAATAATTTAATATTAACAGTTGTTGATAAGGCTGCCAATAACTTTGGTTTTATATGTAAACAGTTCTTTAAGCAAATAATAACTAAGGGATACAACAAAAAAAACACTGTTTTAGAGATCATACAGAGGCTGTTCACACGTTTTTTAGACGATATATATTGTACTCACAAAACTAAATTACATAAAATTCTTGTGTTTTAAATGTTCTATTTGACATCCCTTATTCTGAACTATCTTTCGACACCGCAATTTCCAGGATAATAATGCCTTTTGAAGTGTCAGAGGAGGTACTCTATACCATTCCTACAGAACAGCTTTCCAGAGTCCTGTAAGGGTTTTGGGACGACGTTTGGCTAATGCAGATTTTAAAAGTCCGAAAGCACAAAAATCCATAGGTGATACATCGGGAGATTTAGTAGGGATATCAGTGAAGGGTATGGCCTGGATCCCAGTTTTTTGTTCTATTTCTTTTCGGAAATTTACAGTGGATTTTGATGTGTGACCGCTAGCTTTGTCTTGATGGAGTCTCACAGATTGATGGCACTGTGGGTAAAGCGATGGTATTTCATTCAGAAAAATTGACGATAAAAAATGTTCCTGATAGTATTTGGAGTTAATCTTGACTTTTTTCCACTCTCTTTATTTTTAACTTGTCATTATAAGAAAAACCAGCAACAATCATGAATCCCTTAGAAAAACTTTCTTTCGATTCTTTGAACCATGTACTTAAATTTTTTTCTCCCCTTTTATGATAATAAATGGCTCTTTTTTTTGCTGCAATCATTTAAATATACCCATGATTCATCTATTGTGACAATTGTTTTCCATTTTTCTTTGGATAAGTGTTTCTCATATAGAATTCTGCAGCGTGTCCTGTGTTCAGCGATAAGATTTGGAAGAAGACGATGCACATTGCGATTTTTCGCTTTCTTAATATTTAAATCAACGTTTATCATTTTGTTTACAGTGGACACCGAGCATTTTAATGATTTTGCAACTGTCCTTTGACTAGGGGGATTTTCTTTTAACATTAAACAACGTACCTTTGCAAAAGTCGAAGATATCCGTTTTTTCCTTGGATACTTGTTTGGAATTTTTGTCCCACTTGAGGCTCCAATTTGACGTTTTTTTCCTTTCTTGTTGACGATATTACCTATCGACGCTTTAGATATCACAAAACCATGACTCTCACATCGTTTTTGGATAACATTTGGAGTATGCATATTTCTCTTCGGAAAGAGCATAAATGTAGCCTTCGAACCACTCCTTTATTAAAAACACCATTTTGAAAAAAAACAAAACTTTCAAGCCGCAGACGATAATTTTGAGTTTTAAAAACATAGTACAATTGCAATTATTTCTTTTGCAGCAAACGATTTTTTATTACCGCTTACCAAAATCGTCTAAAAATTGTGCGAACAACCTCTGTATTCTGCCACTCTTGATTTATAACTCGCGACGACGGGTTTAACGTCTGAAATTTTGCTTGACAGCGAACCGTTATCGAGGAATATTATCCTACGCTAAAAACTACAATCATTTTCTGGATTATACCTGCATAACTGTTTTAAAATGTAAAGAAAAGTTTTGAACACAACAAAATAGTCATACATTTTTATTTAGAAATGGTAACTCAGAAATTGATATAATCAAAATCAGAGCCACTAAAACAAACTGGTGTGATGACCGATGGAATATTTTTATCAAAGATTATCTATAAAACTGATGATAGACATTAGGTATAAAACTTTTATTAGTTCGACTAAGTTTTCTTTTCCATCAATTTAGAATTCAACGTATATGTACATTATAACCATTGGGATAGCGGGTATGAATAACATTTTTTTTTAATTTACTTTCTAGGATTATCGGCTCTATGTACATAGTATTGTTCGGTAGTAAAGGAAATCCTTATATCTTACAACTACACCCCAGACACGTAACAATTACATCTTCAAAGATGGTACTTATGAATCTTATTCAAAAAATGCTAAAGTATGGTAAGATGCTGCTTAAAATGATGCTCTTAAATTTTTTTAAAGGATAGAATAAAAAGCCCCTCTAGACATTTACATACGAATAAAAAACAGCGAAGTTTCAATAAGTAATCGTTTGTCTAAACCATCTATTTATTTATATTTAGTCACGAAATTCCCAGATTTTTATGAAGTTTAGAGCCTTTTATACTTTTGCTTACTCATGGTACTCCAAAAACAAAACAAAGACATCAATAAAAACACTCCGGTATAAACAAATAAATCGAGAAATGACTCTGAATTTAAAAACGAGAAGTAACTTCGCATTATTTTATATTTTCAATACAGATTTGATATCAGACCTAGTTTAAGCTCCAAGATAAGCTCTGTAGTTTTTTTAAACATAAATATAAAAGTAAACATATCGTTACTCAAATAATCAAGAAGCTCTTTTAAGTTAAAAAATATTTTTTTTTGTACCTCCCGATCTATCGTTTTTCTATTTGATAGATTTTAAAGAAGAGTACCTTCATGTTTAAGAAAAATAGATTTATTATCATTGAGTCATAAAAAAACCATTTGATAAAATACGAATAAGGGAATAAAAATATATATTTTTAAATATCTTCAAAGAAGCTGCAGTATTTAATTAAATTTCGGTAAAATTATTTTTAATGAATGTACTTTCATAATTAGCAAAGAATAATTTCAAATTTATGTTTTGTTGATTTAACTAAGTATTTCTAACTCTATTAAAAATATTTTTAAAAGGCGAATAATTTCTTGCAACAAACTAATTAGTTACGCTTCATTTAATTTTAAATTTTTGTTTTTGTTTTATAATTAATGAAAAATAATTGTTAAATCAAAAATTAAAAAATATGTAATGACGTATTAAAAGTGTGAAAATAAATTGAGAAATATATTTTTCTTTCCAAACAAAGAAATTTCTTAAAGTATATCGACAGTCATTTTACTGGTTGTCTATTGGATTTTTTTAAATCTGTGCATGCAGTTAGGGGATTAATTTGTTTTGAAGAAATAGCTAGAAAGCGAATAATCGAATATATTACATCCTTAAATTCTAATCTGAAAGAGAAACTAGCTCATATTTACATGGATGGAGCTAGACTCAGCTTGAAAGGAATAAAATTAAATTTGGAAACAGTCCGGTCGAATCGTTTATTAGAGTGACAGTAGTACGTCCGTTCATTTCAGAAGACGCCTCGGAAGCGAATATCATCTTTCAACCTTAAGCGCGAGAGGCGAGGTACATGTAACTATTATTTTGTAGGGTCAGTAGATATTGGGGCTTGCGATGTGAACCCACTCCTTTCTCCAGACGTATACACGTGTAGAAGTGCAAAGGGATCAGATTCATGGGAAGTTCTGTTGCTAAGGGTTTTAAAGTAATAAAGAAATGTTACTGGGAATTGGATTTAGGAAAGGGAGTTTAAATGCTAGAATGGAGGGCATAATATTTAATTTAATACACACACACACACACATATATATATATATATATGTGTGTGTGTGTGTGTGTGTGTGTGTGTGTGTGTGTGTGTAAGTAAGTAAGTAAGTAACATGGTAGAATGTTTAAATTACTTAATCATTACTTAATTATTAATTTCCTAAGAGCAATTGTCTCCGTGATTGTCTATCCATGACTCTGATGACAGAGGTCATGTGGTATCTTATGTAAGGTTGCGCGAGAGATTGGGGTTTTCGAGGGACGCTACGCCGATTCCTTTGTTATTAATATCGAACTGCTCAATTAATCCACACCCAAGGAAATTTAAAAGAATTTAGAATTTTGAAAGGGATTTGTGGTTTTCTATGTTATATATATATATATATATATATATATACATATATAATAGTTCCGTAACTGACTGATTGACTGACTAACGCACAGTCCAAACGACAGGACCTAAAGGGCTGAAATTTTGCATGGCGATTCTTCTTATAGTGTAGGGGAACTACGGAACTAGGGGGAACTAGGGGGGTGCACTAAGAAAGATTTTTGAAAAATTCTTAGATATTGTAAAATTAAATTTTTAAGCTGTTTTTGTAACTTTTTTGAAAATTGCATTTAAAATAATAATCTGAGGATTATAAAAGTTATAGCACAATAAAGATCCTAAAAGTTCCTTTAAAATGAAATCTTTTTCGAATCTTTACCTCCATTTTCTGATTTTTGATGAATTTTTAAAGATTAATTTTTAGAATTTAATTTATTAAATGCTGAACATGTGGGGTGTTTTTTTCTTTTTGTGATACTTTAAAGTCATTTTGCATCACGTGCATAACAACGATATAGACAAAGAATTTTTTCCTTGCTAATGCAGCAGTAGTTTGGACATTATGCAAAAAAATATTAAAATTCAGTAAAAGATATGTTCCTCAAACTGTACTTTATTAACTGAACTATATTCTTTAGTATGTTCTATTAGATTTAAGTTGAATATTTTCTTCTACATTATTTTGTCCATAAATATATCCGTAATATATCCGTCCATAAATATTCCGTTAATTTTTTTATATATAAATTTATATGAAGGGTAGTAAGTTTATATAGATCTCCTCATCATTCTGTTACTTACATCCCACTGGCTGCTCCTACTTTTTCTATTTTATTTCTTAAACGTCTGAAAAAAACTGAAATTTCAAAATAATAATTGCGAGAAAAATAAAAGCAACATTCCCTTCAGCTGTTTCTAGTTTAAAGACTTCAGCCATTCAATACTAATGACGTCATTTAAGGTTCGAAAAAGTTTCTTCGCTTTTGCTACCATCGACTTATGTAATGTGTACCCTGTTATGGTGAGACTTTTTATAACAGTTTTGCTTCCAGTTTGTTCCTACAAGTGCTTTAAATGCAATCTACACAAAGGATTGGTTAAGATTTCATTTATAGAATTTTGAATAGCTTTAATGCTTTTTATTAAGGCTTCAAAAATGTAACTTTTTCACTTCCGTTCACGGGAAAAAGAGAGGGTGTATTTTCTTTTTTCATTTTTACCACAGAATAACATTTTATATGATTCAATAGAAATGGTACTTTATTTTACTGTGGTTTAACTTCCGTTTATGTATTTAATTCTAAAACCTTAAGTTAAAACAGTTCTTTCTCGCATGTTTTTTCAATATTTTCTCCGTATTTAATATGGCATGTAGATATTATATAAAACAATTTTATAAACATCTATGACTGTACTTAAGTCAAGCTAATAAAACAAGTTATAAAAAGATACATTGAATTATTTTTAACCAATTTAAAACTTTCAAATACTACTTTTAAACCATGCTTAATTATAGAGAGGTAGAGAGATAAATGGTCACTACTGCATCGTTTTAATGATTATCTGCAGTACGAGGAGGAAGCCTTGTGTAGAACAGACGATTTATGGCCGCTTTTTGCTGAAGCAACATACTAAGAAAACTAAGAGATTATAACCACGTGTCGTTTCTTGTTTAACTAGTATTAATAGGTATCTGGAAATCTTACCTACTGTAGGAAGGCTGTTCTAAGTGTATTTTATTTAATATTAGGGATATATTTGTGGTTTATTACACGATCAGAATTCTTTTTATTATTTTTGGCGTGCTAATTTTATCATTTGTATAAATGATATAATGTACGCGGAATATATCTTTCTTCCCCGATGTTTAAATACATTATCAAATACGAAAGTGCACTTTTGAAATAGAAATTCTTGGAGTTTAACCATGCTGTAGCCTCGCTTCATTATCTTTTCGCAATGATTAAAATTTTTGACTTTGGAGAGGAAGCTCTCTCTGGGGATTTCCTCCCGATTCTTTTCTCACTATTTAACAATGTTCAAATGGAGTCATTTTTGAAAACATTATCTTCTAGCCCTTCTTTGTAACACTGTTGCTATCTGGTTCCCTTAACCCTTTCGTGCAACACTTTTTTCTTTAAGGTATTACTTTGTGATTTTTAGTGATTCTGAGTAATTTGGCAAAAGGTTTTAAGACAATAACTTTTATTTAAAAAAATTATGCATACATAAGGATATGGACGTGGGAAGTGTTAATTCCACGGCCAATTTTCGGACTAATACTTGAAGAGTAGTAATTATAATTAGTCTTATAAATTACTACTCTTCAACTAATCCGTGTCTATAGATCAACTAATCTATCTGTATCTAACTGATCTATAGATTTTTGATGTTAAAATAAAGTATAAAGAAAAAAAACAAAAATACTTTCATTTATAGTTGAAAAATAAGAATTTTCGAGTCACAGCGTATGTCTAAAACCGCCACTTGCGAGACAAAATTAGTTGTGTATGGCTATTTCAGTATTTCTTGGAAATACTACAAAAAATATTTATGGCAGTACAATGTTGAATCAAGAACTATTTTCCCTATCAGTGTTTAGCTGTGACAAATAAATATTGAAGGGCGAGATGGCCCAGTTGACAAGAGAAGCGGGCCAGTGATCTGAACGTCTCTGGTTCGATGCTAGTCGCTGCAAATCCATCGCCGTGTACACTAATGGCTGCCGGTGCACGTAAAATCTGTCGTGGCTGCAATGTCCTCCAAGTTCTCAAATTATCTCTGGAGATGCCGGGTCAAGTGCATCGGTCTCGTCATTTGCCTCGGTTCTAAATTTCAGGACCGGCCCTTTAGCCAAGTCGGATTCCGACCCTGCGGTGCTATTAAAAACCGGATTCGTACCACTCTGCCTATTAGCTTTAATTGGACTTGAACTGATAGATACCATCGGTCAAGGGGCATCAAGAACAACAACAACAACAATAAATATTGTTTAATTATCCCGTGGATATTTGAGAAGATATTAGGTGGGAAGCCGAATTCCCACGGCCCACCAAAGGATTAATAACGGTGTCAACACTAATCCTAAAAGATACACATAAGTAGCTCTCTACATGACTTTACAAAAAACACACGACTTTAGGTTGGCTTTCGGCCGAATGTGCAACACTAAATATCTAAATATAACTATAGACTCAATGTTCTAATTTAAATGAATATTTATGGCCCCTTCAATCTTTCAAAAATGATAAAAAGTGAGGAACCACAAACTACAGACATTTTTACCAAGTAAACGATTAGAAACTGAGTCCGGTCCCTATATTTCCGGGATCCAGGTGCACAGGATCCTTAAAAAGTGGAAATTCTGTGTATCTCTTGTAACTGAACCAACCTTAACTCATGATACTATTGAACCCATTTAACTCCCAAAAAGTAAATCAACTAAATTAAGTTGTCTCCGCTATAATGTATCCTAAATTGAATATTAGCGTATCAACAATGCAGGCTTACAAACATAAAGAGAGATAACGCATTACATATATAGTGTGGAACATAATACATTTAGAGTTTTTAAAGAATAGTAAAATTAATAAAGTTTTCTAAGGTATGTACAATATGATGCTTAATTACAATACTGTGATTAATTCTAAAATAATTTCACATGCGTTTTCTAACATTTCAAGAAAATTAAGTTATTTTTATTGATAAATTTTCTATACGAATCTCGGGAAAAAATTGTAGCACGTAAAATGTCGTACTGAACGAAATTTTTCCTTTTATATTTTCGAATAAAAATTCCTTTGTATTAGTTGCATTTTTTATGATATTATAACCGTTAGTTTCGCAATTACAAAAAAATTTCCTGCAACTAGTTTTGTTTCTAATAGACAATACGAAATAGTAACAGCTGTATTCATGTAATTTTTTTTACCTCTTATACTAAATGGAAATGTGGGAAAGGCTTTTAAGCGATTGTCATGAATAATTCTGTGAAAATTATTTGACATTTTCTCACCATTTTCAAGGTATTTTATTTTTAAATACTTCTCAATTAAAACTTTCTACAATACAATTAATCATTTTGTTAAAATTAACATTCATTCATTTGTTGATTCGTTGGGAGCGCTACGGTCATTTTTTGCTACACGAGAATTGTCATTTATTAATAAATACAATCTTTATATTAATATTAAAGCTTAAAATTTTTGATAGCTATTAAAAATGATTTGTCAAGTTCTATGCAATATATATCAATAAATACACTGAAGTGCCACTGATTTAGGGATAGCAAAGTCTATGCAAATTGTGTAGCGCTGCGTAACATGTATGCGCAAGTGAGGGCGCTGTGGTAACTGCATATATAGCGCGTACTGTGGTTGTTCTGAATTAGTTCTTGGAATTGCCAGTATGGGTAAACTGCATGATTTAGACGCTTCGATTGCGGACGAATCGTAGATGCGCGACGCATGGGCCATTCAATTTCCGAAATCGTCAGACAGCTCGGATTTTCAAGGTCGACAGTGTCAAGAGTATACCAAGAATACATGGATGGTGGAAAAAAAATAGCGATCGGGCAAACTGCAAAGGACAATTAGCCTTGACAGTGCATGGTGAGAGACGGCTCAGGCGTATTGTACGTAGCCAGCGAAGCCAAATATTAGCTCAAATTACCACCCAGTTTAATGACGGTGCCAGTCGTACAGTCAGTAAACGGACTGTGCAACGCTCGCTTCACCGTATGGGTTTCGGGAGCCGTCGACCTACGAGAGTACCATTGCTCTATACTCGCCATCTGGCTGCACGTTTTGCCTGGGCAAGAGAGCACAGAGACTGGAGTGTAGAGGACTGGAAACGAGTAGCATGGAGTGATGAGTCTCGATTCCGACTACATAACGCCGACGGTAGGCTGAGAATATGGCGTCAGGCTCATGAAGCCATGGATCCTGCATGCCTGGCTGGAACTGTACAAAGGCATGGTGGCTCAATCATGGTCTGGGGTGTTTTTTCGTGGCACAGTTTGGGATCTTTGGTGAGTGTACCAATCTCTCTCAATGCAATTCGGTACGTAGAGTTGCTGGGTGATCACCTCCATCCGTTTATGCTGTTCTGTTATCCGCACGGTAATGGAGTTTTCCAGCAAGACAACTGTACCTCTCACAAGTCCCGTTTGGCTACCGGCTGGTTGGATGAGCATTCCTCTGACTTATCTGTCATGAATTGGCCACCTAAAAGCCCAGACTTAAATCCTATTGAGCATCTTTGGGATGTTTTAGAACAAGGCGTGAAAGGCTATCACACAGTACCAAAGAACCTTACTGAATTATGGACAGCTTTAGCCAATATTTGTCAAGCCATTGCCGTGGAACGTTTCCAGAAACTTGTTGAATCTATGCCTCGTCGTGTGGCAGCCATTATCAAGGCCAGAGGAGGCCCAACTCGTTACTAGGTAGGTTTCTCTAATTCAGTGGCACTTTAATGTATATATCGTCGGCAAAAAGTAGTTTTCTTTTATCTTCCCAGGAAAATTCCATTGACTTCAGTTTCGTCTAGCTCAATGATTTTTTCAATTTCTTCCACCACCTTCCCTCAATTGCTTTTAGTTCTATTATTTTTAAGGTTAAGGTTTATATTTAATTCTTATTGTTTTTCTTGGGGCTATTAAATTTGCGTTTTATGCCTTATTTCTCTCATGGTAACGTCCAATGGAAATAATTACTGTGTGTGTTTTCAATATGAAAAATTGTGTCTCTTTTACAATTACGTGACAACTTTTCTTTTCAATTTTAAATACGATTGGAGCATATTGTAGCGAGACGTTCGAATGGTTGCGTGGCAAAGTAAAAACAATTTTCCGAGTAGTATAGATGATAAGGTCAGAGGTTTACTAAAACGTAACAAAAATTTAATAGAAACATAGTAAGATCAATTTAAAATCTCTGAGTAGAACTAGACTAGTACAAAAGATTATAACGGTGGAAAATCCAACGAGTTGAAATACCATGCGACCGTCTAGCCCAGATGTTAATGGGGCTGTAGTGAAATTAAGCAGATTCTCGCATATATAGTCGACTTTAATTCTTCACCGTTGGCAGGCATCTTCTTGGAAGTTGTTAGCTAACGATGACACCCTTGCTTCTCGACGATCATTTCGGAAAGTTTTATGACTGTTGTAGTGTCAGAATCGCTGAGATATTGCCACGAAAATACAGGTTTACTAGTGGCGTGCTTGAGATAGTTATGTTTTCGTACAGTTCCCCCCCCCCCTGCATTTTCTCAGGGATCGGTATGCATGGGCTAGAATTTTTGGCGAGAACCTCTGATGTGATATTAATCCATTTGGGATCTGCACAGATGTTCAGAAGCAGTGGGAACCCGAACCGTCATATGAGAAAACACCCCCATACTTGTGGTAGTCACAATATATATTTTCAAGAACCACATCGTGTTTCTATTTGTTAGCCTTAGAGAGTTATCTAATTCACTCATTGTGCCAAACACTGAATTATAAACTAAATATTTTGGGCACGGACATTTCATTGCATTACATTTAATTCTAAATTTTTGGGGCATTTGGGCTACAGCAAGACAATATCTTGTACGCTTCTACACCATGCTAACAATACTTCTTAAAGAATCTGTTTTTAAATATAGTCATTCTGTTTGCCTATTACAGGTCTTGGACTTAATTTGACTAGACTTAAACAATTATATATCATACACATTGACTTTAAAGCCATTCCATCTGATCTTTATCTACCCGATTCCGCTCAGCTGTGTACTGCGGAAATACGCGTTAGAGGTAAATAAGTTCGCTCTAACTGTTTAACTAAACGCGCGGGAGTGTTTCAGTGAATACATCCTGTTGCCAACAATATTTATCAAACAAATGTATCTCAAAACTGTGTTATTTCACTTTCTCTAGTTACATTATTCAGAGAGTTTAACCAATGACTGTTAGAATCAATATTAGCAGGAGTAATTTCTGAAATTATTGGAAAATATCGCTAATAGAGTGAATACCAAATTGTGACATAGAATTTAGATTAATCATTCGATTTCCTGCCATTAATAAGGTTTCAATAGAAGCAGATCTTTCAATGATTAACAGTTGAGGCATGAATTTCGTGTAGGGGAAAACTTTTAAAAGTTTTAGGGATATAAGCGAAACTTATTGGTTGTGATTAAGGTGATTAATGTACGAGCAGATAATATAAGGTAACTCATGCATTAAAATGTAAGAATGGTACATTAAAGAAAATAGTAATGTAATAATACACCATATAAAATTTATCGTAAAAATTATAATTTTCCAAGTAGCCTTAAACAAATTACTAATTTAAAAGTATCGGAACCGTTACCATTTTCTAGTACTGAGATTTTTCACTGCAGCATAATGTGGCACATGTAAAAAAAGAAGCTTAAAAGACCAGTAGGGGAAATATATTCATTTTAGAGTCTTATTAAAGTATTAAGGTCTAATACAGTTGCGCTGTACAAACTGGCATAACATTATATAATGCTTTGGCAAAAAAGAGCTTGTCTTTATTCGGAATAAATATGAGAATTTGTCATGAAACCGTACATATTTCTGTCTCCAAGTGCAAGAGATAATAACAGATACATGTTCATGAAATTTTCCCATCATAATGTGCAAAATCACAAAGCAAAAGTAAAATCTCATAAACTAGCATGCAGTCATTTAGGTGAAAGACCTCTGTTTTTTGGTAAAATCATTTCCACACAAACCGTTAATCAAGTGGTACGAGATTAATAGATATAGGCAATTATTCACTACGTTACACGGGTTTTCAAAGCAACTCCACGTGCAATATGTCGGGGCACTCTTGAACTCATTATATCAACCACTATTTACACTCGTTATCGACACTGTCGGTAACTATCCGTCAGCTGATTCAGTAGGGCCCTTTGTTAATATACGCCTGAGAATTAACCAGGAAATCATGCAAGAATAAAGCCAAAGAGCTCCCCCCCCCTACACACACACACACTTCATGTAATATACCTTAAATTTCATTACTTCAAGTATCAGTATGAGATATTCATAAAAAAAATGTCTGCCTTAGGATATAAATAGCTGCGTATCGTGGGGGAGGGGGAGCTATTACTAAGCTTTCACAGATCTTACATTCGTGCCTTAGCACGCTATGCTGCAAAGGTGGGCATCGAAACAAACCTTCTGAAAATATGAAAAAAGACATCTCCATAAAATAAGGAAATCGAGCTCTTCAATACTAAAGTCTGCGCAGCAACTTTCTACCAAATTAAATGCCTTCACCTTAGTCGCCTCTTCAAAACTATGGTCAGGACTTGTTGAGAAAGTGGCGCTGCTGAGCAAAAAGATTTATGTAACTTTTGCGTCTGCGCAAAAATTTCTTTCTGTTCTCGTTGTTTCGAAATATATATGTGTTATGTGAAAGAGGGGGTTTCCGCCACAAAATATTGTTTCGTTTTATAAAAAAATATTAAAACGGATACCACTGGATTCGCTATTTAACTAGTACAGGATCTATCATAAGTAGTTATTCGTCGTTATACTGAACCTGCAATCGATTTCATTTTATTCGTGTTTCGGAAACAGGACTAAAGAGCAAACTGGCTTCATCTCAACACGCGTCACTCTACATAAGTCATTTAAACATTTCAAAGAAAGTGAGAATCTTTGGTACAGAAATATATGAGTATTTATATCAAACTTACATTGGTGATTACTCACGAATTTCAAAACAGGATGATAGGTAAGTTTATTATATACTCCTATAGATGCTTTAAAAAATTAGATTGTGAGAAAAAAATATCTTTCTGTAAGTGCATCAATTGAATCCTATAAAAAAAGTTTAATTTTCACTCACTTCCTGACACACCTACGCCTGCTAAATAGTGAGAATTTAGAACAGAAACATGGTGTTATCTTTACCTCTGTAATTCAAACAGGTCAGTTTTCAAATTCTTTAAATTCGTGTTTTTATTTACTCGAGTTATTTTGCCATTCATAGCCTCATATTTTATTTAACAATAAATGAGGGGAAAATATTCTCTATTTGTCATGTACATTTTTCTATTGAGTAATTTGAAAAAAGGCAACAGTGTTAAATAAATTTCATTAGATTATAATGAAAAATTTAGGAAACAAACATGTACTTTGTGGAATCTGTGAAAGGAAGGCAAGATCTTTTGGACAAAATTATGGTTAGTTGTCAAAATTTATTAAATCTTTCTTTATTATTTTATACTTATATATTGAATATTTTTTATGTTCAACATATATTTATGAATGTCCTTTGTTATTTATTGGATGTATCAATTGTATTAGATCTAGTTTTGTTCAGTTTAAAATTAGATGTATTATTGTGCCAAATTGTGCCTTAATTATTAAATCCAGTATTATAGTAAATTGCAACATATATATTAAATCCATCATTGTTACAAATTGACACAGTTGCGTTGGCTCTAACTCATTGATCCACATTACAATAATTACATTGTTGTCAACATCGTTTAAAATTACTAGAATTAAATTTTAGAACAGAAATAACCGTAATGTTTCGGTAAAGTTGACAGTAAAAAGTGGCCAAATCGTCCATCTATATAAAAAAGTATTTTTTCGTCACGAACAGATAAAAAAACGCCCACACAGTTTTAGCTTTAGAAATTTGAATTAACCTACTTTTTACTGATACTTGTAAGGAAATATTAAGGATATTTTCTCGCAATTGCATTAGAACCAAGGGACATTTTAATAACGCAATTAATTTAATCAGTAGTGTTAAAATTATGATAATTCTATAATAAAATCGACATATTGCAATTCGAAACAATAGAGTTTCAAATTAATGTAGATGTTCTTCAAACCGAAACAGCAAATCACAGAAACATTATTTTAAATAAATAGCGTTTTAATACTATTCAGTACTGTAGCAATTTAAACTCATACTGTAACCAATTCATACAATTAAAACAGAGAACTATTTTTGTCATTCGAATGAACTTCGTAACATTTTGGCGCTACATTATGACTCAGCACTACAAGATAGCTATGTTTATTAAAATTAAGTATAGATGCAGATTCATTCCCAGTTAAATGACTATAATTTGCGTGTTAAAATATATGCTGAAGATTTTAGCATAAACAGTTGTCACTGAATCCGTTTACATTGTTATATTTAAACAGAATTTAGTCGAAATGGGGACAACCAATTAAAGAATTGCATGATATAAATCAACGTTGACAGATCCGTAATCGAAATGCAATGCCATTAACAGAACTTGATATTTGTTTGCATACTCATGAAATATTCGATAATCGAAAAACACAAGCTGACGCCCAGAAGCTAGAACACTGTTATTTTATGCGATCCTAATATCAGGAAAATTATTCCATGACGAATTAATTGCTTCTTATTGAACGTACCTCGTATTGCTGACGTATCGAAAAATTCTATAACTGCAAAATGAAACTCAATATTCCTGGCTCATGAATTATTAACATCGCAATTTGATGACATATGAGGCTCAATAGCTTATCAATCGTTAAAATGTGGATCTACCAGCAGGCTCTATACTGTTAAAGATCAGTAAACTTTCGTAATTCTGTCACTGTCTCTCTTTCTTTTCGAAGATAATATAATTTTAGAATCCTTCATATAATTATTTATTCCATTTTTATTACTACAGCGTTTTAGTTCAACCTCCTCCCTTTTTTAATTATCTTTAATTTGTAGCATTGTACCTTTAAAGCATAAGTTTTGAAAAAAGACAAGGTATCAGATTAATATTTAATCTTAGAGACACTCGCTCGCACATCTATCCACACCTGTATATATATATATATATAATATATATATATATATATATATATATAATATATATATATATATATATATATATATATATATATATATATATATATATATATGTATATATATATTTTCATTATAGTAAATCTCAATTTCATATTGTCTGAGGTTATAATATTCATGCTTCTTTTACACGTGCTTCTTTGTGTTTGTTACATTTTCTGTATAATTTTTTTATCGGTGCTTTTATATTCAGTTAATTTTTCTAGTCATTTTAAAACACATTTTACATTGTATGAACATTTTTTATACATATAAGGAAACTTGTAATCATTGAGATATTCTACAGGAGTTCATTTCTCTGGGACATTCTAATAAATGTTGTTAAATATAACCTAATTCGCATTATTGTATGATAATTTTGGTGTTCACGAATCTCTGGTTACATACGTACAATACAGATGTACGTATACTTAAATCACTACTTTGCAGATTCTTATTTTTCTGTAGTAATTGCTGGAAGATTAAAAATAGAATGGAAGATTAAGAATACTATAAACATGGTGTAGGGCCCAGAACCGTTAAAAATATGTTTCTTTCTTATTTGGGGCTATAGCTGTGCCATGCTAAGCTATCCATAGTAAGGGGTCAAAACCAAAGTTCACTGTTTCTATGATGTATTCTGGAGATGCCCTATTCTGCATCGTTTCTTTCTATAAGCGTGTATTCAAGAACGTTATCGTTATATTTACAGCAGAGTAATGGCTATAATGAATTCTTTTAGTCTTTTCCACATTTCTCTCTATGTATCGATCTATCTATCGATCTATCTATCAATCTATCTATCTAACTATATATATATATATATATATATATATATATATATATATATATATATATATATATATATATATATATATATATATATATATATATATATTGCACATCTGTATATGTATATACTAGCTGAGTGGCAACCCGATGTGTTGCCTTTTTGATTTAAAATGAAATGGTTTCATTTCTTAAATATTAAAAACTGTTTAATCACTTTTAAAAATATATAAGAATTTATAAAACAAAAAAAATATTTTAAATTATATTTTTCAAATTTCGGTTTTTGGCTTTTGAAATAATTCTTTCGAATTTCCGTTTCCAAATTTTGCTTTTTAAATGAAAAAAAAGTTCATTCATTCAGAAAAAATTCTAAAAGCTCTAGCGTCTCATTTCCTTTAAAAAAAATTAATTCTGATACTTTAAGATTATTTCTGGATTTCAATTATTAAATGACTCGTTCTCAACTAATTATTTTTCTTTTTGGCAACATGGCCAAATGTAAATATTAAATCTCGTGGGGGAAAAAGTGCTTAAAAAATAGAAAGGCAGTTCTGATGAATTCAAAATTGGTGGAGGAAGAGTCCTGATCACTTCCTCATTAATTAGAAACAAATTTGACGAACTTGCTGGAATTATTAGTGAGTAAAATAATAAGTCGAAAAATTACGAAGACGGCATTCAAGTTACATTAAGATACAATGATGATAAGCGCGGGAAATTTCAAAAGTGAGTTTTGTAAGTACGCTTTTTAGAATGATAACATTTTTTTATTAAATGTATTTGGTATATTTTGAAAGCTGAATATCTAAAAAATGCCGTTAAATCGTAAAATTGACATTAATAGGTCCAGAAAACCGAAATATCTGTACATGAAAATTGTCGATTTCGTGAAATTCGGAAAACTGCTTTGGGAATAAAGCTTCGTTTCCAGTGAAAAACATTCAGAAACTTTTTAAAAATGTGCATATCCTTAAACATGAAGAGTTGTAAAACATATAGAAATAAAAAATTTGTCAATTGGTGGGCGGAAAATTTTAATTTTGGATGCATGAAAATAGTGGAAATTTGCGAAACGGAAAGGAGCTGGCCCACCAGGAATGACAGCTGTTTCTGTTGTCCGCTTCTTTTGAGTTCGGCGGTTTTAATTTAATAATTAAAAAAGCTTAAAGTTTTGAAAGTTGAGGATGATATCAGTGCACACGTCTCATCCGTCCGCGTCCATCGGTACCAGTCGTGATATCCTACTATGCTCGGTTCGAGAGATTAGCCTGTCCCTGTGTCTTCTCACAAACAAACAAACGTTTGTTTACCTTCAGCTGTTAATAGTAAGATATATATATATATATATATATATATATATATATATATATATATATATATATATATATATATATATATATATATATATATATATATGTCACGACCCTTTCGCCGTGCACCCATCTAAAAAACTCTACTTACTCTAAATGCAGTCATCAATCAGTAGGCTGGTGGAAGAACTAATACTGAATTAACTTTTAAACACCTCTTTTTTAATTAACATTAATCAAATACCCAATTAATCCAGCTAAATCGCCATTTTCCATCATCTCACAGAGCTCCCGACAGACGCACGTCTTGACTCTATCAAAGATTTCCCCGAACTGCGTAATTTCTTTCTCTTTCGTTATATAAGTCACATGAGGCCTAGACCCTCTTCTAGAGCCCCCGCGAACATCCAATGATTATGTAAGATAATGCGCATGCCAGCGAATGACCCTGAACTTTTCGCTGCGAAACACACTCACTTCCAGAATTTGACCACACTAGAACTTTACTAGAAAAATTACTGTTTAACGCTCATTAATATTATTAACTATAGATTATGCTTTAATCATCACAATTCCCTCCCTTTCCCCTGGAGGCGCGCACACAAGGAGTAGCTAATTCCATGTGGCAACACCCCAGAAGAGCAAAATCATCAAATCAGCCAACTGGAAAACATGCTGAGTAGGGACGTCTCCCCACACAGCAAAGATCCCAGTGAAAAACAACAGCATTATTCCTAAAATTTTACTTGCTAAAATTTAAACCAAAACCGAGAAATTAATCCCTACGTGCGATTAGCTGGACCAAAATGAGGTGTTGTTACAGGATACATAAGTCTCCATTTGAGACAGAACTTCACATAAAAGAACACTAAACATTACTTTTTATCTGTGCACAAAAACAAAAAGAAGTACTAAATCACTAGAATATAACAGTTCTGAATATCACAATAACACTAAAAGCCAAGAATGAAAATGTTAAAAATCACTCAATAGAATTAAGAATACACAATTAATGAGATTATTTAAATGTATGAGATAAACAGTAAATTGTATCTTAAAAAGTATGGAATCAAAATGAATCATCCTTCAAATTTCTTTACAATTCTCAAAATAAATGACTTTCTCATTTTTTATTCTTATGCAATTTTCATAATCATTCAATAATCAACTAAAAACTCTAACCAATATGTGAATTGAAGGAAATATGTAAAATTGCTCATTCTTGTTCAAAACTTAAATCCTTCAGTTAAATCGTAAAATATGTTATAAACTCACATTTTAATCAATATTGCTTATACAATCCTACCATTACAAAAATTGAAACATATCAAAATCCCTCACTCTATATCTATAAAAACAATACTATTATGATTTCCATACCTTCTTTTTAAAAATCACATAATATAAATATAATTTTTATCACTACATAAAAACACTCAAAATATATTTTATTAAAACTTCAATCAAAATAAAACACTTCAAAAATTAAAATATTAAAACACAAAAATCACATAATAAAAAAATTAAAAAAACAGAATGGACCATCACCAGCAATGAAGAATCTGCAGAATTTTTCTTTTTCTTTTCTCAATGCTTAAAATCTGATAGTCTACTTTGTTTCCCGCCCCCCCTCATTAAATCTGAAGCTCTGAAGAATCTGCAGAATTTTTCTTTTTCTTTTACCAATGCTTAAAATCTGATAGTTTACTTTGTCCCCCCCCCCTCAAGACAACAAAAAGCTGTATTACATAATTTAGTTTCGTAGAATAACAATAATAATTTTTATTTCCAGTGTCAAGTATTAATTAATCGAAAACATGAAATAAGTCTATTAAAACTCAATATTCTAATCAAAATCCTACACATAAACATCAAAATCTAATTCAGTAGTCCAAAACTCCACTGAAATTATAATGTTTAATGCAAACTTATTGGGAAGTGCCGTCAGAAAAAGTTAAGTGCCCAAATCCATAGTTGTACCAAAGTGTTTCCCGTTCTTCAGTAAAACCTGGGTGGGTATCATCAGTATAAAGTATGGATATATTTATCCGAAATTTAACTGAATTTAGTTTAGACTCTGACGTCAACTCCAAATAACATTCTATTTTTACATCAAAACAAGCTAACTATTAAGAACTTCAAAAATCATAGACCTGTGTCAGTTACAATAATTAAATCATAAATTTGTGGCTTACCTTAAGAAACTTTAACATTTCTTTTTCTTCAATCAACATGCAAATTAATTAGAAAATAATTTACTAGCATTTTTCATAAACTACTTTTGGTGATCTGGATAATGTTTGATAACAGTAGTATACACTTGTGATGTCTCATATTCTTCAATGTTTTAAAACACGCACGTCACAGAATTCCGCAATGGTTTAATGCCGAATGTTGCCTGTCGAAATCACAAATAAATCACCACTATCTTAAAGACACAATAATTCACGCTGGTTGCACCGGATAATGAAATCATTTTTTTCCTGTCGGTCATCCCGATGACTATATGCCGCATTAATTACGTTTTGTCTCGCTGAAAACTCTGGAAAATATAATACACAGATATGAAGATCAGCATCTCACGGCACTGTATTGGAAAATCTCCTTGTTGAACTAGGAGCAGATACATCCCGAACAAAAACATGCACACGATGCTGAAAATGAATGGTAGAAAATAGTTGACACACTGCAGCATACAGAAACAACCACCTCACAAGTGGCGGATAATTCCTTTTGAAGATGGCGGAGAGCATCCATCGTGAGAGCACTCATAAATGTGAAGACAGCGTAGGCACCTTCTCGCTGGCATTAAGAGACGAACGACAAGCATTGCAGCTCTAACCAAAATATTCTAAAACTGATATTTACTTTCCGATTGACATGGCGCTGTCGCGGAGATGACAGATGACGAAAAATGGGAAACATTAAATTTAAATTTATTCCTATACCTAATTTTAAAAAGCAAGGGGGTTCGAGAACGCGATTCGGATATCCTGCTCGTCTCTTTGTAACGACTCTTTCGCCGTGCACCCATCTAAAGCAGTCTACTTACTCTAAATGCAGTCATCAGACAGTAGGCCGGTGGAAGAACTAATACTGAATTAACTTTTAAACACCTCTTTATTAATTAACATTAATCAAATATCCAATTAATCCAGCTAAATCGCCATTTTCCATCATCTCCCAGAGCTACCGACAGACGCACATCTTGACTCTATCAAAGATTTCCCCGAACTGCGTAATTTTTTTCTCTTCCGTTATACAAGTCACATGAGGCGTAGACCCTCTTCTAGAGCCCCCGCGAACATCCGATGATTATGTAAGATAACGCGCGTGCGAGCGAATGACCCTGAATTTTTCGCTGCGAAACACACTCACTTCCTGAATTTGACCACACTAGAACTTTACTAGAAAAATTACTGTTTAACGCTCATTAATATAATTAACTATAGATTATGCTTCAATCATCACACACATATATATATATATATATAAATGTATATATATATATATATATATATATATATATATATATATATATATATATATATATATATATATATATATATATATATATATATATATATATATATATATGCATGTATATATATATGTATATATACATATATATATATATATATATATATATATATATGTATGTATATATATATGTATATATACATGTATGTATATATATATATATATATATATATATATATATATATATATATATATATATATATATATATATATGTATATATATATGTGTGTGTGTAAGGTTATTAAATATTGGGGGCGATTGCGCGAACTTAAAACGGGATTTTAGTTATTAAAATATAGGATTAACAATTTAAAAGTGTGCGAGCTCAAATAAGCGGTGGAAAGTATGGCAGCGTAAATAGAATTAATGGGTTTGCTTGATTCAATTTCCAAAGAACCACAGAACTACATGGGAGTATTTTAGGTAGATGCAACCTTGAGCTGACGTTAAGAAATGAAATGCTTAGTTCAGCATCAAGATCATCCGACATGACGAAATGAATAAGTTATGATCTTCGGTAGCGCGTTAATAAAACTTAAGGACAAAGGAGATCTTCAGAGCCATGGAGAGATAGCAACGAGTAAAGACGTGTGCCGTAGGCGTACGGTTTTATATTTGGGTGGGGCAATAAAATTAGCTTAATGGAGCTGAGTAATTATTGGAAATTTAATAGAGATGTTTAGGATGCTCAATTGGAGAGTGGTTATGCCTGTTGTGTTCACATCTTGTTGTTTGATCTTAGCGCCAGCTCAAGGCTACATCTACCTAAAATTCTCCTATGTGGTTCTGTGGTTGTTCGGAAATTGAATCAAGCCAACCCATTAATTCTATTTTCACTGCCATACATTTCACCGCTTATTTGAACTTCCAGACATTTAAATTGTTAATCCTATATTTTAATAACTAAAATCCCGTTTTAAGGTCGCGCGATCGCCTCCCATATTTGATAACCTTATATATATATATATATATATATATATATATATATATATATATATATATATATATATATATATATATATATATATATATATATATATATATATATATATATATATATATATATATATATATATACACTTTCTATTTTTCATGGCAGATTAATATTTCTATATTATTGTTATAGCTGAATAGTAAAAGTTGGCAATTTGAAGAAATTGAATATTTACTTTATGACTTTTAATAGGAATGATGATAAAATCCCTTTTTCTGTCCGCCATGTACGAAGTTTGGAAAAAAAAACTGTCACTGCAATAACTCATTTTCTTACAAGAGAAATAATATGAGTCGTAAAAATAATAAAGTATTAAAAACATATTTTGAAATAGTATTAAATCTATGAAAGTTAAATCTGGACGGTAAGAGCTTTTTTGCCATGGAAGTATTAATATTTTAGGTTATGATAACAAAATTAGAAAAATATATTTTTTTTCGAGTCGACGCGTAGCCATGGAAACCAATCAGCGTTAATAAAAAAGAAACTTTTTCGTCAACCTTGTTACCCCCTAAAAATGTCTTTTAATGACGCAATTAGATTGGAAGAGGATTTTTTTGTATATACAAATTAAACACATTGTGCCGAGACAAGTTTGTTCAAAGGAAAAAAAACTGCATTTGATGGGAAGGAAAGGATAATAAAGGAAACTTTTAAACTGATTGACGAAGTACATTCTGGAGATATTTGGAGAGAAAATTGTAAAAATAGATAGGGCTGGACAGACAAGAAAATATGTAGTTAAAGTGTAATTGCAATATAAGTAATGATTTTTTTTATGAGTTAGAATGTAATTTCATAAGCAGTAGTAAAATATTTATGTTCTCCCATAATAACACATGAAAATTCTGTTTGACATTTCTCAGCTATACTTATTGCTTTCAAAGTAAACAACCAGAGATAGATTCGATTTTTTTTAAACTGACAAAAAAAAAACATGACGTAAATAAACATAATACATGATATTAAAATGTATGAAAAAATAACAAATGCTTATAATTTATTTCATTTTTTTACCTTGCATCTTAAGAGGAAAGGTTCAATGATTTGCAGTTTTGAGATCAGGACTAATATGATCTAAATTCTAAAAATTTCTATGTATTCAATTTTTATAAATCACAAGGACAAATTTTTAACAATTTTTCCTATATGCAAAAGTAAAATAAAAGATGCAAACAGAGATATTAAAAAAACTAAACTCATGGCACAACAGTCGGCTGTGGACCAAGGCCAGCGGTGTCCATCTCCGCTTTCTTGACAGTGGGCTTGGGGTGCCATACAGAATATGTCTCAGTCAGGTGGTCAACCTGACGTAGGACCCCCCAGAGTTTAGTTCCCAAACATGCTTGGTCCTCATTTGATCGACCCACTCAAGGGATGAAAGGATGAGTCGATCCTGACCAGTCGCAGGGTCGAACCCTGGACATGTTGCGTGGCAGCTTGAAAACAGAGCTATTAGTTCAAAGATATATCCCAAACTAAACATGCCCTAAATTTTTAATTTTTTTAATTTTTAAACAAAATTGTTAAAAAAAATTTTATGCGTGAAATAACTTTAGTACGGAAACACATTCATATAAGAAAAATATCACATACATATGAGAAAAAAGATCATTATAAAATGTGTTTAGATAAAAAATTCTGACGCTAATTAGATCTCGGTGCCCATGCAATCTAGGCATGTGACTTTACGCGTTCTGTACCAAATTACACTTAACAATATCCTTCTCAGAGCTCTAATTTTGTGAATGTAAAAAGTGCTTTAGTTTCACTTTAATAAGGAGAGTTTTTGAGCTATATTTTTCTAACTTATTGCAAATTCGTCCAGAACGGTGGGTCAATACAATATCTATCATGAACAACACAGCTCTGCGTATTTTCTTATAGTATAAAAATAATGAATGTAATTAAAATAAATGCAAATGAGAGAGTACACTTTGAAACGAAGCCAGAGCTTTTAGCAATTAAAATTATCCTTTGCTTATATTAAAAACATTTATCACAGCACTAATTAAAATGAAGGAGAGATATATTAGAAAAGTGTATTTTTTGCGTAGTTATAAAAATTTTTCACTGCCTGATTACAAGGCCGGAAAAATATTTTAATTCTATCCACTTACACTGTTACCATGGAAACTTCCCTGTGTTTGAAAAGAAAGCGAATTTTCATCATTCTCACTAACAGTAAAAAAATGTCTTTTAAGGATGCAATTAGAAAGAAAGGGAAGTTTTTACACAAATTAAATATATTGTATCAAAAACTTTTTTTTTCCATAAGAAAAATTTCCTCGTAGAATGAACCAGAAGAGATGAAAGGGAATTTATTTTTATTTCTTAGCGAAAACTCGAATGTGAGACAATTAGAAAAATATTTTGTGAATAACGAAGTAATATGCTGATATGGCGTGAATTAAATATTCAGATCTCTTTTTTCTTTCTTAAAACGAGAAAATAATGGAGTTCGAAGAAGGAAGGGACATTTGTTAGTGAAAAGAATTTTATTTTTAAAATCAAAAGCCGGACGATAGCTGAACGGTTAAAGCTGCTGAATACTAACCCTATTAGATTCGCTCACCTCAATGTTAACCTATGGGGAAACTGTGTTTAAAGATTGCCGACTTCGATTTAAAGATTTTCTTTAAAAAATTGTGCTCCGTAATAGCGAAGGAAGTTTTACACCTTGGAGCAATTTTTGTTTAACGCTTCAGCGGGCGCGCCCGTGTACAAAGTGCAACATTTTCGTAATTTTGAATGGTTTGTTTTTACTAGTAAGGTTTGAATGTTCCAAGCAGTTTCTATTTACAGCTACACAGTTTCTAATGCAAGTCTGATTTTCTGACCCTTTTATTCCTTTCCATTCACTGTTAGTCCTGATTTAACCGTGGTAAACTAGCGATTATACTGGATTACAATACGACAAAAGCAGGAGTTGATGTAGTCGATAAAATGTGCAGCTATTACACAGTATACCGCATATCACGAAGATGGACAATCTTATTGTTTTTTAGGTTTTTGACATAATAGGAATCAATTCGCAAGTTGTCCTTAGATCCAATAAACCGGACAGTTTTGAAATAAGGCGATTGCATCTGCATTCTTTGGCCTTTAATTATAAATATACCTGAATATTATCAACATTTCATATCTTATCATAAAACGTAGAATTATTATTTTCAATTTGAAAAATAAAGTTTATTACAAAAGGAATAATCAAGGTTGAAAGAGACGTTGCACTTCGTGCAACGTGCGCCTGCTGTTGTGTTCCAAAAATTGGCACGCCCACTGAAGGGTTAAAAAAAGTGTAAATAATATTTTAAAATTTAAATTATTCGGTGAAAAAAATCTGGTATAGTGTGTTTTAAACACTCATAAAGTCCTTTGGTAGACGAAATTTATGAAATGAATCCTGTTCCCAGGTACAGAAAAGTTCAAGCTATCTGAAAATGTCATTATTATTCGATTATAAGCATTTATGTAGATGTAAATAGTAGACACATTTCCTCCATAGGGTAACATTGAGGTGAGAGAATCCAATAGGGTTTGTATACAGCAGCCTTAAGGTACTGGCATTCGGTACCCGTGGGTTCGATTCTGATGTTGACAAGGAAGTTTGTAGCCGTTCGAAATGAGCAGTTCTACAGTTAGTTCCGGTCTAATTAATCATCCTGTAGCAAATTAGACAGGAGTAAGGTGACCGTAGTTCTTTAAACTATACAAAAAGTCAAAGTAAAAATCAGGCCGGTTAAATTATAAGATTTATCTTAACACTTTATTAATAGCTATACCCAGAGGCCAGGTACAACACAGAGTACCCGGGAATTGTCGTAAGCAGCCACAGGCCTTAGAATCAATAACGCGAGAAGTCTCGTGATCGGTCCGCAATGTGTTAACTTACCGATATGTGAATGTATCATGAGACAGAGTAATTTCATTTATTGAGTATAAACCATTCTTTGTCTGCTCATTTTGAGCAGAGATAAATCAGAGTAGTAATACAACTTTGGGAACTGCACTTTTTCTAAGAAAATAGGATTCATCGGATAGCCGTGGAGAGGAAATAACTGAAAAGTTGACATGTATATTGTAGGGTAGCGTAGATTTTCAGTCCAGACCGTCAAACTTTTTTATAGTTTTATTGCAGGCATCACACAAAACATAAAAATACAAGGTGCACCCATACAGTAACCGGACATTTTTTTTATAAATAAGAAAAATATTATTCACTTTCAAGTAAATTTATCTCCTTCAAAATAATCCCCAAAGGAGTCTGTACAATTTTTCCAACGTTTCTTCAAGTCATCGGAACACCGTTTATAGGCGTTGGAACTAACCATTCGCAAAATACACGTAACATTTGATTTAATATCCGAGACGTTTTCAAATCTCTGTCCTTTCATGGCCATCTTAAGCTTCGGAAAAAGGAAAAAATCTGCTGGCGATAAGTCGGGAGAATATGGTGGGTGATTTATCACTGTAATTGAATGTAAGATATTGTTGTACAGAAATTGCTGTATGGGGCCTAGCATTATCGTGGAAAGAAACCATTGCCCAGAATCAAACATTTCCTTCCTCGCCTTATCCCGTTTCTTAATAGAAAAAAGGCACCTCCTTGTAAAAATACTAATTAAATGTTTGATTTTCAGGTTCAAATTCGTGGTGAATAAACCCTTAGTAATAAAAAAAAATGCCAAATCGATGAAAGGACAGAGATTTGAAAACGTCTGGGATATTAAATCAAATGTTACACGTATTTTGCGAACGGTTAGTTCCAACGCCTATAAACAGTGTTTCGATGACTTGAAGAAACGTTGGAAAATTTTTATAGACTCCTTTGGCGATTATTTTGAAGGAGATAAATTTACTTGACGGTGAGTAATATTTTTCGTATTTATAAAAAATTGTCCGGTTACTTTACGGGCGCACCTTGTACAAATAACAAAGCTTATGAATAGCAAATCTTATTAGCTTTAATGTAAATCACACACACACACACACACTCGACTCCAAGATCAAAGTAAAGGTAAAGGAGCGTTTAACTGCAGAGTGCTTACTCTTTTTAAACCAAAGAGGCTCGCAGCGCCACCATTTTAACGTTACAGCAGCGTCTTCTTCTAGTCGTTACAGTATCGTTATAAGAGTAAAGCTATGCATATTCGATATTCCTAGTTGATTGGTTGGTTTTTGAACTCTGTATTCCCGTTTCACTTAACGGGGAATAAATAGACTGAGATACGAGTATACTGTTATTACCCATACATAACTACAACAGTCGACCAAACAAAAAAGGATACAGTGGAACCAAAGGGAAAGGCCCCACCCTTCAGTGTCATCGTATTGTGGAAGGAGGCCAACTAGTCAATGAGCAGGATAACAGCTAATACCAGGGATGGCCAACATAAACTGTGTTAATAACCGTTTGGGAATTTCTGCATAGTTAGAAGAGCTAAAACCAGAAAAAAAATTACACATTAAAGAAGTTTTAATCGTTGTTTTTTTATGAAGTTTTTATTAAAAATGTCATGCTCTAATAGTAAGAAGAATTAATATTTCTAAATTCTTAATTAGTTTTAATAGCTTTAATAAATATTATTCTATTTTCAATGTGTAAACCTGATCGTCATGATCCGATGTATAAGCCACTCGTAATATTAATGTAGACACTAATGCATGTCTATTTACATCTTGTTTATTATAAAACCAATATCTTGACTAATATTAATATATGCACGTTTGTTCCGAAGAACCATCATACATCGATTCAAATGCTTGGAGTTCATAAATCAGTTCGATATAGAGACCCTGTCTCTTCATTCTCTCCACTCACCAACGTCGTTTCGGCAAAGTCGAAGTCTCGTCTAAAAAAAGCCCTGTTTGATCGTCTTTTCATCATTTATACCTTTTTCCTCGTTTCTCGAAGGTTCTATTCTTTCATGTGTTTGACGCCATCCCCTATACAGGGGTTCGTCAGCTGGTCACCTCCAGGCTGCGTTTCCTTTTTGACAGCCCGACACCCCGGGCCTTGCATTGTCTCTTTGTGCCTTGATGGTCTTCTCCTAACGAATGACCCTTTTTCCACTTAGGGAAGTGTGCGCCGCACCATTGTCTGTGTAACGACCTTTCTGATTCCTTTAACAAAAAGTCACATCTGTACTGGATTTTCCAAAGTTAGGATTGAGTCTGTTTTCAGACTATGTGAGAGTCTCACAAAATGTTTTGCCAAATTATTCAAATCTGGCAATATATTGTGTTATTGTTGTTCATAGCATTTCAGTTAAAAGTTCAATTACGAAAAATGACTTGAAAACTTATTTTAACGTTAATAGCTGATTCTTATGTAATTTTTGGTGCTGAATCTGTATCTGATCTGTTTTTTTCTATCACCCACAGTTTCGTCACAATGTGACTCGGAAACTAGAAAATTAGCCGAACATACCATAGAAAATAAAAATAAATAAATGTTACAATATGAACAAAACATTTATTCAAGTATAAACATGAAAATACATTTTTATTACATAGGTTTGATGTGTGCATTGGCTTATATTTCCTTTCCCTCTTCTCCTTAAAGCTCCTGATATTGTTTTTTTTCACCTGTGAATCGCTTGCTCAACTTCTCGGTGAAGTGACCAACAGTAGTGTCCCATCATATTGGTATTCCAGGGATCCTAATACCGTCTTTCCACCAATTGAATATCTTGATGAAATCACTCACCTTGCTCCTCACTGACATCACCCAAATTATCTGCGAAAAAATCAAGGTGACTGTTCAAAACGTGAATCTTGAGGCTCATGAAACAGCCTAACTTTCTGAACTTTTCCGGCATGTTGGCTACAATAGAAATATAATGTGGGTCCTTTTTGTTGCCCAAGAACTTGGTCATAATCTGCTTGAATGATACCCAAGCCTCCTTCTCTTTTAAGGTCATTTTTAATTCAAAGTTAGAATCGAACATCATTTTTTTTATGCCAGGGCAAACAAACACGCCTACTTTCAGTTTTGCTTCTGATAGACGAGGAAACTTCTCATACTTGATGATTTTGTATTTCTCATTCAGAGATGCTTGAAACCTTCTCCATCTTTGGATAAGGCTTTTACAAACTGTTTCAATAGGCCAAATTTTATGTGTAGAGGTGGCAGTAGAATGTTTTCTGGTTCCACGAGGTTCTTGCGCAGAATGTTCTTCTCTCCAGGCTTTAAAGATTTTCTTGCAGACCAGATTTTTCTGGTCCAAATTGGATCCCTTGCCCTACTGCCCCATTAGCATAAGAACATGGGAATTTGGTAAAGCCACATTGCTGGCGGTAAGCTTATGGCGTTGAATTCTCTAAAAAGGGCATTTATCCTTCCAGCACGCGCTTCTGTTTTTTTACGACAAATTTGGTTTTTAATGCACTTTTTTCGCATATCGCAGCTGGGACATCTGAAGGTCATTTTTATTCCTCCTTTCAACCCTTTCCCACATCATGGAATGTGCCAAAAGGAAATCACATGATAATTTTTGTTGTTAACCGGGCTTTTGTGCTATGTGCTAGCTTGTTCGTAAAATTTACGACACGCGCGTGGTCGTGAGTGAAAATTCGGAAAATATTTTTTTCAAGTATTTTATAATTTTGTGTTAATAATTGACGTGTATTAGTTTAATTTATATAAATTCGAATCGATAATTTTTATATCGGTTTTCATGGCAAAAAAATTTGTACAATCAGCTTATTTTTCCCGCATTCTTCAAGAATCATCTGATGAAGAAAACGAAAGGAAGGAAACATTTGGATTTGAGACCGATAGCGATTTGAGTGAAGAAGATATAGAAATAAAATATATCAGCAGTGAATCTGAACAATATATTTCGGATGATGATGATGATGATAATAATGATTTAGAGGAAAAAAATCATGATGACATCTTCAACGTTGGGAAGGATAAATCGTCTAGGTGGCGAAAAAAGAAGTATGCAAACTGCTCAAAGACGGAAAACATTAATATTGTGGAAGTGTTAAAGATAAAGAGGACGAAATAGGATCATATTTGAAAATAATTGATATAAATATGCTTGATGAAATTTTGGAGTGTACAAATAAATATATAAGCATTTAAAAATAATTTACTATCATTTGAATGCGACATCATTTGTATTTTGCAATGATAAGGTCAATGTTTTATTTCTTAACAAATTTATTATCAATATTCATTCATTTATGTCATTTCTCGTAACAAAAACGGTAAAATAACATCTGTCGTAAACAATACGACGCGCGCGTGCTCATGTAAAATTGCTGAGAGCGCGTGCTGGAAGGTTATTTAAATATTGAGTGTTGAAATGTGAAAAAATGGTGGGGGATACGACTTTTCTATTGTCATATTCGATTTCAGCACACTAAAAACCACAAGAATAAGGCAAATTTATTCAAAAAGTTTTTTCGTCGTTGGCCTGTGTTATCATTACTGAGCGTTGTTTATTTTGTATCAATTTAAATGTTGTAAAAATGGATTAGAAGCTATAATTTGCCCCAAAAATAGAGGTTATTATACATGGCGTTGATTTGAATTTTGGGTGCTTTTATTCTGGTAAGTGTTTCCTAAAAAGTAGTGGTGAGCCATAAACAAGGAAATGAAGAGCCACAGTTTTGCCAACACTAAATTATACTTTCTTTCGTTTAATAAAGGACATGACGTATTAGGGAAATAAGAAATTATTTCAATATATATTTGTTAATAATACCTGTAATCGTTGCGGTTAATTAAATATTCAGTTATCCAGTCTCATTGTTTCTTCATCTACACCATGTCTTTAATTATTCAAAATATCTTGACATTAATTGCCAATAATTAATGTATTCATGTAAAGTTTCATTATTAGACTATTTGTCCTTATAATTTACTTATTTCATTAGATTAAAATAAAACGCATTATATTTGCGACTAATTTAAATATTTTTTTGAATTTATGGAGAAATGACTTTATTAGTAAACGCTATAAAATATACTGAAAGAATCAAACTGATACTTTATTTATTTATACCAACTTCAGAATCTCGAAAACACTGAGACTACACAATTTAAATAAATGTCTTTGATTCCCTGAGAGAACAAAAATTATCTTTTAATCAAGGAAATGCTTCTAACATTTTTTAGTCTGCAAGAATAAAAAAAATCCTGGGGGCTCTTTCAACAAAAACTATTCATCTTTTTTGTTATGGATTTCATTTGGCTCTTTCTGCAGAGAGCTCGGTATGATAAAAAGAATGAAAATCTTTGAGTTAAAATTAAAAGAAAGAAGAAAACTGGTTATGTGTACACAGGGTTTCATTTTCTTATTTTTTGTATGTTTTGTATTCTTAATAGCTGAGAGTTGAATAATCATCTGTTAATTTTTAGCTTCGCTTTCTTTCCATTTTGTGCAGTTTATACTTTTTCTTGTAATAAGATGCAAAGAAAAGACTTTTTGTTCATTGGAGTGATGGAATTCACAGTTATATTTTGGATTTAGATTATAAAAGTTGTTATTTTTTTCCCATCCCTGGAATTCTACATTTTTAATGCTTGTAAAGAACAGAATGGAAGATTAATGACATGGTGCAGTGGTTAGTTAGTTAGAATACAAATTTGGACTTCCAAAGATGTTTTAATTAATTAAATACCTTAAAATAGTACGTTTTTGATGACAGAGAAAAGAAGAGGTTAACATTGAGGTACAGAATTTCAAACAATTTTTTTATCAAAAATAATAAAAATTATTAAAATTTAATTTAGGGAACAAAAACTTTAACAGGATCAAATGAAGTGTGCATGTCTTATACGCATAATTTCCGTCCACATCATACAGTGGTTAGCGGCCCGAGCTTCTGCTAAGTACTCTGGGGTTGAACCCCAGATAATGCATATACAATCATGTGATGCTCCAACATAGAAGGCAGTGTCAGTTGAGCAATATGGGTGAATGCCTCAAGGGTAAAGTGACTGCTGCGTTGGAAAAATGCATTAATTATATATAAAATAAAAGAATATAGCGGTAAAAGTTCTTTAGTTATTCTATAGCAAACATATATTAAAATCCCCAATTAAATAAACTTATCTATTACAACTCAATTTTAATTTCAAAGATATTATTAAACAATTAAATTGCATCAGCAATGCAAATCATAAATAATATATCCTTTTCAAATCTATTCAGTGATATACCATAGACTAGATTAAAAGGAACTTGGCATATTAGAAATTAAAAATTCTCATCTCATGTCTGTACAAATGCTACGTTTTACTTTTTGCAAAGGACCATGTAAATATTACTTTTCAGACCTATGCCTTCTATTGGTGCCCTTTTAATGTGTCTCTACAAAAAAGGAATCACTTTAACTTACATGGATTATATTATACAGAATGTATATATTACCTCTGAAATTCTCACCGATGAAGAAGATCGAATTACGTCAACTTGCTTAGTTTAAATTACTGATCCCACAATAATTGAAAATGTAGGTGATTCCAGAACTACGAAACTTTGAGGTCTGCCCTCTGGAAAAGAAACATTTTGGAAGAATCACTAATTATAATTAGTGATTCCTCCATATTGAATGATAATTATCATTCCATAATAAGCACATTTATAGTTGTTAATATGCATACAGCATATATAAATATATATATATATATATATATATATATATATATATATATATATATATATATATATATATATATATATATATGTAACGGATTCAGAATCAGAGGGGGAATCATTAAGGCAGGCGGTGTATTCTTGTAGACGTTGACTTGAGTGGCTATCTAATCTCGAAATCAAGATCAGGGATCAGGAATAGGTGGACCAAGGAATGGACTGAAAATCCACGGAAAAGGAGTAGAATTGACAAATTTACGGTATATCTTGATGCAATAGTATCCTGTCGACTCTTTCTGTAAGGGATTCGGAATCATAGGGAAATTAATAAAGCAGGTTGTGTATTCTTGTAGTTGTTTGCTTCAATGGTTGATAAATCCAGTCAATACAATCCAGTTATTATGATAATTCATTTTGTTTCCTCGAACATGTTATGGACAATAATTATATTTAGTTACGATGAACATTTATAATGGATTTGAAGACTAGAAAAATATTTAGAACAGTTATATACATTGAAGACAGGAGTGATTGTTCGACTCGACTTTTTAATCTATTACGCGATGCTAAGTGAAGTGCAGTTCGACTCCCACACCAGAAGAAAGGAAAGTTTGTTTAGGACATGTGATCACCTATAGTGTAATGTACGCAGTGACAGGTATGTGGCATAAGTACATGCATGGTGGTACAGGCACAAATTGAAATGTAAAGGGGTGTAGGGTTGCATAATAGTTACGGAAATGAAGAGACAAAATTCAAGGATATATATATATATATATATATATATATATATATATATATATATATATATATATATATATATATATATATATATATATATATATATATATGTATGTATGTATGTATCTATGTATGTATGTATATTAATGTTCAGTTCTTATAAATCAATCACATGTATGTGGTACATTAACTGCCAGTACACTGACTGATTCTTATTAATTGCAATTCTACCAGGGTACGGATATCCAGTACACTCTAATCGCCTGAGAGGAAACGGGTTATCGTTAATATTGTCGAGAGTATTCATTGTATAGGGATTTTGAAACGAAAGCTGCTTTTAATGCGACGATGCTGTTAAAGGCAGATAAAGTAACTCCGGAATTAATGAGACGTTCCGCCATGCAAGAAAAGAGGCTTCTCCTTCCTTCTTTTTTTCTCCGCTTCTTTCGGGCATTATAAGCCTGCTATTCATTATCACGTGTCACATTTCTAGCACAATACGCATTCAGATAATTTATTAGTAGGCTCTATTTTGAAATTCTCAGAAAAGGATTTATGAACAAGAATAAATTTACCTTTGATATATGCCATGGTGAAATTGTGAAGGATGAGTGTCAGGTGGTAATATTTACGAGCGAGGAATTCGATAATGGTTCAAGAATGGTTTTTGGCAACATAAAACGGAATATGAGGAAATTACAGCAAAGAGGAGGATTTGGCAGTATAACGTTATTTTACATGCATTCTTACACTAGTAGATTTATACAGATGTATGATTTAACATTTTTCGTTTTGCATGTATTTATCCTATTAAATCCATTGTCTCAAGTAAAAATAATATATATATATATATATATATATATATATATATATATAAATAAACATATGTATAAACATTATGTTTATGTAAGTAATAAACTGGTGATTATATATAATAACTGCCAATTATACGTAATCACCATTAATGCCGGTAAATATGATAAATAGATGAAAATTTATCAAATTAACCGGTTAGTTTACATAATTCCCAAGTGTAATGGCAAATGTAATAAATACCATGACTGATTGAGCCAGTAGAATAAAGTGCAGTTTTTTGAGCAGTTACTAGTCAGAGGGATATTTTTTCTTTGTGGCATGAGAGGTCGCGAGTAACAATATTTTATAATTTACAATTAAAAAGTCAAGAAATGGTTATTTTAAGTCACATGTATGTAGCCTGAACAAAATTTGAATAAGGGAATGATAGGTGTTTTCAAATGAAAGACAGAAATTTATTTTGAACTTATACAAAATAGTTACATAAAAAAAATTAATACCGTATTCTAGGAAAAAAACATTTTTCCAAATAACGTTAACTGAATACTACTACAGATTGCTAAATAGTTAAAGTTTGCTTATTTAGACATATTAGACTGTTCTGTCATTTAGAGTTACAAAGTTTGTCAGATTTTTTACATTTGCACTTATCAGACTCGCATTTTCCCTTGCAAACACATCGCTGATATCCCTGATCTCCAGAAAGAGATGATTTTCTAACACATTATCGAAGTGATATTGCTAGATCTGGAACATCGTCAAGCAAAATAAATTTTTCTTCACAAATTGTTAACTGATTTCTGATATATAATTGTGAAAGTCTTCCTTCTTTCGTTCCTAAATGACAAACTCTTTTAATATCACCGATAATAAATTTCGTGGTTCACTTCTTGTTCTGTCAACGTCTGGAACTCATAGTTTCACTGTGTCACCAACTTTACCCGAAGGAAATTTAAGATTTGAAACTTTGAAGATTTTCTTTGTCTGTGATTCTAAACCTTCTTTAACACTTATTCTATGTTTTCTTACTTGTTCTCACCTGCTTAAAATATCTGTTTGGATTAAAGAGACCTCTGCTTCATCCTCTTTCTGAGCCTCAAAATTAACTTCAGGTGGAGTGTCATTTTGCGATAGATCGTAATTGTCCATATCAGAATCATCTTCTGTTTCACTATTGGTGTTTTCGGAAGCGTTATTAACTATCTTGATTAAAGGCTGAAGCTCTTCTTCAGTTCTAAGATGTTCGATAGAGTCATTCGGGAAAGAAGACGTTTTCAAGCCTAATTTTACAGGCGTACCAAACATTGCTTCATAACGAGCACACTTGATGCCTTCATGAAATGTTCTATCCTTCATAAGTTACACAAAGCAAAACCCTTCGGACCATTTATTAGTTTGTTTGCTTTCCAACCAAGAACTTAGCATATTTCCAATATTCGTGTTTGTACGCTCGACCGAACCTTGAGTTTGGCTGTGCATAGGTTTTCCTTGCACAATTTACAGATCCGGCTACATTACACAAGCTTCTTCTACGATTTTGTTACTAAACTCACGGCCACTGTCATTTTGCAGTACACTGGGGGCTAATATAGTAAAAAATATCAATTAGGTGACATGCAACTTCTTCTGCACGTTTGCTTTTTGAGGGTACGCAAATGTACGAAATTTGTCAAGTGGTCTTGGTAGACAAATATAAACTTAAAGTCATTATCTGGTTGTGAATGCTTGTCAATTAGGTCTACCTGGTATCTTGAGTTCATCTCTTGAAAGACCATTGACCTAACAGCAAGAGCTTTCTTGGGTACCTCGGATATTTTTTGACAACTTTCAGACAAATTTAAATAAATCATCACTTCTTCGGAAATAATATTTTTGTACTTTTTCTGAAGTTCTTTTAATCTCCTATTTCTACCACCATGTCCTATTCATAAGTGTGCCTCATGAATTATGGTAAAAAGTTCTACAAAGTACACGTAAAATCTAACATTGGAGCTGTCTTTACTTACGGGAAAGTTAAGTTTTTCAACATTGCCTACTTTCATTACGTCTTATCTCTTTTAGTCTTTGATAATCTTCCGTTTTTTCCCACTACTTATGTTTTTACTATTATTTAATTTTTTCAACAAGTCATATATTTTTTTCGTCAGAAAACCATTGTTTGCTTTCTTAGTACCCTTAATATTAACTAACTCGGAAACAAAACGCTCAAGCATACCAGCCATTATTCAATATTTTATAAAATACGAGTAGGTAGTGAATAAACGTCTAGCCGTCACGAAATTAGAACTAATATTGGAATCCCGTTGTTGTCACTTATTGATAGAAGCCAAGCACCTGCCCAAACTGAACGAATTTTGGTAAAGTTATGAACTTTTATCATATTTATCATTACGAGTTGGGCAATATGTAAACAAACCGGTTAATTTTATAAATTTTGAATTATTTATCATATTTACCAAATTTAGTGGCGATTATGTATAATAACCGGCAATTATATATAATCACCGGATAAATCACACGTAGCATAACATATATATATATATATATATATATATATATATATATATATATATATAAATCTGTGGGAGTTTTATTTATCCATGATGGGAGGTTTACTTTCCACTGTTTGCCACAGAATCTCATGCGTGGCCAGAAGAAGCTCTCGAATCCTCAACTCGCCTCTCCAGCAGCGCTGCGCGTTCGTTTTTGGTTTTTAAATAATTAGAATTAATCGTTTAAATAATTTAAATAATTAAAATTAATAAATTTGTGTTAAGAAGCATTCCTTTATTTCTCTGTAGATATTGTCCTGTGTGGGCGTTGCAAGTGTAATATACTGAGTTTACTTTCAATTTGTGAGATGTTTCTTTTTTCGACCGAGTGACTACACCCTAGACACCGGGATTTCTATACATATTTAGGGACCTGGCAGGGATAAAGTTGAATCCTGAGGTGAAAGCGTGAGCAACGTTTTGACTGGTTTATTTATATTATCTGAAATTATCATTGTCAAGCATGACGTATTGGTCCAGAATAAGAAAAAACGATTTATTAATTCTAGTTGACGAACTTGGGCTGACAGCCCCACAAAATCCGAAAGTAGCTGATTTGATTGAATTAATCACAGATAATGAGGCATATGACAAAGACGTCACTCAAGCTGTCGTAGATAGAATTTAAGAGGAATAATTACAAGATAAAAAGAACTTTTTATATACCATGTTTATAAATTTTCTATTGAATCACATAAACTTGACAATTCTATGTATTAATAAATAGTTTTTAAAAAGTTTTGATGAATTATCCCATAAACGTGAAAGAAAATGAAGTTAATTGGAAGTTAACTTGCGTTTAAATTTCTGTTCCCGTCCCGGTCGATAGATGGCTGCACCAGTCTACAAAACAAAATTAACTGAAAATGAATTCTATTATCCTTAAAGATGGCCAAAAGTATTAAAATAATGCATTGTCATCGTGTTCTGAGCTATTCTAAAAGTCTCAAATGCTAGTCTGGAAGTTAGTTAAAAATCGATTGCAAGATTTGTACTGGATAAGAACACACGCAAACAAACAAGAAAGCGAGTTAATAAAAACGTGGTAAAAAGAAGAAAAAGTATCATAGATAGAATTCGAGAGGAAAAAGAAGAAAAGTTAAAAGCAGAACTCCCAGATTGAGAGTTTCAATTTAAAGCAGAACTCGCAGATAGAGAATTTCAATTAAAGAAATTAGAATTGGAATCTAAAATCAGGTCTGAGAGGATAGACTATAGCCTTCTATCTGTTCTGTTGGCAGGGAAATATGACTTGATTAAGTTACTGACAAAGTATGATGTGAATACCGATGTTAGTCTTTACTTAGCTTTGTTTGAACGACAGATTAGTCGCCTTAAAGTTCCAAAAGAACTTTGGGTCACATAGTTGTTAGAACTAGCATCATTGTGTTGTTGTTGTTGTTATTGTCGTTCTTGTTGCTTATGCCCCTTGACTGACCGTAGACATTAGATCAAGTCCCGAAGGCTATGGGCGATGAAGGTGTGGCTTCGTGTTTTGAATTAGCACCTCAAGGATCGGAGTACGACTTGGCTAAATGACCGATCCCGTAATTTTGAACCGAGTCAAGTGACAAGATCGGATCACTTGACCCCGCACCTCCAGAGGTAATTTTTTAAGAACTTGGAGGACAATGTATCCACGTCCTATTTTTCGTGCCCCGTCCACCATTAGTGAACACGGCGGTGGATTTGCAGCGATGACCATCGAACCAGGGACGTTCAGATGACTGGCCCGCTGCTCTTGCCAACTGGGATACTGTGCCCAGGACCATTGTATATTGTTAATATTATTGTGAGAGAGCCTGGCCCACTTGCTAACATAGACGCAGCGGGCTTTTAACTTTTGGGGAGGCACGAATTGAATTCAGTTAGAACCCTTCTCAGCACATTGACTGCCGGATGATCCTTTAAAGTATGAGATATTATGATTTTTTAAAAATTGAATAACAATAGAATTAATGTCTGAGTAGTATGATAAAAATTATGCAATGAGAAAAATAAATATAATATAAATAAAATGAGAAAAAAAATAGCATCGAATTTTTGTTATGGATCATATTGTTAAAAACTTTGTTAAGGCTAAAGACATAATCAGAATCTTCAGTCTCACGGTTTGAAAAAGCGGGAAAATCCACCTTCCTTAAAAGTTTATTACAATTTTCCGATCTTAAGGCAACAATGTACCATGAAAAACTTTTTTTTTTATTTATCAACCATTTGATAAGAAATTTTGTATACATATACAATGTTGTTTAGAGAAGAAAATTCTTAATTTAAAAAGAATCAAAATGTAATTAATTAAGATATTAATTAAAATCAGTTTGTTAATTTCTCTATTTAAAAATGCTCCATGCACATCATTTTTTGTCACATATATCTAATTTTCATTCTTAAGCTAGCTTTATAACGTTATAATAAAAGTTACTAGCAATATTTGATTTACAGTGATATTTATAAAAACTAGAATAGAAATCTATAAAATTAGGTCATTTTATGCAAAATTTTATAAAAAATGTTTTTTGATTGTAAAAATTTTAAGTTGTTTTAAAATAGCATAATGAATTTATTAGTAAATTTTATTCTAACATATAAAAATAATCAATTTATGAAATATTAGGAAAATTCAAGAAAAATTATGATGCATGGAAAATTTTGAACTTACCGAAACGATATGAAAACTTGTTTTGAGAAAATAGCATTTAAAATTTTAATTTAACTAACATTTCCATAGTTTACGTTTGAAAAAATACTTATAACGCGGTTAATAATGATCGGATCAACATTTATTTTTAATTTAAAGCTGATGAGTTGCAGAATCAATTTCTGAAAGAAAGAAAAAAAAATCGTTTTCGGGACATATTTTTCTTCAATCTGTAGCTTTAACTGAACATCTATGAACGTTTCAATTTATTTCAAGCTAAGTTTCTACGCTTATGCTTGTGAATGATTATGAACACGTCAAGTTGTTGCAGATGAAATGTTTCAAATTAAGCCCTGGACAATTCAGGCAGAAGTTTTTCTCCCATAGAAAAGAAGGGTTGGCTTCTTGGCGTGATTTTTGTTTTGAGATAAGAAATTTCTTTGAGGAGTGGTTAAAGGGAGCCAAAGTTACAGATTTTGATGTGTTAAAGGGACTCATTGTGACTGATCAATTAAAACGTAGATCCCGAAATAAAGGAACATTTCATTGATAAGTTAGGGAAATTTAAGAAAGTTGATGCATTAGATTACGAGGCCGCGAGGCAGAATTTTCGAAAGCAAACAAAAGAAGTTGAGAAAACGAAACTTACAGTTCACGCCCAGGTGAATGGTCTTAGACCGCCGAAAATCTTTCACCAAAATGGCAGTAGATCGAGGCAATCTTTAGGGTCTCACACATTTTTATATTTGCAACCTAACAGAAGTTGATTGAAATGGAAATATTTATCTCCTTCCGTTAGAATTCGAACGAGCTAACTACTCGGCTTCTTTGGGTACAACACAAAAGTGCGTTGCAAAATTTAACAATCTCGTGACCGATAATTCGGATAATCTGTGAGGGCCTGTTCCGATAGAATCCGTCAGCGATAGCTTAAAAATTTTTAACTAATCATAAACCGATCGTTGACCCGTTTAACCAATCAGTGGTATCTTTAACGCTGACGATGGTGGATTCTATGTGAACATGCACTAAGTTCAGGGCCGGAGTTCAGGTCATCAATGTAGTTCAACCTTTCTGTGATAACAATTAAATTGTCTCGGCTGCCTTTTTTATTAAAAGGATCGAAGAACAATCCCTCCGGAGATTTTGCATTAATTGGGCAAGACGAACTCTGCTCATGCTTTATTCCGTAGTAATTTCTTTACCTGGACATGAATGAATTGAGATCGTATGTATTTTTAATGCAGATACATTTTACTTCATAATGTCCCACACTTTTAAGCGATGCTTAGGAAATAAACATATATTTCGCTAAACACATCAGTCAAAGCGAGTATATTATGATTTTCTTTCTCTTACTGGTAATTCAGAGGAAGATATGCTTATCCCTCCCGACCATATATCTGGATAGGATCAATCCATCGGAATCATGTGATGATCTGTCAGCGCTAAGAAGCAGTAATGAATTACTGTCATAAAATATTTTTTCCCTCCGTCCCCCATCTTGCAATTTTACTAGTAGCTCGGAAATGAAAGTTTCTCCTCAGAACATTGGAGATCTACTACATTCATTTCATCTGTCCCCTGATAGCCCCAGTGTAATAAATGAGGAGAATCTCTGCAAAATAAATTATGGTATAGAAATTACTGCATGCCAGACGTTCTGCTTGAAATAATAACTCACTCTACCCATTCCCTTAAAACTGAAAGGTAAAGATCAAGAAAAGATGGAATGGATGATGTGTTATAGATCTGATGTTATGCCATTTTATCTGTGACTGTTATTTTTTTCATTATTATTATTTTTTTTTGCGGGGGGGGGGGAAGTGTACGATGCACACACACACACATATATATATATATATATAAATAGTTCACTAATGTGTATCCCATTCATAACATAATGTGTTTACAACTTCAAAGCCTTTTTTAACTATTAATTTGAACTAGTATAAAACTATTAACACATTTACAACTTTTTACAAAGTTAATATGTTATATTGAATGATAAGTTAGATTAATAGAACACTCATTTTATCAGATGAAAGAAAATAAGACACAAATGGAGTGTTATAAATTGCATCTTAATAACAAAATTACACAAAATATGCGCGATAGACTAATAAGACAAATAATTAAAAGCATCAAATCAGTGAGAGTAAACAAGGGGACATAGAGATTCATATTCAAAAGGAAAATTATTTTTGTCACGTATGTATTGTATATTAAATTTCCAATTTGTAAACATTTAAATGTGAAACAAGCGGTTTAAATTATTGCACAGAAAAACATCATCCAAAATTTTATTACACGAGAGAATATTAAAAATGAAGTTATGAAATTTGTAATTCATAACAGAACCTTTTATTCAATTTCCTCCCAATCACGTATGGAAATGTGCAAGAGAAAATGAAATGTGTGATTAATATCCTCTTGTGTAGGCATTTGATTCAATATGGAAATTTTTATCAAGTAATTCCTTGTGTTTCTATTATTTGCCCTAAATGGGAAATTTCTTCTCGACATATCTCGTTTCTTTTATTATCAATTAGCCTTTCTTCAAACAACGCATTGAAATTTGCCTCTCATTCACATCGACCATTGTTTAAAAATCATTGCTGCCTGCACTTTAAACGAAGGCATGTCGGAAGAACCACAGACAAAGGATCCATCCTTCCTTTGAAATATTTTGCTTTTAGTAATTAGCTTATGTGGGGAAGCAAGCAAGAGAGACAGAAGATACGTATGCTTTTCAAATGAATTAATTTCAAACTCTAAATAGAGTGGAAATATTAAACAATCTTCATGCCAGTCATATCTTCCTGACTCAGCGAGTGGCATATTTGGTGGCATAAATCGTTACTAAATTTAAGGGAGAAAAAAAATCATCTACATTTGCGAGAACGTGTGACTTATTCTATTGTTCTCGCACAACAAAAGCGATTAAAAGATAAATTTATCACCGCTGATTAATCACGCTGCATTGTTCGGGGCGCTGTTTCCTGTTCTCCTCAAGCTATAAACATTAGTGGGTGAGTGTGTTTGAGGCTTTGTTGCCGTGTTTATATGTGTGGTTGATAAAGGAATTTGATTGATACGCAAAATGATTACTTTATTATCAATTTGTTTTGATCTTAATAAATGGGCGAACGTATTAGAAGACCTTTTATGAATTTATTGTGTAAATTTTAACAATGAGTTTAATATAGAATTAATGGCAAGATATTAAATTATAATGGCAAGATATGAATTTTGTAAGATATTAATGTTATATATCTTACAGCATTCATTTCCTTTTCTTAACAGAAAGTCAAAAATTATATCACTCTGCGTTTTTGATTCACTTGTTTTCTTTACATAGAACTTTACTTGTAATCCTGCATATTTACTTAAAAAATCTAGAGATAAAGTTGTTGCATTATACTATATACTCTGAAATACTTTAACTAGCTTTTCTACACAATTAAACTCCTTAAACCTGTAACAGTTTAAAGCTCTAGTCTAGTATGAAAGAAACAAAGACAATAAAATAGGTTTTTTTCATTGGAGCATGTGTCTGATTTTTTTAGACTGCTTAATGCACAATATCTATATATCTAATGCGATAAATCTCCTATGACGTACGTAAGTTAAGCCGCCCACTTGGAATAGAGGCTAACGTCGTCGCCTACCACACCTTGAACTTCAGTTCGATTCTTGAGCAACGGCCTACTTACACTGAATACAGGGAGTTACGTACAGTTAGCGTTAAAAAATTTTAACAAATCACAGAGCTCGATTGACTGAGCTCGTGATACGTAAAACCAATTACAGGACATACCAACAATCTCAGATCCAACGTAGTATTGTAACGCAAAGCTGCAGATGCAACATAAAAAAGGCCTTCTGGCATAGTTGTCATCTGGGCTAAAATCAGTCTTCCTGTAACTGTAACTCCGTCTTAAAAGGAAAACAGTGATAATATCATTGTCCAGCACCGGGGTCATCATCTGTGTGGAAATAAATTATCTCTGTGCCTGTGAATTTCTTTCTGTTTATTGTCGACTCTATTTTCATATGTACTCCGGATTGCGGTCCTCGTCAACTGAGGCCCCAAAGAAGCAAACAGCAAAAACGCTACTTAGTCAGTGGAAAATTCCTTTACCTAATACATTTGATTTTGATTAGAAGGATAAAAATTTTGAGCTTAATAACAAAAATCATAAATTGTAATACATGTTTAGAATAACCTTAAAATGTGTTTTAAAAATCACTGTTCTTAAAAAAGTGTCATTTTTAAAATCTCTGCCGGTTTCACTATGCTTCGGCATTTACGTGAGTAAAGAAGCGGCAAGATCCATTTTCTGGTGCATATGCTCACAATATTAGGAAGTTTCGTTTCACTTTGTGTCTTCATGCCTTTAGTAACATTTATAATGCGAGTACAGTACTTAGATTCTGGTAAAAAAGTTTTGAAAATATTACGTGAATGATAAAACATTCTATACTTCTGGTGTTATTAATTTTTTTTGCAGTATTGAATCACATTTATAATATATATATATATATATATATATATATATATATATATATATGTATGTATGTATGTATATATACACACTCAGTTACAAAAAAATATATGCACCCAGAAGGAAACGAGCTACTATTGCGAAACTTAACATGTATGTAGTGTATGAGGAGATAAGCAAATGATTACAAATTCAGAAGAACAGACCGTTTTATTAAGAAGATATGGCGTGAAAAAGGTTTCAAATCAGTAAGTAGTAAATCCACTTCTGCCAGCTATACAAGCCGTAACACGGCGTGGCATCGATTCAATGAGGTCACGTATGGCCTCCTGTTGAAGATCATGCCATAATCTTTGCAACTGGGCAGTTAATTCACCAGTATTCCGGGACGGCTTCAGTTGCCTTTCAGTGCTATTACCGAGAGGTCTGGTGACCTGGCAGGCCATGGGAGTACGTCATATCCTTGAAGATGTTGTTGGGAGTGTCACGCAGTATGTGGAGGAGAATTGTCTTGCTGATAAATGGCACGTGGGCGAATTGGTAGCATAGGCAGTACAACTAGCGATAAAATCTCGTTCAAGTAACTGCGTGCCGTAAAAGTGCGTTGAAGGACGACTAGAGGTGATCGTGTGTCCCAACAAATCGCACCTCACACAGTCATACCTTGTGTAATCGCCGTATGCCCCTCGAAAACAAATGCCAGATCGGAGCAGTGGCCTTGCCGCCTCCACACGCGTATGCGCTGGTCATCAGCATTGAAACTGAATCGGGGTTTATCGCTGAAGATCACACGCCTCCAGTCTGTCACACTCCAGCTTGCCCGAGGTCGGAAAGAATCCAATCGACACTGCCTATGGTGTGGGGTCAATGGTAGGCGTCTTAATGGGCATCAGCTCCTTATACCTGCGTCGGCCAGTCGTTTCCGAATGGTTTCCCTTGATACCACCGGATGTCTGGAAAGTGGTAAATGGCGTCGAACCGATTCTATCGAAGTTGTTGGTTCGGACGTAGTCTCTCTTATGATTGCGCGATCCTCGCGCGCATTTGTGTTCCTGGGACACCCTGACCGCCTGTGACGGTAGACTATCCTTTCCATGATCCATTGTTGCCAACATCGAGCAACTACCATATCGATCCGACCGAGGTGGCGGCCGATACGCCTGTTCGACCAAATTTCTTCTCTGATGCCTACTATACGCCCCTTCTCAAAGTCGACAATTGTTCGTACTGCCGCCGGTTTCGTACTGCTGCCGACGTTTTAAATATTATAACGTCTCAGATGCATCTCTAGTCACAATACCGTCCAAGTCGACAGATTTGTTTGAATAACCGTATGGCACGAGCAATCATGCTTTTAAACTCTCCAAGCTGCGCATCTCATATGCGCATAGCGCGCTTATCCTTGTCTCATTGGTGTCGAAATTTCAATCGTTTGCATATCTCTTGCCAGACTACATTCCTGGCAAGTTTCGTGATAGTAGCTCTATTTCTTCTGGGTTCATATATATTTTTTGTGACAGAGTGTGTGTATGTATGTGTATATATATATATATATATATATATATATATATATATATATATATATATATATATATATATATATATATATATATATATATATAGTGTCTATTTTTTACGAATATTGCATGATTATTTAGAGTAATTTAAAAATTTAAAGTACTATAAATCGTAGATAAATATTATAATGGCAATTTATAACTCCTGGTTTTTACCTTAAACGACTTTTAGAAATAATAAAATTATGACTAAATGTATTTATGTAAGAGAGGTTTTGTATGAATTAAAACTAAATACAGAACATCTAAGAATAATTTTCTCTTAATTAACGGTTGGTTATAATTCACAATTTTGACGTTTTTGTGTTTAATTGGATTATCTTCAGTTTACTTTTCAGATTATATAATGCATTTCCTAAAACAATATATAAATGATAAATTATAAAATAGGTCATACTGAATCTGCTTGTAATATGTCTTCATATGAAATTGTATAAGTTTCCAAATGATATTTATAAGTCTGGCCGAGCATACATTTCTTGATTTCAACAATATTCTGATACTATGAATTTATAGACTTTGCAAAGAGTAGATAATTTAGTTCATTGAAAAGAGTAAAAAAAAATTGTATTAAAAAATCCACCTCCTCCAAAAATTCAGTTTCTCAAAACTAATCAATGACATTTAATGAAGTTCTGCATGATAATTTTTATTTGTAATTGATTTTAATTTCATTTGAGTTTATAACTACTTTCTCATTAATAATTTATCTATTAAAATGTTTAAATGATTATTCGCCAAGTTTCCCCAGACTTGTATAATTAGTTTTAGAAAAATTGCATTTTTTTGTTCGAGGTTAATTAATTTTGGACTTAAGTTAAAGTTATTTTTCAATAACTAAAAGTAATTGCATCAATATTTTTAAAAACATTTTTAGAATAAAATATATCTGACCTTTATTTTATTTATATAAAATAAAATAGGCCTATATTATTTAGAATTCGAAAAACTTCTTCAAGTTACTTAAATATGTATTCGATCGTGAAATATGTTTTATTGCAAGGAGACTTAGTGCATATTTGTGTATTCTTTCTGCATATTTTATTTTCCTTTAGTCTGATTTATGTTTCCTTTATTTTAGGTAAGTAAAAGAAACAGTCTATAGAAACAATTTTGAATTGGATACATTCACCTGTAAGTAATACTTTAATCCTTTTTGGGGCTTAAAAACTGAGTGTCAAATGCACTAGAAGTATAACATTCCAATATTTATCACAACATTTTTTTCATTTCCGGCTTCTGCTCCTACTAGCATAGACAGTAATTTAAGCAAATACCTAGAATTTAAATATTCTGCCATGTAAGCTGAGTAGAAATTTATAGCCTCACTTTTTTTTAAATCTAAAACCCATCCACTACATTATTTGTTTTCTGTGTAAATATACAATACATATACATACATAGTTTTTTCATTTCCGATTTTTTAGCTAACGCCGCCTGGAGTTTACATTTTTCATTTTCCTGATAAGAAAGAAAATTCATGTTTTGATAACATACTCAAAAATGTATTCACCTTATATTTATAGAAACATTTCAAATGCATATATGGGTGCAATTTCCTTTTCCGCTTTTAAAAATTCATTTTTTATATTCTCCCTCTCTCTCCATATATTGTTGAATATTCGAAGCCATATTAAAATTAGAATATATAAAAAAGCGTTATTTTTAGGTTTCCTTCTGCATTCTTCATATACCTCTGCAATATCCTAGAGAATGTTTGAAATAGAACTTGCCTTCGCGCTCTGCATAGCTCTGAATGCTTAATGGGAAAATACCTCTAAAAATCTTAGCAATAACATTATACAATTTCTGTTTTGCACGTTGTTTTGTTATCTCGACTGTTGTTATGACATGAAGTCACAAGAAATAAATGCATACCGGCATCTCGCGTACTTCATTCTGTATCATTCAACTGGTTTTTTATATCCTTGATATGTTTTACTTGGGCATCGTGCGAGAATATATGTTCATCAAGATCATATTAAATGTTATGGCAACACCTTCTTTATATTTTCCTTAGAATTTTTTTTTTCAAATTAGGGTCTACGTTAGCATAGATCGTAGAGAAATACCTTAGGCAGACCACATCTGACTTTATTCCTTATGACTAACAGCTTATAAGACAAAAACCTGACATTTATATCCTTTAAAGTGTTTACTTGCGTATCGTGTGGGAAAATATGTTCATCAAAAACATATTAAATGTGAAGGGAACACTTTATCCATATTTTCCTCAGAATTGTTTTGGAATTATGGATTGTGTTAGCGTAGCTCGTAGAGAAATAATTTACGCAGACCATATCCTACTTTATTCCTTATGACTTATAAGACAATTTGGCATTTATATCCTTTATATTTTTTACTTGCGAATCGTGAGAGAGTATACCGCACGATTCCTAGTTCTTGTATTCGTCACCTGTATGCAAGAACTAGGTAACTCGAAAAAAACTATTTTTGAGATATCTGGCTATTTATGACTAAATTACATAAGAATTGAATGCAGTAACTAGACAACTCACTTTGCTGCTAACCTAATAGCATCTGTTGGTAAGTGTAATAATTAGACAAACAGAATGACGAGTATTTTCTCACTGAAAGAAGTAGACATTTGAGATCTTCAAGAACTTGTAGAACCGAGTTACCTAGTTCTTACAATAAGGTGACGATATGTTCATCAAGAACATATTAAATGTGAAGGCAACACTTTATTTATATATTACTCAGAATTTTTTTTTTTGAAAGTAGAGATTGTTATGGCATCGCTCGTAGAGAAAAACCTGACGCAGACCATATCAGACTTCATTCCTTATGACTAATAGCTTATAAGACAACAGCCTGACATTTATATCCTTAACATATTTTACTTGCGTATCGTGCGGGAATAGATGTTAATCAAAAACATATTAAATGTGAAGGGAACACTTTATCTATATTTTCCTCAGAATTTCTTTATGAAATTATGGATTCTGTTAGCGTAGCTCGTAGAGAAATACTTTACGCAGACCATATCTTGCTTTATTCCTTATCACTAATCACATGTAAGACAACATCCTGGCATTTATTTATATATATCCTTTATATGTTTTATTTGCGATTCGGGCAAGAATATATGTTCATCAAGATAATATTAAATGTGAAGGCAACTCTTTATTTTCCTCGGAATCTTTTTAAAATATAAATTGTGTTAACATAGGTCGTAGAGGGATACTTTACGCAATCTCTATCTTACTTTATTCCTCATCTCTATCTTACTTTATTCCTCAATGGCTTATAACACAACAACCTGACATTTGTGAATAAAATAAAAATTTTGCTTTATGCCCCTCTTTAAATCCTACTTCATATTTTCTGTTATCATGTATAAGAGTGATCGAAGCATTTGACTTCATGTTTTATGAAAAGAACTATCTACGAATTAATTTCTTATGCATAAATCAGCAAAATTTAATCATCTAAACTTTACCACAATCTCTTCCATTTGTGTCATGCAAAAATCATGCAAAGTAAATGTAATTACTTGGGTGTTTGGTAGTTACTGGCATTTTCCAATTATTATATTTTAAGTTCATAGATAGATTTTTCTCACGAGTGAGAGACAGTTTAATTCCCTTATACTGACTGCACCATTGATTGAACCCCAAATCCTGAGCGCAGTGAAAGCTCTCGCAAACGTTTGAAAAAAAATAATAGTAATTTATATTTTTCAGTTTTATAAATCGGCACATAAAAATCGCCTAAAATCAAATCAGTAGGAAAAAGGGAAACCATTAGCTAAGGATAGGTCACTTCATACTTGAAACTTCAAAATAAATATTTCCTTAAATCTGTCTTAAGGGTTTACAATCGGAAAGTGTTACACCTATCTCAAAAAAAGGTCAAAAGTTGCATTTTTATATTTGTTCATTTATAAGTTGTAATGAGTAAAACAATCGTATTGTATTAGAACTGTAGTTCATTTATTTTTGCAAAAAGCACCTTCTTTTTGGCTCATTGCCTAAATTCTTAGTTATCTTAATTTTGTTCATTTTCATTCTTTTCGAATCTGGCTTTTGCTGTTTCCTCAATCAGTTTTTTTCTTTTTTTTACCGTCAGTTTCGTAACTGAGCAAGTCCTAATGTTGTAATAAGTTTGTAGTTTATAATAATAGTTATCTATAAGAGAATATTAAATGTGGAGGAAACTGGGTTTAATTTTTCAGAAAATATATATGACAATATACGAATGAAATAAAAGAACAATGTTTCTCTAACAATACAGAAAATATAAAACTGCAAGTAAATTGTCCGTTGGTAGTATATAACTAGTTTAAAACTTATAGTTTTCTAAACAGGTCACTACACGACTAAGCAATCATATGGCCCTTACTAAGGTCGTTCGCTCTTTATGGAAACGTTTTTCTAATTTCTTTTTGGCGTTTGTAATTTGAGACGAAAATTTGGCAACTTCAGAATAATCGTCTGCTATTGTTTTGCTTTCATTGGGATGTAAAATAAAAGATTTATTTTGAAAATGGCTCCTGAAATCAATAGATGGCTCGAACGTTACGTAACTGCACTTTCTGGGTTGAAAATTATAAAGCGGTGTAAAAATTGCGGTTATGGCATTTAAAAAATAGATATTTATAATATAATAAATTTGAAAGGGAAAAAACATGTACAGTCGAACCTGCTTAATGGAATATCGGTTAAAAGAATATCCCGATTAATGTAATAAATTTTCAATGTACCAAACCGTAGTAATTTGTTTCTGTGTTAAATTTCCCGGTTAAAGGAATATTATGTTTTGAAGCTATCCCGCTTAAAGGAATAATTTTTAGCCATGACGATATCAATCTTTTTCTATTTCCCACACTTCTTTTCAGAATTTTTTTCTGTAAAGTACAATAATGAATGTGCAGTAACAGAATGTCTTTCAAAGCAATTTTGTCACTTCGCAGAAAGTTTGCAATTGCAGGAAATGGCAATTTCTTGGATTTGAAGGGTAATTCACTGTTGTTGTTTTCTTTTTCTAGCCCCCCCTCCCCCGTATTGCTCGGCCGCTCAGTCTACGTTTCCCTATTCAGAGAATGAACAATAAGCTTCACCCCCAGATGAGAGCTAGATATTGTGGGGGTGCTGTGAAGGAAGTATGAAACATGAACAGGTCTTTATCTTGAAGGGGACGGGGATTATCAGCTCTAACGAATCTCTTCGGAGAAGCGCAACATTTAACGTCGGGTCTCTAGCCTTGGACATTTAACTGTACATTTTCTACGGCGATTAGTTCAACAGTTCACTTTCGTGAAATCAGTCATCTCTCTTGTGCTCTACCACATTGTCTTCGAGACGAAAATATCTTACATTAAAAGAAAAAGTAAAAGTTTTTGAGTTTGCAAAAATAAATAAGTTTACGCAATTACATCTCTCAAAAAAGTTTGAGATATCCCAAGCTCAAGTTCCATAATTGTTAAAAAATAAGGAAAAAGTCTTGAACGACTGGAAATGCAACAAATTTTTCCAATTTTGTAAACTCCGACAGTGACTTGGTAGAATGTGGTGAAACTTTAGACCCTCAACTTAATCAAAGCAAAGCCAATGAAGATGAATTTTATGAAGAATGTATCGTTGAAAAGGTTCCGTCACATGTTGAAGTTAACAACGCTTGTGATATTATAAGACGTTTCTTGGAAACGAAGCCAAATGCAGACTTTCACTTACTTTATAAACTACAAAATCAATTAACAGATTTTCTGCATTCACAGAACAGTAAACAGTTTAAAATTTCCGCTTTTTTAGCAACAAATAAGTAAGTAACATTGTAATTATTTTCCATAAATTAAGGGAAATATGTATATTTTACAATAAAATTAGCTCATTTTTCATCGAATTTCTAAATTTTAATGTGTTTAAAGCATTTCTTAATTTTAATTAATAAATTATTTGTTAATTATAATAGTTTAAATATGCCTATGGTTTATGTAATTTTTAAAGTTTTCTTGGTTTAACTGTAACTTGAAACATTGTGGGTGTGTCAATGTGATCCCGGATAATGGAATATCCCGCTTATTAGAATAATTTTTCGTGGCAAATTGGTTATTCCATTAAGCGGGCTCGTATGTAACTGAAAGTAAAATTGAAAACATGACCACTAATCCTCATCCTAAGACTGTTCGAAAGCAGTTAAATATCAAGAAAGTGAAGTTTCTGATCCTAAAAGAAATTACGCCGATTCAAAGATCCATTGAATCGAAACTAGGAATGTCTTCTGACACTGTAGGTAAAATCATTCATAAAGATTTGAAATTAAAAAAGATGTTTAAATCTAAAGTTCATCTGATTTTGCCAAAGCATATTGCTGAAAGAAAAACAAATTGTAGAAAATTATGTGAAAAACACCTAGCTGCGGAAAAATGAAAATTTTTGGTAATACTCGATGGGGCTTGGGTGTATTTAAGTGACTGTAATAAAAAATGATCAATTTTCTCTTGCTCAACTGATGGGAATGGCCGTACGAAATGGCTACGCCAGTGTACAGAAAAGTTCTCAAAGGAGTTCATGATAGTAGCAGGATTTTGTTACAACGGCAAATTAAAAATGAAAAAAAGTCTCAAGTAAAGGCAACATCAATTCACTCTACTATCAGCAGAATATTTTAGAACCAATTTTTGAAGAAGAAATTCCGGCCTTATATGGAAAGGACATTGATAAAGTTGAGCTTCATATGGACAAAGCCTCTAGTCACACGTCTAAATCAACTGACACTTATTTAGCAAAGAAAGAATCTGAAACAGGAATAAAATGTATCCCACTTAATGAAATACCTTTAAAATAACCTGACTCTTCTCCAATGGACTTTTGCGATTTCGGTTTTTTAATAAGAGCCTTAGGAAAACGGCATCTAAGAACACTGAACGGACTTTGGAAAATGGTCCAAGAGGAATGAGATAAAACTGAAATGACAGTACTAAGCAAAAATTTACTTTCATGAAAAATTCGAGCTAGAGCTATTGTTAAGAACCATGGCTATCAGATAGAAGCAAATCATCGCATAAAATACGGCATTTATACGTAAAACTTAACTATCAAAATCGTTTCCATAAAGTGCGAACTACCCTCTGTATATCTTAAAAATACTTAAAAAATAATGCTAAATCATACGTAACTATCATATAAAATTTACTTTCATGAAACATTCGAGCTCGAGCTATTGTCAAGAACCATGGTTATCAGATAGAAGCAAATCATTGCATAAAATACGGCATTTATACGTAAAACTTAACTATCAAAATCGTTTCCATAAAGTGCGAACTACCCTCTGTATATCTTAAAAATACTTAAAAAATAATGCTAAATCATACGTAACTATCATATAAAATTGTATATCCAGCTTTATTTTACCTAAATAAAATATGCTCACTTCTTAGGATTGTTTTTGTTTAACCTGTGTTTGACCTTGTGTACATAAAGCTGATTTCTTTTACTTATGATCGTGAGCTGCATTTACAAGCGTGGCTCATAACTTTTCTAAATTTATAATAACAACAATTGTCCTAACAATAGAAACTAACTATGAGAGGTATTCATTCGAGGGCATTAAAAAAAGTCCATACAATAATAATAATTGATATAATTTTATAAATTGTTATTGTGAGTATGGATTCCTATTGATAAAATTATAGAGCATGCTTGGATATTTTCCTTGTTATTTTAAATTTGCCGTTTTCCCTATTACAAAATTCAGTAATCTATATTGTTTTCACAAATTACTGCGATTCATATAGTTTTTTCATGGATTTAAAATTTATATAAATTTGAATAAATTTTACATTTGTGAATTATTGGGAATTTCTTCACTATTTCTAAGAAAAACATCTGTTGCTCATTTTTGCCCTGAATCAGTAAACTCTTTTCTGTGGGTTGATGGAACTTGAACGCGAGGATAACTGAAAAAGGCTTTCGTCCAAGCTAACAACATCATTATTATTGATGCTATAAAAATTAAATTTCTTTAAATCTGGGGCAACCTACTTCCCGTTGATCACTCACTTCTCACATGCAGGGAAACTGAATCGGGAAGATAAGAAGACTCCTTAAAACTCGTTAAATGTCTTTTTTTATATTCTGTTACTCCTTGTTTTTATAAAAAGTGGAAGTAAAAAGGTCGTTAAACTTAAAACAAAATTATATCTGAAGATACAAAATCTACAAGTGAATTGTACGTTTAGGGTGACTGAATGAGTCTTTTATCCAGCCATGAATTATAATTCAATAACAACAGTCCGATGTATGAATTCTTCATCTTTTAATTCATGCAAAAATTGCAGTAAGTTAAAGCCTTTTTTAAAGAATAACTCAATAAAATCTTAGGAGACAATAGTTTGGGATTATTTCCAATTTTATCAAGGATGTCAACTGAAAATATTAGCGTTTTAGTCCCGCTAGAAGAATTAACGTACCTACGCCAGTTCAAAAATATCGCAAGCACACAGCAAGCGATTTATCAACCTGATAAGATATTATTGAAAAAAATATTTTTTTACACATATTTTCTAATATCCTTTTTCGCTTAATGGTATCCTCACGTTCAAGTTCCATCAACTCACAGAAAAGGTTTTACTGATTCAGAGCAAAAATAAGCAACAGATGTTATTCTTAGAAATAGTGAAGAAATTCCCAAAGTAATGTGCTTCGATATATACATGTATACTAGATGGGGCAAATTTCAACACTGGAAAAATCTCAGTAGCGAATTCTGTTCTAGAAATAGGCTCAAATCCGTGATCAGATTTTTAGAGTGCCATTCTTTCTAAATATTTTCTGTTTACATTGCTCTACATCATTTTTCTTTGTGATTTTCAATTTTGAAGAGCAAATAATGTACTGTTGTGTACTTTTTGTGTATATTTGACAAGACGTTGGGGATTTCTCTGATTTTTTATCGAATGACGGGAATAATAAGTAATTAACTACATAGTTTATGTTTGCATACTAGAATTTACAAAAATCCTGTCAATTGAGAAATTGTTAATATTTTGATTCCTTTATTACATTAAAACGTTGCGATATTAAGGTAGTTAGATCGTTGACAATTTGTTGTATGAATCAGTGCAATAATGGCACAGCTTATTCTTTCCAAAATCAGTTGATCTCGAGTTCTGTTTTCGAACTATCAGGTTGTATTATGCGGCTGTGGGAGAGTGTATTTATGATTAAATAATTTTAGAGGTACCGGAATAAAATTGATTTTGAGATAAATCAGTGGTACCGATCTTTATGGGACGGGGAAGAAAGAATTAACTTCGGCTGGATCAGTAAATAATTCCTCAGGATGAAGAAATAAGATAATGCAGGGTTTTTTTTCAAAGTGCAACTTTCTAGGAATCAGGAGGACTCAGGTTTGACTCTAGAAGTGACGAATTGTATTTTGGAATAAAAAAATGATAAATGGGAGAACCTATAGTAGTTTTTTTCATAAATGTAAAGAAGCAGAAACAGATGAACTAAAACTTGGGAAAAATACAAATGTAAATCAATATTAATCATATAAATGATTATTAAATTAGTGCCGCTCTTAATATGAATTCAGAGGTATTTAAATAGATTTGCCAATTTCAATTAATTAATACAAATATCCAAATTTTAGCATTATTTTACCAGAGAATATCGTGAGGTCAAATAGCATCTAATGTCATGATAGATCTTTATGAAATAACTTTATTTCTAAGAACAGACTCCTAAATAAACTGCAAATACGACCTACATCTTTAGCCTGTTTTATATATCTGTAATCTAGATTTAACTTTACTATTTACGTCTTGATATCTCTGTTAAGCACAGACAACAATATAGTCTCTAAACTTCCACTCTTCACTATCTCAACTGAATCAAGAAACTGTAAGATCGTAAATCACTTTGCTTCGTGGCATTTATGCCATGCTCGCAGTGCGATTAGAAGTTTCCGCCTCTCTCCTGTTAGTGTTGCGTCGTCAGTAATTAGTACACGTCCTTCATACTTGATGCAAGATGCATACGTGGCATGTAAGTCAATAGTTAACCGTTCAAGCAAAAGTTTGAATTTAATTCAGCATCTAGTCTGCTATTTTTTGTTGATCATCGATTGATAGTTTTTCTCCTGGAATTGAAAGGTTTGGTCATTTTTAGGATAAAGTTTTTATTAGATTCTCCTTGTTTCGTATACACAACCAAACTCACCTCTTCATTAAATAGGGTCGGTTTTGCGTTATTACTTAAGCTTATAATATGTATCATTCTTAGAGTTTAGGATTGTTAGTTATCTATACAGAATTAATCACAGAATCAAATTGAATTCTCGTCCTACCTATATGTTTTCTCTCGGATTTACATTCTGAATGATTAAGTACAAATTTCGACCAATTACTGTTACATGTCTTAATTTTTACAAGCTTTGAGAAATAAAATTTGTATTCGTTACCCTCCCGCTCCTTCATGGAGAATACCAAAAATATTATATACGATTATGATTATGAATAATAAATTGTACATATGTACCAAAGGGGTAAACTGGAATTTTTTCCTACTGGGAGGAGATAGAACTTCGAAAGTATCATGTATACTGTAAAAAAGGAATCTTTTAACGCATTACTTGTTAAATATTCTTCTGTTCTTTGAAATTGTAGCACCAGCAAGTACATGAGTTACAGCAATGAAATTTATCTCAGCTGTTACCTGTCAAACAATACCTGTATAAATGATTGAAATTACATACCTGAAATTTGAAGAGAGAACATGTTAAAATCAATATTTGTTGTGTCCCGCTTTAGCAGTTATATCTGCTTTCGCACGGCATGTTCCTCAGTGGAAAAGATTTTGGATGGCTGCCCGTGAAATGCCGTCCCACGCAGATTCAACGTGCATCCACAATTCTTTCGTCATGACTGCGAATGCTGACATAGGCGCAATTCTCGAGCAGTCATATCCCACACGTAATTTACGGAGTAAAAATTGAACGAGCAGCTCAAACGATGAAGTAAAACTTGTTGGTCACTGGAAAACGATAGATAATGCGGGTGACATGGAGTCGAGCATTGTACTATGGAAAAGAAACTACAGGAGGTGTCTGTCAGAGCGACTTCTGATTCCAAGGCCTTATTTATGTACCACTGACTGTTCTTATTAACTGGTATCCGTATAAGCTAAAAGTATGAATGAAATCAATTTAACACCAAATTATTACTCTCGGAGTAGGACCAATATGACGTTTTACAATGCACCCTCCAAGATACAGTTCATCAGTGTATCTGCGAAATAGCATCCGGCCAACACGGTACTTGAGATTCAAACCAGACTCGTTGGAAAACACGATTTTCTCACATTTAACATTCCAGTGTCTCCACTCTTGGTCCCGTTGAATAATGACGGTAGATGCTAAAATAAGTGGATAGAAAAGACGCTTAGCTAAGAACCCTAGCTTCAGCTGTCATCGGAAATAGTATTGGTAGACATTGTCTGAAGTGCCGTCTTCCTCCATTATTTGGCTAACGTTGTGGATGTCGCTGAACGATTGGTCACCGCCAAGAGTAGAAAGCATCTGTCTTCTCTATTAGACTACGCCATATTCACACAAGATTCCTCATGTGCATAACCTTTTTATGTCCATTGACTTTAGTTACGCATAATTGTATTAAAGCTTCATCCAATGCAAGCAGCAATATCACGGTAGGACAAACCCCCTAGAAAATTCTTCCTCTTTTAAACTCTCTCAACCTTTCGTGTTTGGATGAGGCCTGTTTGCGTACTCACAGAACGCTATCAATGGAATTCACCGACATAGTGTTTGGGATTTGCTTTCTGGAGAGTTCTTTTATATCTTTTGAATCCTATTTCAGCTTTTATTATACTCAAATTATATTGTATACGCAGCTGTGATTTTATTCAGTTGCATTTTCTGTGATAAACTATCCGTTGGCCATATTTTAGATGGGTCCAACAACATTATCTTAGTGTCGGATATTCAATGAACAGTTTGGCTGACTTTGAGGAGAAATTTTATCACAAAATCCCCTCCGCGCTCTGCACTGGTGTGTATTAAGAATAATTAAATAAATGACACAAAATTAGAAAATAATACATCACCGAAAATTTACTATAGTACCTTTTTGTTTGAATGTCATATTTCAACAAACGTTGATGCTTTAGATATAAGAAAACCAGCAAATATGGTTAATTAAATATAGTGTCCTTATAAACGTATGAGTAGGGAGTTGTTAGAGATTACATCTTTTATTCAAAAATTCTGTACAGAATGTGCTTTTTAAGTCATTATTTAGGTCCAGTCTTCAACAAAGGAATTTTACTTACGCCTATGATAAAAAATCAGCTTAAAATATATAAGATGTTATATTAAAATTACTTTGTATTTTGTGTGTATAGAATATTTTTCTACTCATTACCATAACAGGAATTCGCCAAAAAGCAATCTTACAATATACATGTTGTTGTTTTTGTGTTCTCATTTCACGTTTACAAACCATTTTGAAGCTCTAGCGGAGTTTAATCTAAAAATCTCCCATTCGGTATCAACTGGGGTGTAGTAAGAATAATTCACTGAATGGCACATAATTTTAGAACCTATACATCACTGTGAGTTCATTTAAGTATTTCCTTATTCAGCATCCATACTACCACAAATGCTGATGCTCTAGATTTATGAATCCCTGGTAAATCTGGGTTATTTAATGTAGTATGCCAATAAAATAATATGAAGAAATTTACATAGTATTAAAACTTTTATTCGAAAAGCATGCAAAAAATATTAATTTCTACATTTACTATATATTTTGTTTAAGGCCAAGTGTTCATTATAGGAATTATCACTGATTTCGTCAAAAAACCTGCACAGAATATGACTGATTTTTGAGTGGAAAATTAATATTATCTTATTTCTGTGTTTGTTGAGTAAAGGTTGTTAAGTCTAAAATTGGCTAAAATGAGTTATCAAAACAGGCATGTTTGAAAAATCAAGGGATACTACAGGGTACAGAAAGATAAGTCCAATTCCACTCTTAAATATTTTATTCATCAGAAAAATTTGGGATATGTGAAACAAAACACAAACAATGGTAGTGTTAAAGGGGTTATGTCCCAATCAAGGACTTAACACTCTTCACTCAACAAAAATATAATTAGAAAAATTCACTTTAAAAGAAAAAAAGAAAAAATAAACCTGTGGCCATTCGCCTGAACAGTCACATAACAACCGAAACCTGTTGACATTTAGGGAGAAAATAAACTCGATCCTTACAGTAAAAAAATGAAATCCTAGTTGACCATTTTAACTAATTTAGTGAAAACATAACAATTATTTACAGAACTACACAATTTTAACAAATTTACAGGCACACACGAAAATATGCTGCTACCAGCTAGGAAAACATTGGACCGACTGACAAACATCGCTTCTCAGCAAACAGAGTTCAGAGGGTGTCGGCACGAACGCTAATGGTTGTTTCCGTCCTCGGAGTCAGAGTTTTAGGGATCGCTTCTTGCGGTCCCGGCGGCTGTTCGCAAGGCCGCTTTACTCTGCTAGGGCATCATGAGAGTTTATACGTAATGATACCCTGTTTAAACCAGTTGGTTACAAACTTAAAAAAACTGACTTTACAAAAGTGCTTTTTTTTTCAATCCCTTTTTTCTAAAAACTACGATTTTGGACTTGACACTCTTTACACTGCAAGCACAGATTTGTAAGATCACTAGTTGGAATATTTTTAAAATTTAAAAAAAAATTAAATTAGAAAAACATTTTTTCCCCGCCACAGCATATTTTTTAAGAACAATTAATATACGTTATTTTAGTACCCTTTTTCGTCCCCGTTTACGCAATGTATCATCCTCGGGTCATTCCGAGGGACGCTAAAACATCGTTAGACAAAAACTTAAAGTATCGAAATCGTTGAGAAGAAACTTCATGAGAAAAAAAAAAAAGGAAATCGAGGCTTTCCAGTAGCTTTTCGGTAAAAAAGAGAAAATCCAAGACCCCGTGTCATTATTTAGAGCCAGAGGTGATTCAGAAATATCATTAGACGAACTGGAGCTTTGTCATTACCGGGGCAGGTCGTTATTTTTTTCTCATTTTTTGCTTTAAGAAATCCGAGAAAAAGAAGAAAGTAAAGAGTAAAATCTTTCGCTACTGTAAACTGATGAAACTAATATTGCCATATCGATTTCCCTTAATATTTTCTAATTAAAATAGTAGAAAAAAATCCAGTCATTATTTTTATTCCTCTGTTTTTAAATGGAGTAAACGATTATTTAATGAGATGAGATTTTCATATTCATATATTTTTGTAATTGTTTCTGTTTTTAATTAATTTTTTAATTTTTAAAGCTAATTTTTCTCATTAATATTAATTTGCCTATCTCTTAAACAATCAATATTCACTTACTAATAGAAATATTAAACTTGGATTTTAATACCAATAAACTAGTTAAAATTTTTGAACGAAAGTTTGACATCGTTATATAAAACTCTTATCACTTGGGTGATAGCCGGATGGCAAGATCGCTAAACTTCCGTGCTTGAATCCGAGGATTTCTGTTCCAAATGAATACTTTGTAATCATTCAAAATTCACTTTAATCTTCAGTTTTTGATCTATTTATCCCTCGTGTAGAGAAAATTCCCCATGGTGCTGTAAAGCAAAAGCAACGAAACAAACTTGCACATATGCGTACTTGCTGAATTCCAGATTCTCTGTGGATTAAGGCAGGAATATGATGTAAAACACAAGAAATAAGGAAAACCCCTCAAAAGTTTTCGGATCTTCATAACCTCTGATACGATCTACTATGGTTTAATTAACTACACCATCTACTGTATTTTTTAAGTGGGCTATTCATTAAGAAAGTGGTCTAAGTCATTGTTCTAGTGATTACGATTGTATTGTAAGTCAAGAAACTTTTAAAAAAATAATTTTAAAAAAAGGTAGTTTTTTCTAATGAAACTTCCGCGGGTTATTAACGTAGGATTACTTATCGTTGCTTACCTCTTTTGTATGTAAATATGTGTGTATGTGTTATGTATATCTGTACGTATACATAACACATACATAACACATCTGTACGTATACATAATATATATATATATATATACACAGTGCGTCAAATAAGTTTTAAGACTGGGTCTGTAAAAAGAAATGGAAACAAGAAATTAATACCTGTTTTGATTTTTTATTCAAAATAGGACCCTCTGGCTTCAATGCACTTTTTACAGCGATTTAATAATGAATCGAAAGCCTGTTGTAAATCACTTTGTGGAATGGCCTGCAAAGCACGCGTCGAAGCTTCTTGTATGGTCGAAATATCCTCAAAATACCACCCTTTTAACTTCATTTTAAGTTTTGGGAATAAGGAGTAGTCACAGATTGCTAAATCAGGTGAATACGGTGGATGGTTCAACACACAGACATTATTTTTTGCCAAAAATCGGCTAACAATAAGGCAGGTGTGACTGGGTGCATTGTCGTGTAACAAACACCAACTGCTTTCAGTCCTATAGTCTGGATGAATGCGACGGTTTCTGGCCATCAAACGCTTTAAAACAGCTAAGTAGTATTGACCTGTAATTGTTTGTCCAGTTGGACCAAATTCTTTGTGGATAATACCTTTACTATCGAAGAATGTAATGAGCATTGTTTTGATTTTGTATGGAACTTTTCTTGTTTTTTGGCTTGTGGTGAATTTGGTGACTTCCATTCCGCACTTTTTCTTTTTGTTTCAGGATCATATTGGAAACACCAGGTTTCATCACCTGTAACAATTGACTTCAAGAAGTTTGTATTGTTTTCAGCGGCTGAAATAATGTTTCCGCAATGTGCACTTCTCATTGCTTTTTGTTCAGGGGTTAAAGTGTGTGGAACAAATTTAGCACACACTTTTGTTTTGCCAAATCTTCATGCAGGATGGTTCGAATTGTATCTTTGTTGATGTTTAAAGAGTCTTCCATCATTCTCAGTGATGGACAGCGATCGTTTGTTACGAAATTTCGTACTTTCTCAATAACTTCAGGTCTCCTAGATGAAATTTGTCTTCCACTACGCTGATCATCTTCTACCGTATCTCTTCCGTCCAAAAAAACGTTTGTGCCACACAAAAATAGATCAGCTATTTAAACAACAGTCACCGTAAACTTGTTTCATGAGTTGGTATGTTTCCGAAGTACTTTTACCAATTTTTGCGTTAAATTTAATTACAGCTCTGCTCCATCTTAAAAAATCAACATGAAAAATATTCACTTCTGCAATAAACGCTCGCCTTCTCTCAACTACTTAACGAAATGCGCACAACTTGTTAGCAGTGTGCCAGCAGACGATAGACGTTATGACGCATGCGGATTTACATTCACAGCGCCTCTACAACCTTTTGCTCTGGGACGAGTCTTAAAACTTATTTGACGCACTGTGTATATATATATAACATAGCGGACACCCCAGGGAGAGAGAAGACTTGTATCCAGCATGTCACAATGGAAGAAGAGAAATCATAGCTCGAAAACATAGACGACCATGCAATTACGGCATAACAGATTTTTATTAGGAGGAGAGTACGTCTCCCAAAGACGAGTACAAAATCCGAAGAAACGCCTGTACATTCGTGGTACGGCTTATATCGACTTTTTATGGGCTCTTTCATGTGATCATGATAGAGATTAGGGATTTGCTGCTGTTGACAAGTCGCATGGGGATTTTATTTAATCTGCGCAAAGCCTAAATGAAATTACAACTGACGCTATGCATGTTTGGTTTTTAAGCAATAGAGCCGCCATTTAAAAACTTTCGCCCAAGGGATTTTAGAACTTAGAATCAGAACTTTATTTCGGGGTTTCTTTAGCTTTAAATGTTTTATATGTATATATATATATATATATATATATATATATATATATATATGTCAAAATTTTGACTCATTTTCGTACTTTTCTGTTTAATTGTTTATTGCTTGTCCAAGCGATACAGACTGGGTTTGTGACGATGCCAAAATTATATCTCGTGAGGTACGGACGGACGGCTTTAGCGCCTGAAATTATCCTTTCGGGAGGACCGTTATGGAAGAACGTAATCACATATGTACACGTTAAAAATGAGTTTATCAGCCATTTCACGTTGCATTCTTTTACATTACCGTAATCTGAAGCAATGTTTGCAAAAAATTTAAAATTGAACCGTAAATATTTTCTTAAATATTTTATTATATATTATAAAAATATTTTTTAGTTTGTTCAAACATAACAATTTAAATATCTAAAAGCGAAAAATATATGACTTAAACCTCATTTTTATTCACCAATACAACGACTTAGACCACTTTCATAATCAAGGGCACAAATAAGGTTTAATCAAAGAAATAATATATATTATACAGATATTCAGTTTTCTTTTAGGGAGAGTCTGTTGTAACTCGGAAATGTGTTGGACAGTTTGTATTTTACCTGTGACACCTTTTATTTAAAAAAAGACAGATAATCTAGAGGCGGATAATTTGAGAATTAGAACATATGAGCGAAATGATATGGGGAATTTTAAAATAAATTTTCATATGAAAATATATAATAAAACTTACATATGTACTATTAACAAATTATTCATTATAATAGCAAACAATATAAAATATTATTAAATATTACGCTATTATTTCTAACATACAATGAGAATTTCGGCTTTGTCACCCTCATACTACTGAAAAAGAGCATTACTGCCACTTAAAATATCGTTACATTAAGATAGATTTTTTGCATTAATTTTAAATCAACGTATTTTTCGGACCATAAGTTGTTAGGTATATAAAGATATTTTCAATTTCTTACTTAATAAAGATAAAAAATATAAATAATAGATATGATAAATAATATATATTATATATATATATATATATATATATATATATATATATAAATGAAATAATATCATTCCACCTTCAGTCATTAAACGCCTATTTGAAATTTTCCCGTGTTGTCTCAATAAAGTATCGCCCCTTAATCGAAATTCTGACCTAAAAGTAACCAAATTAACCAACTAAATTGTCCCTTAATACACGTGTAAAGAGCAAGTTGTTTTCAAAAACAGGGTGATGCAACCTTTCTAGAAATTTCGAGAGATCGTTCGATCCTGCCGACTAAAAAATGTGATAACATTCACTTAGAGATACCGTTGATCCTCTGTGTTGTCGAATTACCGGGGAAGGCACGCATAAGATGTAGAGTCGTGGCCAAAATTGCAAGGCGCAATCACATAATCATAAAATTGTCTTTATTCCTGGAACATTCACTGGATGGATGTATACATCGCCTTGTCATGGATCAACACTTAGGCACAGTTATAACATAATTTCACAATCAAACAGTCCCAGACCCACCGGAGCAGTACCAAAAACGAAGAAAGGACGCAGCGAGCTAAAGATACATGTTGTACGGACAATTGCAGAACAACAGCTGCTGGAAAAAACACTTGGTCGTGCGAAAGAGAGAGCGCCAAAACTTTTAATTGGTTAACTGAGATCATCTGACCTCGCGCGTCAGCATCGAACGATCTGTCGAAATTTCTAGAAGGGTTGCATCACCCTGTTTTTGAAAACAACTTACTCTTTACATGTGTATTAGTTGATAATTTAGTTGGTTATTGTGGTTACTTTTAGGTCAGAATTGGGATTAAGGGGCGATACTTTATTGAATTAACACGGGAAATTTTCGAATAGGCGTTTAATTAATGAAGGTGGAATGATATTATTTCATATATATATATATATATATATATATATATATATATATATATATAAAATAATAAAATATTCATTTTATTTTTATGTTACATCCGGACCATCAGAAGCACCCCAATATTTAGTCGAATGTGTTATGTAAAAAGGTGCGTATTATGGTCGAAAAATACGGTAACATAGGTAATATGTTATTCCTCCTAAGATTCATTACTGATAACAAGGCTATTCTAGGAATGTGTATCTGAACCATTAAATAGATGTAGCCATTATTCCGATATGGGCTGGCTATGAGAGCGTTTATATTCCTGGAAGTAGTTGATAGGAAGCCATATCAGTCGTTTGTTGAAGTTTCGTAGGTTCCATTATAGAGCTTATATATTACTATGTCTTATACTAAGCAACACGAATATATTGCCAATATATTTAAGCTCCATTATTTTATCAAGAGACACGTTTTTTTCTTTATTGAAAATGACATTCGCATGCAATCTAGAATACTTAAATGTCCTTACTTAAATTTTAAAAATGAAACATCATTTTGAATAATGGACGCTATTTACCGTCTAGTCGAACGTCTAGCAGCCGTTAAATAAAACCATAAGGAGCATTAACTTAGTCTGCATAACTCAACATTTCTCCCCAAAAAAGTTCTCGTCAAAATATCTGCGTATTAGATGAAATTATCGTATTTACAGATTTACTTTGAAACTTTCAAACGTATTCGTTTCCATCTATGTTATATGTTATTTGTTGAACTGTTGGAGGAGAAATTCCCATTTAAACGTATCCTTAAATTATAACAAAATACACAATTATAGCATGATTGAATATACAATTTTCATCAATTTGAACACCGTTAATTAAGTTGCAAATAGCATCTAATTTTGTGTACGGCATTTGAAATGTTTTACATTCAATCGATTTATTTTCCACTAGCCGGGCTTCACCCGGCTAGGCTCGGGCTTCACCTAGCTACGTTCAAGCTATCCGTGTAACATATTTATGTACTTCGGGCCCCACAAAAAAAAGTCCTACAAATGTATTAAATTCACGTCAATAAATTCCGTCAATTTTCATTCCCGGTGCTGCCGACAGATGGCTGCACCATACTGGATTACTGGATATAGATGATTTGATTTCTCAGCGGGGGAGTGATTTAAAATTAAAATATCTGTAAACCTATTGAAGTAACAGAATAACTGTAAGCAGAAAAAATTATCAGTTTTCAAAGCTCTTTCCAAATATGTAATATTTATGTACTTTCATGAGAAAAAATGCACCGATTTGTGCATTTGTCGGCCATTTTTTTTGGATGAGTGGTACCCGGAGACGTTATGGTCACGTGGCTCGACAAAGCGCACGACAAATACGTCTGTTACTGTATTTATATAGATCACGTATTTTAATGGACAATAGATTCGTAATTACTACAAAGGTGCTATTTTTATCACTTTAACTGATTTGCATGCCTGCATCTTCGAGGTTCGCTAAAATTTCCTATGGAGCAGATAAAATAGCAACGATTTGGCGACGTTTAACTGGGGAAGGAAAAAAAATGAACTTAGTTGCTAGCAACTTATTTAAAGTTTCAAACCGAGATTTTTTCAGATTTTTTGAAATACTTTATAGCATTTTGAAACACTATTCGTGGAAGAAAAAATGGTACTCTATCAGCAAGAAAAAGTCGATACATAAAATCCGTTCCAAAAGATAAAATTAAATAAATGCCACATATGAAAAAATCATTTCGCATTCAAATTTTCAGCGTCATGCTTACGATCCCCCAAACTTGTACAAACCAGTCCATGACTGTTGCCTAAATCTGAAAGGGATGCATATTTACCATGTTCGTATTTCACCTGCAAAATGGCTTAAGCCTGTTTCTTTTAATTGGTCAGTCCTATAGTAATAAATATTAAAATTCACTTTCTTTTTTCACAGCAGAATGTTTGGTTTTAGATCCTCGTTTCATTTGCTTACAAATGAAGGTTTCTTTACATATATCAAGCCTTAAAAATCGAATCAATATTAATGCTTAAAAAAACTTATTCAATATTTCCGAATGAAATTAAAGTATTCAATATATTACATAGGAGAGTTTCTTTACATATATTTCATCTAGCAATAAAATTTGAATCAATATTACTTCTTTAAAAACTTATTCAGTATTTCCGAATGAAATTAAGGTTTTCAATATATTACAAATAAGAGTTTTTTTTTACATATATTTTATCTAGCATCAAAAATTGAATCAATATTACTGCTTTAAAAACTTATTTAATATTTCCTAATGAAATTAAAGTATTCCACTAACACATATGAAAATAAACTGAATATGCTTTTAAAGGCCCATTACAAAATTTATTTTGTAATGAATTCAATTAATAAGTTTCAAGTTAAGTTTCACTGAATGAAAAAAAAAATTCACCGGCCAGGTGGCATCAGAAACAACAACAACAAAAAAAGATATGTTTTTTTAGGGAAAAATTTCTGTATTTTTAATCATATAAGATAGATTATATTAGTGGCATTTTTTATATATTTTTATGAATGCCTAAAAGAGAGGGTGTTTGTAAAATCCAGTCTCTTGCTACCCCTCTCCCATTCGTAAGAAGATAGCGTCATTTCATTCCTCGAACTCGCTGCTTAGTTTTATTAAACATTCCACTTCCGCGTCAAGAGGTCTTACTATTTCCGTGTGTCACGGGGAAGCTGAGTCCTTTTCCTAGGAATCTAATTTCTAGGTAATTAGGAGCTGAACAGCGAAATTTGTATTCTGAAACTTCAAGATGAATATTTTACTGTGAAGTGTGCCGATGAAAATGGCATCTAAGATGTTACTTAAAGAGTTGCACTCATGCTATTTGTTTTGCAATGTTTCTTCGCTCTCTAGTTCAGGGGAAGGCGTACTGTAGTGGGTTTTACTATCATACTGTATTTAAGACATATTACGTTTATTTTTTTTAGTTTTTATTTTATACATGTTTTCAGGGGTAAACATGCATTCTTTAAGAATGTCCTTGAAATAGATAATAATTCTCGTAAGCCAAATAAAGGTAGCAAAATCGATCCACTGATTTTGAAATGTATAGGTAATGCTTGCTGGCTGTGAGTATATGTGCGTTATATTTGAAATTAGAGGCTTTTCGTCTAAAAGGGTGGTTGTGATCTGCATTTTTCGCCAACTCGCAAGAAATTGGTAATCTGTTATAAGCATTTTCGAAATGCCCACACACACGGATACACCTAATGTTCATCGTTTTGATGAAGAGTATTAATTTTTTCTAAACTCATTGTATACCCATTTATTTTCTCTTGTAAAAATTAAGAAGTCGTGCGTTCCTTTTGTATTAAGTATTGCCTTATATTAAGTTTTTAATCATTATTTTATTCTTTCCTTTCTTACCGAAATCTTCGTATTTTCGCAAAGTCATGTCCCATCCTACCCGATAGATAATAATAATTGGTAAAGTTAATTTTTCGCTTTTGACTGAGAAACATTCCATATTCTAATATAAAACTTCGTGGCAACTAGAAAAATAAGACAAAAATACTTTTCTATTGATTTACACTACGTTCTGAAGTCAGAAATTATGAGGATAATTATGTATGACTTAATTAAGCTAAACTGACCTAGAGATCGCCGAGGTTCATTAATAATAGATCGGACTATATAACATACTAGAGTTTACCTCTCAACCAGAGATTACAGTTATTACCAGCTACAATAGCTAGAACAGAAATACTACAGAAGCAATTGGCGTACAAAGAGGGCATTTCCCAAAACTCAGATCACTGAAAGCTTAACGTTAAACAACTAATATCTTACTACACGCTCTGACAGCCCAGTACTAATTCCTCCACTAGATTCAAATTCTACCTATCCATTGATTGGGGTTTCCCGGCTGACACAACTGGATGAGATTCATCTACGACGAGCATCTTATCCCGGCTTCATATTAGTCATATCTATTCGTTGGGTTTGGAAAACTCCCATCATCTGCCTCGAGAACATCCAATTTAAGTATCTTGTGACGTACGAATGTCATTCAACTAAATTTGCATATGGGGGTATATTTTCTTGGCCAAATTCTAGAAGAAATTTCGTAAATGTAAAAACAGAACAAAAAACAAGTTAGAAAACGAAAAAAATATAAAACGTACTACTTTAGAACTTTTAATTATTTGCATTTATTTATTACATTTTTTTTGTGGGGGGGGGGGAGGGGAGGAGTGATCAACTGAAAATGACCCAACGTTAATGCCAGGGTTTTTTTTAATTTACTTAAACATTTATTCGCAAAATTACTGAGACGCTTCTTCAACTGCAATAGTAGACAATGAATTCCGTTTTGGAAGAAGTCTTATCCAACCAAAACCATACTCAGAATTTTATCTTTTCCCACACGGATCATCGTAATTAATTTAAATCTTTCCAAGGGAACTTTTGGAACATATGGCTGCTTTCGCATTTTATTCAGAGATCATCGCAATTAATCTGAATTTTTCCAAGGACAGCTTTGGACAGTTGGCAACTGGGCAGCTCTGGCAGTTTGTTTTCCCGCTGGAGAGAGGAGCAGTTTGTGTTGTTTCTTGAAATTATTCGGTTCAAATAATTGTTTTTCTCTTCCTTGAAAACAACCTAGTGCACCAGAATCAAACACATTCGATGATATTTTTGGTAGCGTGTAGAGCATAAAGAGCGGAGATTCTCTCGTACAACAAACCATTTGTGCAATGTTTTGCTTACTGATACCAGTTACTTCCAAAATGACAGTGTTGTTTCTGCTCTTGCTTCCTTGATTGATATTGTTAACCTGGACTTCTGCCTCAATGGTGATGCTACGATTTCCTTATTTCAACCGCGGGATATGTTGAAGTGACGTATCACGTCCTTGAAACTTTTACTCTAATTCTATAATAGATACAACGCAATTGTTTACATACATAACTATCCTACGGCTAAAGATTTCCGATCCAAAAAGACGTTTGTCAGTCATAAAAAGAAGAATAACTGGCCTCGGTTTATCTTTACTTGCAACCGTTAATTGGTGGTCATATCACGAGAGTAAAATATAATTTGCATTTGCTCACCGCAGCCTGAGTTACCCCTTTTTTTATATAGCGTTCATTCTTCCTATCTCACTTCGGCTTTCCTCTTCGTCTCTTGGCTCATTGTTATTTGACTAACCGTTATATTTGAAACATTGATAAGAGAAGAGAAAATATGTGAGCAAAATGAAGGTGAACTCAAACAAACATTTGAGAATCGCGTTCAACAGAAATTGTCTCTAGATCTATACCCATAACTGAAAGTCCAAAATTTCAAATAGTCTATAATTCTAAAATAATTTCTGATAAATTTGAAATTTTTCAGTACAGGATTCTCTAAAAATTATTCTTGCAAATTGGATAAGTCTATTAAAAGGCTAGTTTTTAAATAATATCTGTAGAATATTAAAAGATATACCATATCCACAGATATATACACACGGAAATGTAAGAGCACAGTTAACACACCAGGGAATATTCAATGTTTTACTTGCAAATTATGCAGATATTAACGTGCTTCATCCCCCGTTCTCAAACCCAAAAGTGACCCGATTACGACGGAATGAGGTTTCTGCGGATCATTGCAAGATAACTCAAACAATAATGATAATCTGCATTATTAAGTCTACATCGTAAAGTTAAGTACGGTCCAATGAGTACAAGATAGGATTATGCACGGAGCTAAGTTAATTCCCAGTATATATTGTTTGAGATAAACCCTAAATACCCTTCATATAGTGCAGTCACGCTGAAGAGATTCTTAAATAATTGAGATATATGAGTTATACCGCCTGTTACATATCCGACTAGAGAAACTACTGATGAATAAAAAAATGGAAAATTCAATATATATTTCTACAATTCTAAGCTTAAATATTTATTTAAATATGCTATATACCTATAATTTTCAAACATATTTTTGCATTGTACTCTTTGGCCGTAACTAAAAGTCATATATGCTACCACAACAAACATTTCTCAAATCACAGGTGATATAGGATACAAATGTGCTTATTTGGGAAATAATTGCTGCCGTCTTTGATTCATCAAAAAATATATCTATAACAGAATTCTTTCTATGAAACTAGGATATTTACCAGTAGATTTATCGAGTATATTAACTGGTTTTAACTTTCAGAGTTTTACAGTGACATTATGTTTTCGAATCGACGTAGAACGTTACTATATAGGTGTGAGTATTATAAGAATGTAAAAGTAAGAATAGGTAAGCAAATTATAGGTCAGTAACAGACGAAAGATGAATAATCACTGCAAACAGAGCTTTCCCTTAAATAATCATTAAAAGCATATCTTGTCTTAATAAATCCTATATGACTATTTTGTCTTAAAGAATCCTATTTCTATTGCCTGATAAACATGTGTTTTTGAGAATCTTAAGCACCAACTAAAAATACAAGTAAAAAAAAAATAAATGTCTGAATAATAAATTCTTTTTTATTTTTTGCACAAATTTCCACTGTCCAAATGTTACTTAGGTATTTCTGCAGAAAGTTATTTAGGTATTCATGCCCAAAGTAAAAAATATTTACTGCTGTATTTGATTACTAGGGGGTATTTCTTATAAAAAAATGTTACTTAGGTATTTCTGCCCAAAGTTATTTGCGTTTTCATGCCCAAAGTAACAAATATTTACTGCTGTATTTTATTACTAGGTTTTTTTTTTATAAAAAATCTAAATAATTATACTAAATTCTTTCCATGAGTGAGATACCAGTTTTGTGCAAATATTTCGTGTAATCTACAGATATATGTTTCCTTTATTCTCATTTCATCTTGTCTTTGACAGTTTTGCAGGATACATCATTATAAGTAGCACATTGCCTAAAACACTAATGCACAGAAAGGTAATTAGAAATTGAATTTTAGAATCCGCAAAGAATACAGTTAAAATGCCAGCGTCTCAATTGCTTCAAATAAGAAAAATCATGTCCACCAGATTGTGCATTTCGCGCACGTGAGCTGTTAAAACAGAAACACTAATTAAAGAAGGAAACATTTTAAATTATTTTCCTATGCGCAAAGAGAATTTAAGGTATCAAAATCATATAATAAGTTCAAGAACTGGAGGGGATCAACTATTTGAATTCTTCTGGAATTTGTTCCTTCATGTATTCCTCTCGTGTTGCAATGCTGACAGTAAAATGAAGGCACTCACTCATTTCATTTGCATTTAATTTTGAATCATATTTTCTTTTGCTCTGTTTATTTTGGTGCAGCTCTAGAAAATTAGCAAAAATAGCCAAACTTCGAAGCCGAAGCAAGTTTCAAGGTGAAATAAAGAAAAGCTCTCAGAGATTTTTGTATTAAAAAACTGAACACATAATATTAGTAAAATTTAAAGAAAATTGCAACAGAAGCCTTACTACGTGACCGAAAGTAATATTAGTGGTTAGTACGTTTCTTTATATGACTAATAGTGACTACTCATATGTACATACACAAATCAATTTATTTAACATAATAACAATAAACATATACACTTCATGTGATATCAGATGCTTAAAAATACTAAATATACTAATTTAATATTCAACATTTCTAAGTGATATATATCTATGGCAATATATGTTAATATTAATTACAATTTTCCATACCATTATTCTGCGCAATCGCCTAATTTAGCATTATCCAGTGAGTAAATGACAAGGAATTGCAAGGTACATAAAAATCCCATACCTGGGGCAATTTCTCTCTCGTAACATCTGGGCAGTCGTTCTCCTTGCTACAAGGGGTTCTCCGTTGAGGACAAAAGCTGGGCTGGCTGGGTCGCGCCTCGCTGCTATTGGTCAAACTTGTTACCGGGCTATGCTCCCTTCGCTGGCGGCACACGATCGACGAGGGGGTTCGGGGTGGTCTGGCTTCACTTCTCGATAACCTTGTCGGGGGATTCCTTCTTAGGGTTATTCTGTGGATGCAATTCTTCGGCTATCGTTTGTCGAGCTGCTTGCATATTCTCAACGGCAGGACGGGTGAAAGTAGTCGGTGCTGGAAGAATTGGCTCACGGCTGGGTGACACTTTCGAGGAACTATCGGCTTGAATTTTCTCTCTCCTTCATACTCCGCATCAACCTCGCGTCTCTACCTTTTATAAGCGGATGTCCGTCAAATCTTTTGCTACTTGCGAACTCAGTTTCTATCGCTTAACCCGTAAGCAGGCGCGCGAAAAAAACGTACGGGAGTTGGCGCGCAGGGTATCTCATACCCGAACGTTTTCTTTGATCTGTACTTCATAAATGGTGTGCAAAATTATTTTTATAACTAAATTAAAGTATAAGATACATTTAATAACATTTTTAATGTGAATAAAGGCTATTTACAATTAACTCGTGCATTTTCTACAGATAGAAGCCATATGCTCCATGCATATATTTTTTTGACATTTTTCACACGTAAATCGTGTCTTGCGGTCTTTCTTATTTGGTCATTCAGTACACCTTTTGTAAACTGTTTTTGCCTTCTTATTAGGGGGTTCCATTTCTTTTTCTGGGTTAAATTTTTCTTTTATACTTTTTGGAAGCATCGCTTGGTGGCTTCTATTCTCTCTGTAATCTTCGATAAGCTGCAAACCCAAATGCTTCAGGAAAGCGCGTCTGCTTTCATATTGAGATGGTGGAGTTTTTGCAGAAACTCGTACATTAGTACGAAATTTCTCTTTTTTTCCATTTTTTTTATCTCGTCCAACATAAAAATCATTTTGATTTGACGAAATCTACTTCGATATCTGTGTCACCGTCTGTTGATGAATCATGATTGCTATTATATTCTTCATCATTATCAAATTCTTCTTCATCATCAAATAAACTTTCTTCATCCGTCAAAACTGTATCATCAAAGTTCTCAAACGCTTCATTTCTTCGTAGTACGTGAGATTACGCGCCATATTTGTAAGGCGTCTGACTCCCGTGGCGGAAAAAATCTGAGTGGCAATGATGGGCGCGCAGGGTATAACATACCCGAAACACAAAATACCGGAATTTCTATTTTTTAGGTTCGCCTGCGGACCTGGCCTGTCCAGGGTCATGACCCTACATTCAGCTATACCGAGACTCGTCCACTTTTAAACGAGGGGTCAGGAAATAGACAGAACAAAAGATGGGAGCGGGTATGTCACACCCTGCGCGCCCGATCCCGGGTTAATCAGATTCCAAGTATACGTGATAACTGCAGCTCTATCCTTCTTCATTAGTGATTGTATATCAAAGCTTGCTGCTATTTGCGACCTCAGTCTCTATTGAATAATCAGCCTCAAAGTATACGTGATAATGGCAGCTCTAACTTTCTTCATTACCAACGTTTGGGTTTATCTACTCGCAATGCTCAATCAACTGCGACCTATTCAGTTCCTGATTCTATCTATATCTTTTGATTTTTAAACCCAATCTGCTGAACTTTTTCTCTCTCTAAACTTAACTTCAACTCCTTCAATCTGGGCTTCCATTGGTGGCCACCTTCTAACTAATGGACCATTGTGGACCTTTATTATTGGCTGCTCATATATTTTATAACTTCTCTTCTCCGAATCTAAATTGAGGAAAGGGGCGCCCGTCCCTGCTTCCTTCGCCCTCTATTCTGTGATTCCCAAACTCTCACGCTCCTATCGACCTCCTGTTGTGTCCCTTAACGATGTCACTGACTATCCTAAATCCCTTATCTTCTAACTTCGCACATCTTCGTCTCCATTTTTGCTTGACCAGTTCATTAAATCCAGCTGGTCACAATTCACTGCCTGTTTCTCATGTTCTTCTCGCATTACTTTGCCCCTATCTTGCATCTGATCTATTTGTGAGAACCCTGTCGCCCCAACTGCGACTTACTACATGAGTAGAAAATTCATAAAACTTTAAATAATGCAGGATATAATCAAAAGAAGATTTTAAAAGTTGACCTCCATTGGTAGTTGAGAATTTTTTTACAACTTGTATTATGGAGTGTGCTTGTTACTTATACTGTTTGTGTGTATGGAGTGCTTTTATAGTTTTCTGCATTCATTTCGTTATAATTTGTTTATACATTTATATGCTGAAACACATTTATTTGGCCAAAGAAACCGTAAGAAGTGACGTATGAGTTTTATAGATAACGTTTCTTTCAATGTGTTAAAAAATTTTCTTACAGGCCATAAATTATTTGTTTCAAACTTAACTGCTGTATTTTATTAATTGTTATTTGTCATTAAAAAAGTAACAAGAACATCAAAATCTTTCAATTTATTTTCCGTCATTTCCTTTTCAATGTATTTTAATTTTGGACATAGAAAAGAAAATAATAGTGCTAATCTTTAAAAAAAAATACTATGGTTATGGAAAACATTTGAATATTTTGGGGAAACAGGTGATGCTGGAACAGAAACATTCGAGAAAGCCACTTGTTGTTACAAATTTCACACAGCAAAATCGAAATTAACTCGTGATCTACGCTTTCTTCTTTTAAGAGGCGCAGTCTTCCAAAGCACGCAAAATAAATTAATCATGAAAGGGAGAGAAGAATTACATTTAACTTCTACCTAAGCCGTATTTCCTAAATGTTATTACTTGGCGTCCATAGAACTAGAGAATAGTTTTATCTCTTATTCTACTCTCGGTTGTTAGGATCACTCTTTTAGTATCATTACTCCTTGAGGTTGATAAAGTTATCCCTGATATCAACAATACAATGATGTACTGAGTTATTTTCTGTACCTCTTAATCAAAAGGCATAAGACTGCAATATATCATGACTTTGTAATTTAGTTCATATATAAATAATTCAATGTCTAAAAGATTATAAATTTAGTCACATTGTTTAATATTTAATTCATATTTAAAATATTGCCTAATTTACGAATGGATTCAAATCGAATTACGTTAGTTGCACAGACGTTAGTTGTATTTTGCATTTAAGTTGTACCAAGATACAAAGTTCTGAAAAAAAACTTTTATTTTCTTGAATAAAAACAAAATATTAATTTATAAAATAACATAAACAATATGCGGCTATGATGATAACACTGCCAGAAACATTCTGTTTATTATGTAAACCTAGAGTTACCCTGATGTAAATCTATAATTTGCTCGAATTTACCTCTGAAAGAATTTCTTCGGAAGAAAGGTATGTGCTTTGAAAGGATATACCTAAAATTCCTTGCAAGGTATCCTTATAAATATTGCACAAAGTTTCCATGCAGTGTTTTATTCTGTATATGTTCAGGAGTTTTGACTGTCGGAAAATTTTTACAAATGTATCTCACAGCAAAAATTTCTCACAAAATAAGATATTTTTGTTCTTTTAAATGATTAATAACTTTATGAATAAAATATTTATAAAAAGGTAGCAAATAACATTGACAGCTTTTTTTATTGACAAATGTGAATAAAATTTGCATTTTGAATATCTTACTATTAACAGCTGAAGATAAACAAATGTTAGTTTGTCAGTCAGCAGACACGGGGACGGGCTAATCACGCGAACCGAGCATAGCAGGATATCGCGACTGGTACCGATATACGCGGACGGCCGAGACGCGTGCACTGATACTATCCTCAACTTTCAAAACTTTAAACTTTTTTTAATTATTCAATTAAAGCCGCCGAACTCAATAGAAGAGAAGAGCAGAAACAGCTGACATTCCGGGTGGGCCAGCTCCTTTCCGTTTCGCAAATTTCCACTATTTCCATGCATGTAAAATTCAACTTTTCCGTCCTCCAATCGACAAATTTTTTATTTCCATGTGTTTTACAACTCTTCATCTTTAAGGATACACACATTTTTATAAATTAAAAAATGTTTTTCATTGCAAACAAAGTTTTTTCCCCAAAACAGTTTTCCGAATTTCACGAAACCGACAATTTTGATGGACAAATATTTCGGTTTTCTTCATTTATTAATGTCAATTTTACGATTTATCGGCATTTGCTAGATGTTCAGCTTCCAAAATATACCAAATACATTCAATAAAAAAAAAGTTTTCATTCTAAAAGAGCGTACTTGCAAAACTCACTTTTAACTGAATGCCGAGTTCGTAGTTTTTCGACTTATTATTTTACTCACTAATAATTCCAGCAAGTTCGTGAAATTTGTTTCTAATTAATGACCAACTGATAGCACTCTTCCACCATCAATTCTGAATTCGACAAAACTGTCTTTCTATTTTTTTACGCACTTTTACCACCCAAGATTAATATTTACATTCGGCTTTACCGCGATATACCTACCATCTTTCTGAACTAAATATTCTGTCGTAGCGCAGTGCTATCGCGCTGACCTGCTAACTCCAACGTTGGGGTTCGGTCCTAGGTGGTTCCGCATTTTCTAATTCTCCCTATCTTGGTGCTATTTGCTTTCCCCCAGCGGAACTCTGCAATCATCTTATTACGAAATGTTTCATCCTGCAGAGGGTCTTTTTTTCTTTTATTATGCGAACTTTCCATGTTTGCTGAGGGCCATTTTTCCGTAACTTTATAATTAATACCAACTTATTTTCTTTAAATTTTTTAATTCTTCATTTTAATCTTAATTTATTTAATCTTAATATATTTCTAATTTTTAAGTTTATCTTACCCTTCTACTTTTTGAAGGTTTTAAACTTAATTTTTACTTTAACCTTTAGCTTACAGGGCCCATTTTTCCGATTCCCTCTTTAGAATGGGAAATTTCATGCCCCCTTTGTAACAACGGCCATTAAGGAGGTTATATATATACACACACACACACACACACATATATATATATATATATATATATATATATATATATATATATATATATATATATATATATATATATATATATATTCCTTGTCCGGCCCATACTTTTGGGACACATGCTATCCCACCCCGTAAGGAAAAGGTTAATGTGAATGGTAACTTTAAATTTAATTTAACTTAATAATTTTTTTTATTGAGCACATATACATTGATAATAAGCATCTTGCGACAGGAGTTAAAGTCAATAAACCCTGGAACTCTAATCTTCAAAAGAAATTCTGCTCAGTTGCCAAAAGGAAAAATTATTAGTTGAGAACGAGTCATTTATTAATAGAAATCCAGAAATAATTTTAAAGTACCAGAAAAATTTTAATTTTACAAAATGAGAAGTTGAAACCTTTAGAATTTTTCTAATTGAATGAATTTCTTTTTTGTCTAAAAAGCAAAATTTGAAACCGGAAATTTGAAAGAATTATTTCAAAAGCCAAAAACCGAAATTTAAGAAAGAAAATTTTAAATTATTATTTCGTTTTTTAAAAATTCTAATATATTTTTAAAAGTGATTAAACGGTTTTTAATCTTTAAGAAATGAAACTATTTCATTTTATATCGAAAAAGCAACACATCGGGTTGCCACTCAGCTAGTATATATATATATATATATATATATATATATATATATATACTCGTCAAAAGTGAAATTGCAACACCATGAAGGATTGCTCGTAGCGATGTGAAAATAACAGGATCGGTAGAGGTAAGACACATATGCAGATGATTAAAGAACCAAGCAAAGATGTTTATTCAGTATCTAATGTGACCACTAGGAGCAGCTATACTGGACTCTAAGCGGCGAGGCATACTGTGCATAAGGCTATTAAGGGGACAAAGGACCTTGAAAATCGCTTTTTCTAAAATTTAGAATTTTTGACTCTATATACAAAACGAGAATAATTAATATTCTTTTTTACAACATTGAAGACACTTAGAATTCCCAAATAAGTATTTTGTGGCAAAACAATGTCTATTTTTTAAAAAAAATTTCAAAAATGATAGCATTTTTCAGAATGCTCCTTGTGGATTAATTTTCTTGTAATTTCTTCTGAATTTCTCAGGATTGTTAATTAAAGTGCTTGTTACAAATCTCTGCATCATTCTTTGAATCCAAAAATATTTTTCATATTTGTAGACCATGAAAATAAGTGAAAATATTCAAAATCATAAAGAGTAACATGTAGATTCAGAAAAAAATAATACACTTACGTAATATGATCATTACAAATGAAATTTAGGGCACAGTTATGTTTTTATATATATGGTAAACTTATATTTAAAAAATTAAGGTTTTCAATGATATGGAAAGCGCATGGAGCATTTTGAAAAATGCCAGCATTTTTTTAAAAAATTTTGAAAAAGAGGCATGTTTCTGTCAAAAAATCCTTATTTTGGATTCTAGGAGTCTTCTATGTAGTCAAAAAGAACATTGATAATTCTGTCTAACGCCGCTAATAATGTCTAACGCCGCTGCTTCGCTGCCAGCTCGCGAGTCGTCATTTCATAATTCTCTAGCATGAATGAATCTTTTTCTTGCGAGTATATTTTTTAGTCCACTACCTTCTTCCCCCCCCTTTCCTTTTGGATCCGCTCATTCCTTCGTTTTCTTATTGGTCAGATATATTTTATTCCTATTCTATTTGGCTACTCATTTCCTTCCAGAATCTTCTTTTTCTCCGCCTTCTCGTAGGTGGGGCCACTCGCCTCCCATCATCATTATTCCCACGGCAATATTCCCATCTTCTCGAATATCATCTGTTTCCGATTTTCCACCACTTAGCCCAATAATTCCTATATCTTTCACATCTGCATCTGGTATAAGCATACCCCACATTGTACACTTCCTTTGGCGGTTTCTTTTTCATCCTTAATAGCACTTAAACATCCTGTTTCTTTTCTAAACTATGTCCACGTCCCTCGCTTATTTATCATTCGTCATTGCTTCTCTTAACTCGATCATTTCTTAATTGATTCCTTCATCTGTGCCTAATGTTGCGGTGCTTTTGAACCGTAACACATAACAACTTGTGTGACGTACCGGGCCGAAGTTAAACTCACAGTAATGTTCACAAAATGTCCAGTAATGTTCACAAAAGTCATCCTCTGTCCGAACATGATGCCACCCCAAACCATGAATCCCAGTGTGCGGCCGGTGTGACGTTGGACAATATGGGCTTGCATGGAACGTTCTCCCCGAAGCCGCCACACATGTCCACGACCGTCATTCCTCCATAAAAAAAATTCGGGATTCATTACCCGAATACATTACCCGATGCCATTCGTTCGTCCAGTGACGATCACGTCGACAGCAAGCCAGACGGGCAGCCCTGTATCGAGTGGTTAAAGGAAGTGACTGGCCGCCGTAAGCGCATCGCTGCCTCATGCAACCTGTTACGAATGGTTTGGCAGGAGACAGATACCCCATCTGACAATGGTAGGTAGGTTTCCCTACGAAACATTCGCCGAAATTGCCTATCAGTGCGATCTGACGTTCACCTGGATGATCCACTGCCTCTTTCCCGTGTTCTCAGATGATCCTGCGTCCATCGTGCCGCGCATCGCTGAATTGTACTGACGTTTCGTCCAACACGACTGGCAATTGCGCGCATGGACAAACCGAGCTCATGCAGTTCTAGGATACATTCTCGTTCCTCAGACGATAACTGCTGGTGTTCAGCTCGCTGATGTGCCCGAGGCATTTTCTACCCTTCTTCAAGTTCCGTTACAACAATAATCTGCCTTTGATATCATATAATGAGCGGGCCATCTACTGACTTTTATATCCAGAAACTGGGTATCATGTGACCAGATGCGCACCCGCATGTAATCATTTGCATATGTCTAGGACATCTACCGAGCCTGTTATTTTCACCTCGCTACGCGCTTTCCATCATGGTGTTGCTATTTGACGAGTATATATATATATATATATATATATATATATATATATATATATATATATGTGTGTGTGTGTGTGTGTGTGTGTGTGTGTGTGTGTGTGCTAATAAAAGGAAGTGTTTGTCTGTCTCTGTGCGGCCTCCAGATGAATCTATGGCACTTACAGCCATGAAATTTGGCACACAGGTAGTGCAAACAATGTGCACGTTCACCTCTAAGCCCGATCTTTGAATTTTATTCTAGAAAAATGTGTATTAAATTTTTTATACAATATTTGGTTCTATTTGCTGCAGACGATGTGCACGTTCACGTCTAAGCCCGATCTTTGAATTTTATTCTAGAAAAATGTGTATTAAATTTTTTATACAATATTTGGTTCTATTTGCTGCAGACGATGTGCACGTTCACGTCTAAGCCCGAACTTTAAATTTTATTCTAGAAAAATGTGTATTAAATTTTTTATACAATATTTGGTTCTATTTGCTCTAAGGTCCGCAAGATGGAGCCACCCTAAAAGCGGGGAGGGGAAGGTAACTTCTCGAAGAAAGAATTTTTCGTCCATACGTGGAGGGGTGGAGGGAAGGGAATTTCTCGCCGGGGGGGAATTTATTCTGCCTGCGAGGGGGAGAAAGTAAAGAAAAATTTGCCCCAGACCCATTTAATCAAGGTATTCTTTTTCGCATAAACTCATAAACCCATTACAGCACTTTAATATATATCTCAATTACAATATCGCTCTGACCAAAGGAGTAGAGGTATTAAAAGTATTAATATCTTAAACTCATTAACTTTTTCTTTCATATTTGCTGTTAGTCCCTTTTTATACAATAAATAAAATCAATAGTTGCATCCTTTTAAAATTTCCTTCTTTTAATCTCCAGTAACATATTTTTGCCTGATACAGTAACCGGCGAGAAATCTGCAGCTTCCTAATCGAGCAGCTAGGAAAGAATTCCAAGCCGTATGAATCCCGGTTTATTAAAACCACGGCCGTTCATCACTGCGGTCACATACAACAGATATTACCGAGCTACGCTAATGTCCAATCAATACTGCTTCCGTAGACACCTACGACGGCTCCTTAATGAACCCATCATGTACTTACCCACATATTGGGGATGCTCGGGAGAAAAAAAAATTAGTCCGTAATATTGATGGTAAATTACTTATTTGATATGGCTCATTTGGCTCTTTTATTGGCGATCCACGGGGCTCGTTTTTGATGAACAGCATTTATTACACTCCGTATGATAAATGTGAAGTCATTTGAGGGATTTTATTGGCTTCTGACTCGCCTCGCAAATGCAAAACATAACTGATTACATATTTACTCAGATCAAAGAGAGTTTGAGGTAGAGATTTTAAAAGTTTCGTTAATGTTTGTTTAATGAATTTAACTGAAAATAGGCCTTCTAGAGAAATACGTCTGCGCCATAGTCTGGCTGAAAAAGATATATATATATATATATATATATATATATATATATATATATATATGTATAATAGATTGATTGATAGATAAACATAGGCATGATTCAACATTACACTGCTTAAAAATTAGCATAATTTCACATAGTTTGGTATTAAATGGGCATTTTGCCTGCAATAAGGTGTTATATCCTTATGTAACAAGACATAGTAAATTTAATGCACACATAAAACTTTAGAATTAAGTTAAAGGACAAGTTTTTATTATCCTCTTAAGCCAGACAGACCTTCTTCTTTATTTTTACTTATCCAATAATCCATCCCATATAAACTAAATATCTATATTTGTGTGTCCTTCAAAGATGAAGTCCTTGTAAGTTTTGCATTCAGACATCCTCTTGTCTGCTTATTAGCCCAAAATGCATATAACAGGTTTGTGACCTAAATAGTATTTAAAAAGTTATTTAAGCTTTATTTCAATTTATTCCTGTGTAACCTACATAACTATGTCAGCCGATTAAATGATAAATTTTATAACTACACTGAAGTGCCACTGAATTAGGGATAGCAAAGCCTATGCAAATTGTGTAGCGCTGCGCATCATGTATGCGCAAGTGAGGGCGCTGTGGTAACTGCATATATAGCGCGTACTGTGTTTGTTCTGAATTAGTTGTTGGAATTGCCAGTATGGGTAAACTGCCTGATTTAGACGCCTTCGATCGCGGACAAATCGTAGGTGCGCGATGCATGGGCCATTCAATTTCCGAAATCGTCAGACAGCTAGGATTTTCAAGGTCGACAGTGTCAAGAGTATACCAAGAATACATGGATGGTGGAAAAAAATACTAGCTATCGGGCAAACTGCAAAGGACAATTAGCCTTGACAGTGCGTGGTGAGAGACGGCTCAGGCGTATTGTACGCAGCCAGAGAAGCAAAACATTAGCTCAAATTACCACCCAGTTTAATGATGGTGCCAGTCGTACAGTCAGTAAATGGACTGTGCAACGCTCGCTTCACCGTATGGGTTTCGGGAGCCGTCGACCTACGAGAGCAATTCGGTACGTTGAGTTGCAGGGTGATCACCTCCATCCGTTTATGTTGTTCTGTTATCCGCACGGTAATGGAGTTTTCCAGCAAGACAACTGTACCTCTCACAAGTCCCGGTTGGCTACTGGCTGGTTGGATGAGCATTCCTCTAACTTCTCTATCATGAATTGGCCACCTAGAAGCCCAGACTTAAATCCTATTGTGCATCTTTGGGATGTTTTGGAACAAGGCGTGAAAGGCCATCACACAGCACCAAAGAACCTTACTGAATTATGGACAGCTTTAGCCAATATTTGGCAAGCCATTCCAGTGGAACGTTTCCAGAAACTTGTTGAATCTATACCTCGTCGTGTGGCAGCCGTTATCAAGGCCAGAGGAGGCCCAACTCGTTACTTGGTAGGTATCCCTAATTCAGTGGCACTTCAGTGTATTAGAGAATACATTTAAAATAAAAGAAAAATCTATCATTTAAAAATCATTAGGTCGTGATGTTTTACAGTTTAAGATTTTTTTAAATATCTCAAATACTCTTTTCTCCCAATACATTCTACTTATTTCTAGACTCTAGTTTTATTGTAACAAAAAGCTAACAGCTAATTCTTAACCATAGGTTATATGCTCTGATTGAATGCTCTAAAAATTCCACTTACCTTTGCTGGACAAAATTATATAAATGAAATTAATAACTAGTTTTTATTTAATAATTAATTCTTTATTTTCTCTTAAAAATTAACTGAAACTGAAATTTTTGAATGTATTTGAAAGATTTTTCTGATACCTAGAAAAAATAAGAAATATTCTGAGAAACAGCACTACTTATAAAATTTAGCATATATGTATATATATATAAATACATATATATATATATATATATATATATATATATATATATATATATATATATATATATATATTTATTTATTTATATATATATATATATATATATACATATATATTTATGTATATATATACACTGTGGCCACTGTAAATGCAACACCCTGAAGGAAACATGCAAATAACATGAAATTTACAACATGCATTAGCGGAGGTGAGATATGCAAATGATTAGAATTTCAGGGCAGACGCATATCACGCGCGCCTGTGGCGCCACTTCAAAGCGCTATTTAAGGCTTGGAGATTTCGACGATTTCAAGTTCGACAATTGTGTTTTTCTTGTGGTTTTTTCAGAAAAACGATTAATTATGCCTCGTCGAAAACAGCGATCATCTTTTGATCAAGTATCCGAGTTCGACAGAGGAAGGATAGTGGCCTACCGAGATTGTGGATTATCTTTCAGGGAAATCGGTAGTCGTGTTGGACGAAACCAAACAACTCTAATGCGGATATGTGATCGCTGGATGCAGGAGGGTACGACGGACCAGCGTGTTCGATCGCATCCACCTCAGCGCACCACTTCACGTGATGACAGGCAAATTGTGGGCATGGCAGTGACGGATCGCTCAGTCACATCACGAACCATAGCACAGCACATGCAGTCTGTAACGCATCATATAGTGTCTGCGCGTACCATTCGACGCCGTTTACAGCAGAGTGGTCTGTCCGCAAGACGTCCATTGCTTTGTCTACCCTTGACGCAGAACCACAGACGTCTTCGCCGCCAATGGTGCGATGACAGAAGGATGTGGACGGTAGAATGGAATGAAATTGTCTTTACTGACGAGTCACGCTTCTGTCTGCAACACCACGATGGTCGCATTCGAGTCTGGAGACACCGTGAAAAGAGGATGCTGAACAGCTGCGTTATGCACCGCCACACTGGTCCTGCACCGGGTATCATGGTATGGGGCGGTATTGGATATCACTCTCCCACACCTCTAGTACGCATTGCCGGTACTTTTAACAGCCAGCGCTACATCTCCGAGGTGTTGGAGCCAGTTGTCCTTCCTTACCTTCAGGGCTTGCCCAGAGCCATATTTCAACAGGATAATGCGCGACCACACGTGGCACGCATTGTCCAACGGTTCTTCGTCGATCGCCATATTGAATTGCTTCCCTGGGCGTCTCGCTCTCTGGGCGTCTCGATCTTTCCCCGATAGAAAACATGTGGTCCATGGTTGCTCTACGATTGACCCAGATTCCATCCCCAGCTGCCACAGCAGATCAACTTTGGCAACGTGTGGAAGCTGCTTGGTCTGCTGTACCCCAAAAACTCATTCAAAGTCTCTTTGAATCAATGCCGAGGCGTGTGGCAGCGGTGATCTCCAACAATGGCGGCTACTCTGGCTACTGATTTTGGCAGGAACTACACTTCACAGAAGTCTATAAATTTAATCATTTGATACTTGGTCAACATGTATATATATATATATATATATATATATATATATATATATATATATATATATATATATATATATATATATATATACATACAGTGCGTCAAATAAGTTTTAAGACTCGTCCCAGAGCGCAGGTTCTAAAGGCGCTGTTAGTGTAAATCCGCATGCGTCATAACGTCCATCGTCTACTGGCACACTGCTAACAAGTTGTGCGCATTTCGTTAAGTAGTTGAGAGAAGGCGAGCGTTTATTGCAGAAGTGAATATTTTTCATGTTGATTTTTTAAGATGGAGCAAAGAGCTGTAATTAAATTTAACGCAAAAATTGGTAAAAGTACTTCGGAAACATACCAACTCATGAAACAAGTTTACGGTGACTGTTGTTTAAGTAGATCAAATGTTTTTGTGTGGCACAAACGTTTTTTGGACGGAAGAGATACGGTAGAAGATGATCAGCATAGTGGAAGACCAATTTCATCTAGGACACCTGAAGTTATTGAGAAAGTACGAAATTTCTTAACAAACGATCGCTGTGCACCACTGAGAATGATGGAAGACTCTTTAAATATCATCAATGATACAATTCGAACCATCCTGCATGAAGATTTGGCAAAACAAAAGTGTGTGCTAACTTTGTTCCACACACTTTAACCCCTGAACAAAAAGCAATGAGAAGTGCACATCGCGGAGACATTATTTCAGCCGCTGAAAACGATCCAAACTTCTTGAAGTCCATTGTTACAGGTGATAAAACCTGGTGTTTCCAATATGATTCTGAAACAAAGCGAAAATGTGCGGAATGGAAGTCACCAAATTCATCGCAAGCCAAAAAAACAAGAAAAGTTCCATCCAAAATCAAAGCAATGCTCATTACATTCTTCGATAGTAAAGGTATTATCCACAAAAAATTTGTTCCAACTGGACAAAAAATTACAGGTCAACACTACTTAGCTGTTTTAAAGCGTTTGATGGCCAGAATTCGTCGCATTCGTCCAGACTATAGGACTGAAAGCAGTTGGTGTTTGTTACACGACAATGCACCCAGTCACACCTCCCTTATTGTTCGTCGATTTTTGGCAAAAAATAATGTCTGTGTGTTGAACCATCCACCGTATTCACCTGATTTAGCAACCTGTGACTACTCCTTATTCCCAAAACTTAAAATGAAGTTAAAAGGATGTTATTTTGAGGATATTTCGACCATACAAGAAGCTTCGACGCGTGCTTTGCAGGCCATTCCACAATGTGATTTACAACAGGCGTTCGATTCATTAATAAATCGCTGTAAAAAGTGCATTGAAGCCGGAGGGTCCTATTTTGAATTAAAAACCAAAACAGGTATTAATTTCTTGTTTCCATTTCTTTTTACAGACCCAGTCTTAAAACTTATTTGACGCACTGTGTATATATATATATATATATATATATATATATATATATAAAATTTTGTCAGAAATTAGGTTGTTAAAGGAATACACATTTCTAAGATATAACGTACTTTCTGAGTAATAATTTTGCTACTTGAGAAACTTTATGATCAGGTAACTGACAAGTAAATCTAGTTATGAAATCGTACATTCAATCTAAGTGACTTGGTGATGCTGGTATTCTTTTGCTAACAAAATGAATCTACACCTAAAATAACGAACGAAAATTTATTGTATGGGGTGATATTTACAAAGGTATCAACGATACCTCTCTCCACAGTTCATTTCGTTAAAATAATCTTATTTTCATTAAGAATTCTCTTACTCGTACTCACAATCTTCCGATAGGTTTTTGTCCCTTGTGCCTTTAAACTGTCTACTTTAGGCATGCAAGATCCTGTATTCCAAATCTTCTGAGCAAGATGTTCCTTGTTCCTTCTCTGCTCGGATAACTTCATTGCGTCGGAGATTTCTGCTGTTAGTTGTGAATAATTTTCTATGGTTTACTGCTTCCTGAAAGTAATCCTGTTCAATTAATTTGATTTTTGCAAAGTATTACATCCGACAGACTATACACATGATACTTTATTCTAGCATGTCTGTATGTCGGCTGTCCTAGATTTACGGAGTATGGGGCCGAAAAATGGAGGTAAAAGATAATCTTTACAATGACAGGGGATTAGTAACATATAACAATATTCAGTGAACGAAAATCTTTTTAAAATGATTTTAATTTCCAATAAACCTGATAATGCTGATAAAAACAAAACTATGAATCCACGGAATTGAACATAATGTATTCTCTTTACACATATTGGGGAAAAGAATCTACTAATTTCTGAGGATTTCAAGTATGATTTTTATACACCAGGTAGTTTAGTTAAGGAAAACAAAATTCAGGTAGTACTCTTCTAACGAAACTATCGCGGGTTATTAACGTAGGATTCATTTTCGTTGCTTACTTCTTTTGTATGTATATATGTGTTATGTATATAATGTATCTATATATATATGCACGTATGTATATATATATACATATATGTATGTCAAAGTTTTGGCGCATTTTGGTACATTTCTGTTTAACTGTTTACTGCTTGTCCAAGTGAATTAGAGAGGGTGTAGTGAGCTGTCAATTTTATAACTCGCGAGGTACGGATGGACGGTTTTAGCGTCTGAAATTTCCTTTCCGGAGGACCGTTATGGAGGAACATAATCCTACGTTAAAAGATATCATTTTGAGAAAAAAAGGCTGAAAGTATTTATTAATATCAATACTCTATTCACAATTCAGCGTCTGAAATTTCCTTTCCGGAGGACCGTTATGGAGGAACATAATCCTACGTTAAAAGATATCATTTTGAGAAAAAAAGGCTGAAAGTATTTATTAATATCAATACTCTATTCACAATTCAGCGATTTTCGGCCGGGTAGAATTGGATGTCATTTGGCCCAAGGATGTTCTCTGAAGGGAATTGTTGTTTCCAACGCGGCAGGTACTTTATCTATTACAACATTTGCTCATCCACAATTGGGTTTTTTTATTACGGGAGCACCATATAGGTGGACCAATATAGCTGGCATGCACTGCCAGGTTGTTGGTTCATTCCCGCTTCTCCGACAACAAGGATGAGATTTGGGAGCTATATTGGTCCACCTATATGGTTCTCCCGTAATAAAAATCCCAATTGTGGATGAGCAAATGTCGTAATAGATAATTTACCTGCCGCGTTGGAAACAACAATTCAGAGATTAAGAAAATGTCAGTCGGTTTCTAGATAAGATAGTAGAGAAATCCAATGAAGTTTTTTTTAAATAAAATAATATGAATTTCTTTGGCAATAAAAATACACATTTTAACTGAAAAGTAAAGTAACTAGAATTTTAAATCAGACACAATTTGTTGAATAAGGTAAACCAGTAATTCGGAGACTCTTAGTAGTAACATATTTTGTCATTAACCCTTCAGCGGACGCGCCAATTTTTGGAACACCAGCAGGCGCGCTTGACTCAAAGTGCAACGTCACTTTCAACCTTGATTACTCCGTTTGTAATAAACTTTTTTTTGCAAATTAAAAATAATAATTCTGCGTTTATGACAGGATATAAAATGTTGATAACATTGAGATATATTTATAACTTAAAGGCCAAAGAATGCAGATGCAATCGTCTTATTTGAAAACTGTCCGGTTTATTGGATCTAAGGACAACCTCCGAATTGATTCCTATTATGTCCAAAAATCTAAAAAACAATGAGATTGTCCATCTTCGTGATATGCGGTATACCGTGTAATAGCTGCACATTTGATCGACAACATCGACTCCTACTTTTGACTATTGTAATCCAGTATAATCGCTGTTTTACCACGGTTAAATTACGATTACCAATGAATGGAAAGGAATGCAAGAGTCAGAAAATCATAACTGCATTTGAAAGGGTGTAGCTATAAATAGAAACTGCTTAGAATATTAAAACCTCACATGTAAAAACAAACCATTTAAAATTACGAAAATATTGCACTTTGTACACGGGCACGGCCGCTGAACGGTTAAATAGTAATTTTAATAGGTCAATTTTTAAAAGAGCCTGTGACATTACTTAGAACAAGTGTTAACATTCTAACATTATATTTTTCATCGAGCTATAGTGACTAGAAACATTTTATTTCTTTCCTACAAATATTTTTTTTAACTTTTCTGAGATCCTTCTTATTTACAGGTTAAGAACATATGAACCCGGATGCCAAAATCAGACAATTTTTCGTAATACTGTATTTTGTAGCAACGGTTTTCAAAAAAGTCATGACATTCGATAATAATTAGAAATTAGGAGGCTCTGTTGGATGTTCCATTTATATAAATACATACTGTACCAGCCGGATCTTTAATATGAAATTTACTTTAATGCTTTGGCTGCCTAACTCCCTATCCGGACTGGGACGTTTCAATCTCGTACCCTGATCTTCAATTAAATCGGCAACAAATTCAGCTGTCCCTATAGATTGAGCCAGTCACTCGAGAAATTATCATCCCGTGCGGATTACCCGAGGTTAATTCGCAAAGTATATTGAAACTCGCTCATTATTATACCTCAGTATCGTTGGAGTGCGGTCCGATTAACGGAATGACGTCATTACAGAACGGGTTCTCTGTTAATGTGAAATCAGTTCACTGCGGGAGCTACCCGTAACTGCCGATTAATGGATTCTCCCCATGCGTTATCGAGATGCGTTGACGTAGGCAAAGAATGGTAATTCTGATGGTAAACTACGTTTTAGTTTAATTGTGTTGGAGACCTTTGATAATCATAACTTGAGTTGCGCAAAATAATAGATACGTTTATTTGAGACCTCATGATAACTCATTCTTGTGAAGTAATGTTTTAATTCATCGGTGAATATTCTTTGTTTTAGGAACAACTGTGATTTGGTGATTTTATTCCAAAATAAACCATTTGTAGTCTTACTACTGTTAGATTTATATATTGTTTAGTATTGTTTAGTAAGTTTAGTATTGTTTAGTAAGTTTTCTTTAGAATTTATTTTGCACATTCGAGGGGGCTGAAGCACTAAGAAATGGACAAACCACCGAATACCTCAAACCCTTTAAATTTATAGATCATTACAACACATATACAAAAACGCAAATCACATCATATGTACTTAGTATAATTCAACGGAAAGATATTTATAGTAGAACAATGTCTATGATATTGTTGCCAACGCGGCATTCATTTTGTCTATTGCGACATTGGCCCAGCGTCACTACGAAATTGTAAAATTACTAAATCATGATAGCCCCATAAAGGTGAGCCAACGTAGCTCCCTAATCTCAGCCTTACTTCTGACAAGCAAGATTCGAACCCACAACCTGGCTGACAAGGCACTCAAAGAATGCCCGTGGGTCAAACCACTGAGCCAACCGGTCGGCCTTTTGTATACGTGTAGTTGACGTTGTTCACTACAATATGTTATCTATGTTTTAAAGCACTTTCTATAGAATATGTTTTCTATAGTATATTTTAAACACTTAAATATTATATTCATTATAACAGTTTACGTTATATGTTATGAAAGTTAAAATATTTTCCATGTTATAATACTATATATCAAAAATTAAAATAATCGTTCTGTTAATATTGACTAAATGCAGGAAGGAAAACTAGTTCACGACCAAATGTGAAGTAAACATGCCAAATGTTTGAATAGCAGTAAGTTTACAGAACGAAAATATATAAAACTGTATACTCGATGATGCCCCATAAGGGGCTTCATTGAAAATAACGCCCTCTCAAATCTGTGGGATATTTTATCAGATAGAAAAAGAAAGCAGAGTCGCACGTTTGAATGTTACACCTCGCTCAAGGCTATTATATTTAGCATCCAATCGAAAAATATAGTACCTTTAGAAAGTATTAGCAAACGTTTATGGCAGGGTAAAAATCAGCAACCACTGGAAAGAAGAAATATATATATATATATATATATATATATATATATATATTTACAGGGTGTCCTGCGAAGAAGTCCCTGATTTCAGATTGAAAAATCTTGAAAACAAAGATCCGTAGAAGAATGCAACAAACGGTATGTTTATCGTGAAAGCAGTAAGAATTTTAAACACTAATTTTCGAAATAGTGCTAACAGAGGGCGTTGTTAGCAGCTTTTAGCAATAGAGCCGCAGGCATGGATTGAACTCCATATTCCCCAGACCCGTGTCCTTGTGCCTATTTTTTGCGGGGCACATTAAAAGATATTGTCTACAGGAACCATCCCATCACGCTGGACGAGCTTCAGTTGGCGATCTATGTGGCAGCTGAATCAATTTATATTGAGAAACTACAGGGTATGACGGCAAATTTTATTTCGCCACATTCATGGAGCGAAAAGTGGACATTTTGAAAAGATTGTGGTGTAGTGATTGCAAAGACTACAAGTTTATATAAGCATGTTGATACGAGTTGTACATAGCCATCTGTTAGCAGCTTTTGTAACTATTTCGAAAATTCGTGTATAAAATTCTTACAGCTTTCACGATAAAAATACTGTTTGTTGCATTCTTCTACACATCTTTGTTCTCGAGATTTTTCAATTTGAAATCAGGTACTTCTTCACTGGACACCCTGTATATATATATACATATATATAAAATAGTGGGAATACAAATGGTTATAGCTATGCAACAAATCATATTGCAGATATGAGCCATACGTTGAATGAACGAGAAGCACTCCAAGTTTGTGTGTGCGAAAGATTACGGGAAGACTCCAACAGACTCCGCGACTAGAGCCGGAAAATTCCAGAGAATTCCATTTTCCTTTTAGACGAATATCATCCACCTTTTGTCAAAATCGCGTTGGGATTTCTAAACGAAATATTTCCTCAGTGATGAGTCGGACGAGGCGGATGGATTGCCCGGTCTACACAGTCTCCAGACCTCAATCCCATGGATTTCTATTTTTCTTGTTATGCAAAATTACAAGTGTTTTCCATTAAAGTTCGAAATATAGACCATTTAAAAGCAAGGATTACTGAAGATATTTCTTATCTCACCCGGATGTTCTCAACCGTGCATGGGAAGAGACTGCATATCGTATTGACGTCTGCAGAGCAACTACGGGCGTCCACATCGAAGGTTGCTGAGTAGGTAAGAACCTCGGAAATTTTCTCTTCAACTTGACGTATACTTCATCTCTCGACAATGCTTTGTCCCGAAGCTATAACCATTTTAATCTCCTCTATTATTTTTCGGTTACACTGTGTAAATGTGTGTATATATATATATATATATATATATACAGTAGAATCCCGATTTTGCCTTGTCCGTTTCGTACGTTATCCCGCTTCATACGTCATTTTCTGCTGGTCCGTGAAAATTGTCTATACTATGCTTACATTATGTTTTAACCCCGATGTTACGCTTTCCCGTTTCGTACGTTTTTTACCGTTGGTCCCATAAAAAAACGTACAATCGGGGTTCCACTGTATATATATATATATATATATATATATATATATATATATATATATATATATATATATATTCAATAAATTTCATTTCATATCATCATGATATGAAAGATATGAAGTGGGAATTATTGAAAATTATACTTCCTCAGATCACTGGCAAATAGTTCACTTAAATAACTCAAAAAGGATACGAGACTCGATTTCAAATCCCACTCTGATAGACGATTGTTACAAACTATTAATAATGCAGTGTGGTACGCCGCAATTCGATATGTACGTAGCAGGGTGTTTTACACTAGAGTATTGCGTTTCCTCTGTTATATAGTAATCCATGGTAAACTCGAGAGTTATAAAACCTGCGGATATTTAATCTTTGAAATTCGAGTCTTGTCTCTCATTTTTATTTGTAATATACCTTACTACGTAGTTACTTAAGGTTTAATAAAAACTTGTCTCTGGATAGTAAATGTGAACGCCACGGAAAATCCCCGGCTCAAATCCGAGAAATGTAAATGTTTAGAAGTTTGTTGGAAGATGTGAAACAATAAAAAAACAGAAGATTAGAAAAGCAAAACGAAAGTGACTCTGACATAGTATCCAGGTTCCTGGCAACTGTCGTTGGCGGATAAGAATGTGAGTTTAATTCAGGAGGAAGTTAAGTGGAGTAACATAAATGGACCTGTCTGGCTCAAGTTTTGCCTTGTATTCAATTGTTTGGTGAGTAATGTATTACTGAAGTATGAAGTTAAATTTGAGGGAACAAGGGAAAAAAAAGCTATCAGGAATTTTAAAAAGGAACGTTCAACCTCCGCTGTTGTGAAATGAGGAGCGAAATTTTATGTTTTTATCTGCCAATTTTTTGATAGTACAAGAAATAAATAAAGGAAAGATGTTCATACTCGTTCTACACTGATATCTGTATTCCCCAATTAGTTATCGGTAAAACAAATATATGATATACCACATCGAAATTATAATGACGAAACTTTATTTTTGTAGCTTTGGGTATCAAAAATCTCTAAATGAAAAAAAAAAAGAAACTGCAGTTGTTACAATTACGGAGCAACTATTATTTCTAATTATATCTATAAACCGGCTCCAATATTGTTGTGTGTTAATAATACTTGTATACAAGTATTTTAAATTACCACATTAGCATAGAAGAGATCAAGTAATTGTGAACAATTTTGTAGAAAAAGTATGATAAAAATAAAATGACATAAAATTACTTCTCTCTTACTTTAAATACCGAAATCCTGAACAAAAAAAAGTTTTTACAATTCTGGAAAGAAAAGAGTATATTAGAGAAGTTTGGAAAAAAAACTTTATCTAAAGCTGTTCTAAATCTTTATTCTAAAATTTTTAAAAGTATACTTTTTCTTTTATGTATGTTCAGAGTATAGAGACATGCGAAATATTTAAATGAGTCCATTTCTTTAACGTTCGTAAAGTGAGATAAAAGAATTCACAGAAATTATCAGTAGAGTTTTTAATGCTGACTTATACCTGTCTTAGAATTTTCTAATTGTGAGACCTTGGGATGTTTTTTTTTCTAATGTGTAAAATAAAAAAAAAATAACTTATGGGCGAGAAGACACTTTTTCTTCCAAGAACAATCAAACTACTGTTTTAGTACTTTGGGCTACCTGGTAACCATGGAAACACATTATTAAACTGTTTTTTTTTTTGGGGGGGGGGGAGGGAATCTTTGAAAAAGTTTATCGCTAATAATACGATCCTGGTACTTTTTTCTTACTGAACAAGTCACGAGAGTACACGCATTTGAATAAAGTTGTCTAATTTTCTTCGACTAAAAAAACTGTTAGTTGCTCTACCAAAAAAAATTTGTATGTGTTTCTTTCGTTGTAAAAAAGAAATATTTGTATTCCTTTTGTGATAAAGTAATTACACATCGCTAATGACAGGATTTGCTTCAATATATTTTACTAATTTTAACTTCTTTCTTTTTTTGCTCAGAATAGTGTAATAATTCAATTTTATTCTTTTTTCTCATTATTAATTGGTAATACCCTAGTTATGGCTGAACATGAAAATTCAGATTTTATTAGAGTTAATTCAAATTTACAAAACAAAAGTGTTAGTTTGAATTAATATTGTAAAGATTTTACATACTCTGGGTCCATATCAGAAATAAAATTTTTACAACAAATAAAGAGAGTAAGTTTCTTCAAAACTTCGACACTGCTAAAGAAAAACTGTTGGAAATTAAACGTCACATTTTACATGGTAATATATATTGAATACTATATGTATGTATGTGTGTGTGTTAGTTAATTAAATGCGTTATTACAAAACAGTGTGATTTCTTTACTAGTGGAAATGTTAAAAATTTTAACCTCAGCAGTACAGTAGAATATGTTGTCAATTTTTTATGAGTAACTTAATGTCTTTTAATATGAGTTTTTGAATGTTTCGCACGGAAAATTCGTATCTTCGTTTTCCATACCAATTATTTCGCTCGAAATAAAAACTTTAGATTAACGTGTGTGTATCATTCGTCATCAGTTGTTTTTATTTTTCTACAATAACACGGTGCTTCTTTTATAATGAAATTTGTGCAATTTTACATTTATGCGTATAGATATATAAGTTGTTACTTTATGAAGAGTTATTACCAATGCGCGGAGCACTTGTCAATGAAGACATTTGCACTTTAACAGCGATAATCATTGGTTACTACCAATGAGGGCACAGTTGAGGCAGGGGCGTGCTTAGGGTTTTAGCAGCCCTGGACGATGCTTAGAGTTTTAGCGGCCTTGGGCGAAACACATTTACTGGCAATCAAATTTGTCTACGTACTGAGTAATGGATCTTGTAAGACAACCCTGATCCACCCCCCCCCAAAAAAAACACTGCATCCACTACTGATTTTACTAATTATTACTTTTAATGCATTTTATTTCGATACTAAAAACCAAAAGGGTAGTTTGTCAGTTAAGATTCTTTCTACGATTCTTTTCAAAAAATTGAAACATATATTTTTTATAAGTTGAATCATAGAAACCACGAAAAATGAGGGATTTCTTAAAAACCCCGTAACATTTGGGAAAGTGTTGCAATGAGGAATAAAAATGGCGGACCTAAATTTTTATCGGCCCTGGGCGATTGCCCAGTTTGCCCATCCCTAAGCACGGCCCTGCGTATAGGTGGTCCAATGATGCCACTTCAACTTTGGCCGAGCATCCCCAGAAGCGACATATGGGAGGGGGGAACTTTTTCTCTCCCCTCTCTGAACTAATAGAAGAGCTTTTCCTTTTGCATATTTAAAGGGCTCATATCCGAACAAGAAATTTTATGAAGAACAATTTTGTTCATCTACAAATGGTTTTTGTTATTTTGGCACGTGGTAGTGATTTTTTTGCTTTGTCTAAGAAATGATTTCACTGTATTAAAAATTAAAGTTTTTGGTGAGTAAGTGTTATTTATATCATGTTAAAATATTCTTTAAAAGAATTAAAATGTCTTTTGATGCGTTCGGAAATACAACAAGACTATGATAAATAACATCTTCAATGAAAGTTCTTCTCAAATATTAGCGCTCTTTACACGTACGTTGTTTCGCGAGTGCTTGGAGCGTACGGGATTGCGCGCACGCTCCAAGCACTCGCAAAAGAGCGTACGTGTATAGGACGCTAATAGCGCCCTTTACACGTACGCTCTTGGAGTGCTTGGAGCGTACGAGATTGCGCGCCGGAAAACTTGCTTTACGCTCCAAAGCAGCTTTCCCTTCCTCCCCGACACCTTCACTCGCGTACTCAATCGCTCGGGATCGTGGGAAAGAACGCGCGTGTAAAGGGCGCTATTGGGTGTCAACTTCCTTCACGCCGTTATGTGTTACGGTAAATTGTATCTTTTAATTCAAATTAGTCTATTTTAAGGGCATGGGAACGACAGACTTGTTATCTTTCTAGACAGAATAGTTCAGAGTTGTATTTTTAAAATACGAGGCAATTTCGAAATGTAAAGATACAATGCCGCATACTCACTCGAAACAATTTTAATTGATTGAATGTACGTAACAAATTACCTATTGGTACATACCTTATTTTTCGACATAGTTGCTGCCATTGTCAAAGGATTTGTTAAGTCTCGGTACAAGCTTTTGTATTCCACAGTCATAGAACTTTGCCGCCTGTTGTCGGAACCGCATTTCAACTTCAATTTTTATCTCATCGTCGTGAAAGTTTTGCCCTGCAAGATGTGTTTTCAGGTAAAGGAATAAGGAGAAGTCCATGGGTGCAAGGTCCGGGGTGTATGGTGGAAGATCTAAAATTTTCCATTCGAAACTTTTCAGTAGTGCTTTCGTTTGAAGCACTGTGTTAGGACGAGCGTTGTCATGCAGCAAGCAAACTCCTCTTGTCAGCAATCCCCTGCGTTTATTTTGAATTGCCCGTCTGAGACGTCTTAAAGTCTCGCAATATGCATCAGCATTAATTGTGGTGCCGGGAGATATGAAGTCAACCAGAAGAATGCCTTGTCTGTCCCAGAAAACAGAAGCCAAGATTTCTTTGGCAGGGATCCTGTATCCCACATTTGACGGAATTCTGAATTGATGCAGACATTATAAAGACGTGCTGCTCAAACAAGACTCACCGCAAAAATAATAAATGACCTCGAGGGGAACGCGAAATGTTCAAGGTTACAGTCCGTGTTGCCAACGGGCTCACAGAAACTTTTGCTTTGCTGCTATCGGTGAAGTATCTTTACTTTTCGAAAATGCCTCGAAGTTCATTTGCCCTTCGAGAGCGGACAGATATTTCTGTTCGTTGTTGTTTTCTACAAATAAATGTACACTCATGGACAAAAAAATTAGCGCACCAAGAAGGAGTCGTCAAAATGAAACGAAATTTTACATACGTAATGACTACTTTGATATAAATGATAAGAAAATCAAAGAAAAAGGATAATTTATTTCAGAGAAAAAGGCAAAAGAACGGAGGAGTTAATACTCCGTTGGACCCCCTCTAGCACGATGCGATACGATCGGGCATTGAGTCATACAAGTTCTGTATGATGTCTTGAGACATTTCGTTCCATATTTGCTGTAACCTTGCCTCTAGTTCGTTCAAACTCGTGGGATGCCCAACTCGTCGTCCCAAATGTTCCCAGATATGCTCGATTGGAGACAAATCTGAGGTTCGGGCAGGTCAAGGAAGGGTAGTAACAGTTCGGAGACAGTCTTGTGACACCCTTGCCGTATGAGGCCGAGCATTGTCTTGTTGAAAAATGGCTCCTGGAAGCCGTTGCATGAGTGGCAACACATGTGGTTGCAGGATTTCATGAACATACCGCTGGGATGTTATGGTGCCACGGAACAATACTAGGGATGACTGTGTATTGTAGGCAATGGCACCCCATACCATCACACCAGCTGTGGGAGCGATGTGTCGCTGTACAGCAAAGGCAGGATTGAAGCGTTCACCACGGGCTCTCCACACACGAACACGATTGTCATCACTGCCGAGATTGAATCTGGATTCGTCGCTAAAGACGACTTAGTTCCATTCCGCTGCAGTCCAGTTTCCTCGTGCTCGGCAAAACTCCAAACGGAGGCGTCGATGGGTGGGCGTCAAGGGCAGCACACGTAATGGGCACCACGATACCAACTGTCCTTCAGCCAGGCGCCTTCGTATGGTTCGAGAAGACACAGAGGCCCCTAGTGAAGGTGCTACCTGTGCCTGGATGGCGGCCGATGAAGCAGTTGGCTGTACGTGTGCATTTCTTACGATGTGGCGGTCTTCTCGACGACTGGTCTGTCGAGGGCGTCCTGAGTTTGGTCTTAGTGTACATGACATCTCTCTGGTCCACTGGTCCCAACACCTCCTCACAACACAATTAGAGCGGCCTAATTGACGAGCTACTCGCCTAGCTGACTACCCAGCTTCCATCATCCCGACGATTCTCCCCCTCTCGAACTGCGACAACTGTTTATATTGTCTTCGAACACGGCGTAATGGCATGTCTATCTCAGCTCTTCCTTTGTAAATGATTCAGCACACTCAAACAAGCTTTGGTTACCTGTTTTATACTCCACAGAGTACGATGTTCAACGCCCTCTACCGGCTATACGTAATGCTCAATCACGCTGCATTTCTAATCATTTGCATATCTCCCCGACATGTACCTTCATTGCAAGTTTCGTTACGATCCCGCAATTATTTCTTGGTGCGCTAATTTTTTTGTCCATGAGTGTTTATTCCCAAATACTATTACTATGGAAAGGAATAAAGGTAAATGACAAGTATAGGTTGGGGGGGAATTAAATATAAGAAAATTGTGATTACACAAACACTAACAGCTATAAATTTCACTTATTAATTATCACGTTTTTCAGTCAATATTTTACGATGAATACTAGGCTTATTTAGTTAAAATAACTCAGCTGTATACAAAACATTATATGCTTTATTACAATTATGTAGCATTTAAAGGCCAAAGCGATGCATTTAAAAATAATATCTGCAGATAGGGTTCCGCAGATAGGTCTGCAGATATCCCCTCCACTTCCGCAAGAAAAATATTCCCTTATTTGTATAAGTCGTATAAAATAAAATCTGTAATAGCTTTCGACTCTTTGTTTTAATATTTTTGTTAAAAGGTTACCTTTTCGTAAAACATAATGTGCTGGAATGAACTTTTTTTCATATTCCTTAAAACAGATCTCATTAGATGTGACACCAAAAAAATGTCGTTAATTTTTGATTTTTTTTGGCAACTTACATTTAACAATTATAGCTTTAATAAAAACGCATTTTGAAAAGAAAGATAATACCCACAAAAATTGAAGCGAAAGAACTCATTTAAAAGGCTTCCAATTATCTTGACTTTTAATTGAAAGAGAGAAAATAGACACAGAGGTGACTTTAATTCTTCCGAAAATGTTATTAAATTACTTTAAATGTAGTCTTAACATTATCGACAAAAGATATTCTATCCTAAAGGCAACATTTCTCTCGAAAAACAAAGAATTTCAAAAACGTACTAATGGGAATAGATGGAAAAATTATTTTTCCTTAAAAGAGGAAAAATGACCTAAGTAAGTTAAATGTAAAGAATAAAAAATTTCCTGAAATTAGTTAAAATGTAATTTGATAATCTTGCTCCTTAGGGAAAAAATAAAAAAAAATTAAATTAAATAAAAAGAATGCATTCGAAATTTTGTCTGGTTTTCTTATCTGATCTTTAGTTAGTGACGCTAACGAAAAAAAAATCTGAAGGAAGGCGTATAATGTCTGACGATCAAGGGTATTTTTATTATTAATTCTTTGTGACACTATATGAATGACCTAATTATGTGAGATATTACTGTTTTATCCCATCCCTGTCTACGACCATCACTGCTACAGCGTGTTTTTAAGGACATACCTCTGGGTACGAAATTTGCAAGTTCCTTGTATACGACCCTATTCACAATAGACATTCCCTTGCCCAAATCCAAAACATAATTTCGTAAGAAATTTTCGACAGAAAGATTTCATACACTCGGAGTCCATGTTAATTATGTTCGACGAACTTTGAATGTCTCTCTTCCGGAATAAAATTCCTTCAAGTATTAGATTCTTTTTTCGAAAGGATCGGAAAAACGGAGGGTTCCTATCATTTCTCGGATATTTCATTTAATAGAATAATGCAAAAATATACATTCGCAGTCTACCAGGTAATCTTGGACCAATGTTACACCATTGTTATTGGCTCCAGAGCAGGGGTGTCCAACCTTTTACCTTCCTTGGGCCACATTGAAAGAAGACGAATTGCTTTGGTCCACACAAAAATATAGCTAACATTAAAAACAGTTGATGAGTAAAAAAAGTATAATATATAAATAATATATTTATTTCGTTATAAATTTTATTTATAATTATAAAGATAACTGTAGGTGTCATAAAATTAATGTGATATTTGACATTGAATTTGAAAAACTAATGCATCAATATTTAGGTCAATTGAAGTGGTTGTAATTCTCAGGGAGTTCTCAAGATGTTCATCTGATATTTTGGGTTTTAATTTGACTCTTAGTGTGCTTCACTCTTAAAAATAGTTATTAACATGCGTACGTACTTCCAAATAATGGTGACATGAATAACGCATGACTATGCAGTGAGGGATATTTATCTCTGGGCAGGTATGATTTAGAAAAGTCCAGCAAAGAGACTTGGTTGTTTTTCTCTTTAAGTTGGATGTGAGATTGGAACTCTATGCCTTCTATTTGAAAATTTTCTAGCAGCATATCTATATGGACTCTAAATGGAGTAGCAAAGATGCAAAGCAATTGTTTAATTTTCCAAAAGTCATGAAATCGATTTTTAAATTCTTGTACTAATTGACCGTAAGTTTAGATAGCGCAGATAATTGAGATGCATAATAGAGTAATGACCTTAATTTTAGGATACTGGGAATGCTCTTAACACTCGTCATGGCAGATTGTCGATAACATAAAACCCTAGCCTGCACCTTATGTTGACTTTACTGCTGTTCAAACATACTCGTTTGATATCATATCTCCGAATGAATCCCGAATTATGTAACGTAAATAAGATATAAAATCCTTTATAAAGCCCTCTATGGAAGGCGTATCCTAAATTTGTGAAATGTTTCAGCACTAATATGAAACAGTATTCAGCACTTATATAGACTTATTAAGAGTATTCCTCTATGGAAGGTGCGCCTTAAATGAGTGCAATGTTTCAGCACTGAAATCCTTATACCAACACTCAGCCAGAAGGGAAATTAATATTAGCTCACTCACGTAAACGGTACAAAATCGCTTTGATTTCGTTTATTTTAATTTTGAACTCAGGAGAGAAGTTTACCAAGCTATCGCAATGGTCATTGTTTGCAAATAATACAAGTATTCATTGGTTAGAATCCATTACAATATTCAATGTTCACACTTATTCGCAATGTTCCTTAACTGCAATTTATCGCAACATTCATTAAGCTTCATTGTTCATTATTAAGCATATTTTTAAGCATATTGTCAGAACGTGTCATTCTGTGAGAAAACATCCGAGTATGGAATAAATTATTATTGTTTTATATTATTTTGCTTCTTAAATTCCCGAATATTTTTGCAGTTAACAATTTCCATTTAAATTGTGAATAAAGGTTTGAAAATATTTATATTAATATATTTTCTTGAAAAACCCTTAAACCAATGTAAAAGGTACCAGTCAAAAAAAGCCACAGGGTGAGGATTAATAAAACGCTTTGGAATTTGCAAATATTAACAGTAGCACTAGTAGGAATTCGTTATGGTGTAATGTTCATTTAATACTTGTAAAAAGAACTTCATAAAGGGCAAAACAAGTCTTAATAATCCGCAATCTAAGGATCATTTTTCATTTAGTCTCCTGTTTGAAAAAGTCATCTGTCCCAGCAGTCCAAAAATATTGTGTTTCAATTGCGTGTATAATATTCTAAAAGCGGAAAGAACAACCGTATTGCAAAAGAAAAATAACGTTCATTCTCTCAATACATTTTCTTTCGCATTCCCTACGTCATTTCCGCTTCCACACAGCTGCATTGAACTTAAAATGCAGCAGATTCTGAAAACTAAACAGTAATAATAAAGGCAAAGGAAAACAAAGAAAAGAGAATGATGAAGAAAAAATAAAATTATGATAATAGAAAAATTTTCGTCACTTCTATGCATCCCAAGAGGCGACTCAGTTTTTTTTTTCGTTAGTTCAAGAGAGATCAATATTTTCTTTTATTTCTGACTTTCTAGATATAAAATTCGATTGTGCTTTTTCAATAAGCGAATAGCGAATTTACGAGATCATTTCGATGATTGAATTTACAGCTGTGTTGTTTTGCTTACGCTAATGTTTTCTTTCCATCTTGCATATCTTTTCTTTTTTCCTCTCCATGTATTTCGATAAAATATTTAATTAAATTATTTGCAATTCAAAAGAGTGCTTATGGTATATTTTCATGTTATATTTTCATAAATAAAGATACACTATATAATATCGTACTATGTCAGTTTTGAGTCAAACATTCATTCTTGTCCAAAATTTCCGATCACTAATTGTTATTAATTATAAAACAATGGTTAAACCAACAATAAAAATTCATTACGGTACTTCAAGTTAATTTAATCATACATAGTATTCAAACTTTCTGCTAAAGAAAAATCAGTAGAGCTATGTAGGCGTAAATCTGTTAATATGGTATTCGTTAAGTTTTGCCATCCTAGATTAACTAATTATACAGACAAATAAGAAGTAATGATGAAATAATTTGAGTGAAATAGAAAAGAGAGAAAGTGTGCTTTTCAGATTATTTTTTAAAATAAGCAGTTCCAGTTTTTATTCAGATAATCTTAACAATATATTCAAAGATGTTTGTGTTTAGGCTAGAGAGAGACTGCGAGAGGCATTATGTAGCCCATACAATGTATGTAAAGCAGTGGTTCCCAACCGGTGGTGGGCAGACAAAGTCCGTGAGAGCCTCGGGAGTGGTCCGTCAGCACATATAACAAAAAAATTGCGAAATAAATGGGGATTTTGAAAGCAATGTTCATTGAACTAGACGGGCCGAATATATCCGATGACTATCAGGTGTTGAATTCAAATTTCTTAAAAGTTTAACAAAATTATTTTATTATTAGAATATGATACGTTAGAATGTGAGTACGTTAATCCTGTATACCTTTTGCCTGAGGGATATTCTATACCCCATACCCCCCGAAGGTCCCCCCCCCCCTTCAAGTCATTGGGAGGAGGTGGTGGTGCCCACATGGTTCAATTTCTGGCTTAGTGATCCGCAGACTTCTACGGGTTGGGAATCACTGATGTAAAGCTTTAAGATAGTTGTAAAGCGTTTATGAAATTCAAATACGTAAAAATTAATTATAACGAAACACAGTTATGTATTATTTATTAAAAATTAATACATAACTGTGTTTATAATCTTGAATAACTAAACAGTGGGCTGAAAGCTTCGATAAGTAATCCTATTTAATAACTAATAAGTGGGGCTTGCAAAAATTACGCCTAATTTAACGCGTTCGGTGTCGGGTCCCGCGCCATCGTGGGACGTGACGTCAACATGAGAACCCAGTCCCGCGGAAGCGCGGGATGTGGGGTGATGTCTCAGTAGCCAATCTCGTGCTATCGCGGGAAGAGCTGATCATTAACGTTTATTCTTCCCTTCAGTCGGCGTGTGGGGAAAAGCTCATTTCTATGGCATCACGGTAATCGCTTTTTTCCACTATAGCGGCAGTGAACAAGTTGATGAACAATCTTAAAAACTAATTTTTTGCTACTCCTCCCCCTCCCCTCCCCCCCAAAAAAACAACCTCGTAATTGTTTTTCAAGTCTAAACAAATTACGTTGTATTGGATAGAAAATATATGAGGTATTTATCACTAGTTTCAAAATTTATAGAAATATTGATATGATATAGAACATTTGTATAAATTCCACTTTCTCTCCCCTTTTTTTCATGTTTTACTTTCATACACTGTATTTCAAATATAAGTTTCTAAAGAAATAAAGGGCATCTCCATGTTCAGCAGCATTGAAGCTAGATATCGCGACATTGAAAATTTGTAAAATAGTTGTGAACTATGATTCGAATTAAAGATTGTCTTAAGTATTATACAGGCAGTAAACATACGGTAAAGAGGCATTTTCTTAAGTGAAATTCCTTTGCATATTTAGTTTTTCGCATTTTGTATCAGCAACATATGTTCTCATGTGTTGTCATACATCGTTTTTCAAAATATAAGAATGAAAAGAAAAATGTATGTAAAAAATTCACAATTGACGATTATTTAATATCGTAGTTAAAAGTTTTGTAACATTCTTCGAATATTGGTGTCGAATATTGGTCTAAGCTAGCTATAAATTTACATTGCTGAACCTCTTTCTCGCATAATTCTTTATACACTGATAACGGCTGAAATAGCAATTTTTTAAAAAAATTGTATTTCATATGACGTTTTATTATCAATTACTAGTGATCAAATGATTTTTTCAAACATCTGTATTTATACATTTATTTATCTACTATGACATGAAATATTCTGTATATATCACTACATACACATGATATATCTAAATCACGTGAGTTACGTACAAATCTATGTATTAAACATAATATCTTATAATCAGCAGAGTTCGTGATACGTAACCTAATCCACGCCGTGTATCCCCTTTTGCTGATGCACAAACGCTCATCACCCTATTGCATACGGGACTAATGAAGTTCTATCAGTCTCTAATGCTGGTGAAAACTTTATTATCGAATCCACTGTGATGACACGTGATTACGCTTACTCATGCCTCAAAGTACTCTCTGATGAGAGTCCGTTGTGTTTTAAATGGGATTCTACAATGCTTACAGAGTGAATTGGCAGAAAATAATCTGAAATTATTTATCACTGTCTAGTAATGATTACTCATGGAATACATCACGCCGATTTTGTATTGATAATACTCTATTATGACTGATAGAATATTTGGCTACCTTTGATACATCAAACTGAAACATGAGAATACAGCTGCGATACTTATTTATATTAAATTCAAATGTGCAGAAAAGCGACATAAAGTCTGCTTTAAATTAGTAAAATTTGTTTGGGAGAATTATTATTAAAGTACTTTGTTACAAATTGTGAAAATTAAATCATTTAGTAGAAGAAGAATTTATTTAATAAAAAATATCACGAAATTTAAATGTTTTAGAAATTTTAATTCAAAAGGAGAGCATTAAATTTAAACGTTGAATATTATAGTTAAATGGGTAGCACACATTTAAACATTTTAATGTATACGATTATTACAATTTAATTATAACGTTTAATAAGTGAATCTTCGTTTTTCGCTAGCCATCAGCCGGTTATATGTTACATGAATTGAATACTCACAGTCGAAATTTTAAAATATGTTGAAGACTGAGTTATTTTATTTATGATATTAATTTTGCACAAGTGCTCTTTCAAACCTGGGTCAGAATTTTAAAATGAATATGGCTCTGAAAGGTATTACTATTTGTTCGTTAACAAGAAATAAAATCACGATAATAAGTGATTAATTTTAAGGGAAAAACATTTGTAATACCTTTTAATAAACAGATAAAAAAAATTATTTAGGAAAAGAAGTAGGATGTTTCCCCGAAAATGAAAGATACCTCCTGCCTACGAAATTCAAATTTAGCAATTTATCTCTATATCACAGTGAATTTCTAAGTTTATCTTTTTTATATGCTTGCACTTATTTGAATGACGCGGGTTTACTACTCAGTGTTTTTCTAGCATGTATGAACTTTTCTTTGAGTATTGTATGAATTCTTTTGTATGAATTATTTTCAATACTTTAAACAAGTTAAAATAAAAAACTAAGTTAAAGACATAAAATCAACGCAATTTTTCTCCATCTCGTTATATATTACTATGACATCATGGTAAAGGTCATATGAAGCCATTCAAAATTATCCTTTGAAATAATTATCATAATTATAAACATTTGTTTGTGAAAAAAAATGTAAGCTAATACCATTTCTACAAATAAATAATTCCTGTAAACATTCCTATTGTTTTATATACAACCTCAGTATGTTGATATTAGAGTATTGCAAACAGATATGTCAAGCCCCTTTAAAAAATGAGCCACGCCTTTGTTTTCTATGTACGATTCTAACTTTATTTTTAACCATGAATTGGTTGCTTGGAGTCTCTCAGACGCCAATAGCACTTTGTTTACATTTTGCGTTTTGTTGGATTGCTCTGTATGCCCAGCAGATATCAGTACCTTCGAAGAGTTTATGTATGAGTCATGACTAACAAGCAAAACTCCTGCAGTTGCTATCATTATTTTATAGTAAACGGATATCTACCAAAACACCCGATTGGCCTTTCACCAAATTTGTAAAAATTGCTTATTGAAATACATTTTTTTAAAAATTTGCTTTATTTTTATTATCCTATTGTAAAAATTGCTTATAAAAATATATTTTTTTCCCATTTGATTGGTTTTCATTTGTGAAAATTGCTTATAGAAAGACATTTTTTTTCATTTTCTTTATTGTAAAAAGTGCATATAAAATTACATTTAAAAGCAAATTTGGTTGTTTTTCATTTTTTACATCCATTACGACTTTAACTTACTGTTTGATAAATATTTATTTTTACAAATACAATAACTAAAACCTAAGTGCGAAAACCTAAGTGATAGTGCGGCGTCTATCAAACGCCATGACACTATGCCTGAATGTTTTTTTTAAATGCGCGACCAGTGAAGGGTTAAATCCAAGGATTAAATTACAAACGTGTGCACAATTCTTTACCGTAATAATTTATTAAATTCTTGAAGGAAAATTCACCGTTGATTACATGATTTTATTTTTTAAGAGTAAATGTCTCCGTTGAGTAAGACGTTTCCTACCTCGCATATAGTCCCTAGTAATTTAAGAAGATTTATGACTGTTCTAATGGTACTAGCGTGATATTCTAGCTCTGCAAAGCAGAGGTTATCAGAGACTTTCAAAAGATCTAGTTCCGACTACTGAAGAAGGGGAGATGATTTTAATGTGTAAATAATTAGTACATTGATTTTCTCCTTCAGAGATAAATTGAAAACTGTATTTAGACAGGTGATGGTGATTAATCTCGTTTGAAACTAGATCGCATTGCTTTCAGAATTTATTTAAGCTTAATTAAATGGAATTCGATAGCTATTAAATTTCGCTCTCCTGGTTGTATATGATTCTAGGCGTCATTTACCTTATGGGGGTATCCTAGAAAGGGCGCAAATCGTCAGTAAAATTAATAAATTATTTTACGATGTTCATTAGCAATGAGAAAATTCAAAATGTGGCTGAAAAGTTTTATGCTCGCTTCTATTTGTGTTACAGTGATTGGAAGTTTTTTAAAGAATTTAAACAGAATATTGAATACTTTGATAAAAGTTATTTTAAAGAACAAATTTAGACTTTTTATATTCTTTATCCTAGATTTGACTGAAAAAGAAAATTTATTTCATTAAGGTATCTGGCAACGTTCGGAGCACATTTCTTCAAAAACTGTACTTGCGAAATCTTTCGTCTTACTATTTATATTATACTTTCCGAAGGCATAAATCGGCTCAGCTTGTCCTTTCTGTACCTTGCGCCATTAAATCCAAAACAAAACCAACCGAAGGCATATAAACACCAAAGTACGAAAAAGATGAAAAAATATACAATAACTAGCTGAAAACCCGCATTTCGCTACGGAGTACATTCAAATTAAATACAACGGTCAATGTATGCAATTAATGCCAAAAATATATATATTTATCATTAATACAACGATTAATGTATGTGATTAATGCCAAAAAATAAACAAAAAATTTATAGAAAAAATCGTAACGGATATTTTTATATACAAAATAATGTGGAAGAAAATATTGGAATTAAATCTTATAGAACATACTAAAGAATATAAAGTACAGTTAATATAGTACAGTTTGAGGAACATATCTTTTACTGAATTTTAATATTTATTTTGATAATGTCCAATCGTCTGACGCATTAGCAAGGGAAAAAATTTTTTTTGTCTGTTTCATTGTTATGTGACGATAAATTTATTTAAAGTACCAGGAAAAGGAATCACGCGATCGGCATTTAAAAAAATTGAATTCTATAAATTGATCTTCAAAAATTCACCAAAAATCAGAAAATGGAGGTAAAGATTCGAAAAAGATTTCATTTTAAAGGAATTTTTATGATCTTTCTTGTGATATAAATTTCATAACCCTTAAATTATTATTTTAAATGCAAACTTAAAAAAGTTACTAAAACAGCTTAAAAATTTAATTTAAAAAAAATTCAAGAAGAATTTTTCAAAAATTTTTCCTAGTGCACCCCTACACTATAAGAAGAATCGCTATGCAAAATTTTAGCCCTTTAGGTCCAGCGGTTTGGTCTGTGCGTTGTATGTCAGTCAGTCAATCAGTCAGTTAGTGAGTCAGCCAGTTACGGAACTGTTTTATATATATAGACTGTTATGAGGGGTACCAGAGATACCCCTTTGCGTTGTGTAAAATTCGACTTCCCCACGGCTGACCCACGTGGTACTCTTATTTCCAAGAAAATTGGATGTCCGTTGAATTTCCTGGAATTTCTTTCTCCCGTCCTGAGGAATTCAGGGGGTGCAATGTTTCTTGGAAAATTGGTGCAGTTCCCCCTTTTTTCCAATATGGCCATTTTATGCCCCGTAATCGTGTTGGAAAAACAAAATGGCTATGACGTTGGAAAGAGTTCAAAATGTCCAAATTGTGGATCCTTCACAACATAGACTATGCAACTTTTTTACAAAATTGAAGAGTTTCGGTCGAAATCTAGCATTTTTTTTACAAAAACGGTTCAATCTCTAAAAAACAAACTATGCATATAACATTAATTTCTTTTTGTCATATGTACTCGTACTCAAATACCTCTTGAGTGTAATGACCTAAAATTTTATCGATATCGTGAAATCTTAAAAAAAGTAGGTCATTATAGGCAATTACATGTAAAAATTCAGTCATTTATCATGAGATTTTTTTATAAATGCAGCTATAAATCAACAAATAATATACCTAAAACCAAACCTGTGGTTCATTACATTCTTAGTATTATGAAAAACATAAGCATATCACGAAAAATTTCATAGACATATCATGGTTAGATTTTGAGTTAACACAACAGTCGTTTACTCTTTTTACTGAAAAATAAGTTCTTCAGAAAACACAATTAAAGTTTTCAAAATGTATTGAAATTGATAGCTGCTGTTGATATTTAAATCACTATCATTTCATTTCTAATAATCGTACAGAAAAAAATTAAAGCAGATTTAGAAATCGAAATTAACATTCTTTAAAAAAAAAGGAATATAAACAAATTCGGAATTTTCGTCAAGATCGATGTATTAAAGGTAGTCGTAAACCTTAAACACTATAACTCCTAAGTTGGTCAAATTCACGGGTTTTAACCAAGGTAGATATAAGCACACCTTAATAGTCGGTAGTCTTAGTGTAAATATTGATCTTTTCTTACATATGAATCAATGAGAAACATACGCGAAAAAAATATAAAAAATGAAAAGGAAAGTAAAATAGAAAATAAATTTAATATACTGGATGAAATAATAAAAAATAACCATAGTTTCAAAGATAAATGGAATATATTCATATCGCAAAATTATTTATATATCACAAGTTATGTCTTTAGATCACGTGATAAATGTTACGAAGATCAAATATAGTAAAATTGAGGCTGTGCAATATGCGCAGTTGAGCATAAGCAAAATGTAGGACAGGAAGTTTATAAAAAGCGAAAACTTTTTGCCAAACTGGAATTTAACCCTCATGAAATTTTCTTCCAGGAGTTAAGCAATCTAAATAGATCAAAATCTAAACTGTTCCGTGAATAAAACACTGTAGAGTGATCTCAAGGTATTCGAAAAATATATGGGAAAGAAACATCCCCATAATTTATAACGATACTATATTTATAACAAGGAATGATAATATTTGGTTTTGGAGATATCTGTAATAAGGAATGCTAACGTGTCGCTTGTGCGAAGTTGCGGGTAACAAGGGACTGCATTTCAAAAGAAGTGATATGTTTATCTCGCGTAACCCTCGCATAATTGTAAACCACACTGAGACGACTGTTAGGAATTCGTTATGGGGATAGCAGTGAGAGAGGTGTTGGGTCATTAACCATACTCTTAAAACACCAATCCCTGCAACTTTGAACTCTTTCTATAAATGGAGTCACAGGCAGGAAAGTAGTGTAGATATTAACTGAGCAAAACGGCTGTACGCGGTAAATTCAATAAAATTCCTTTCGCAATTGACATCTACTAACTGCCACATATACGATTATTTTAGGTACCAATAATGAACAAATGTAATCCTTAGCCTGGTATTTGATTTAAAGTTTGGCATGTATCTATATCCACTGTTTTTACCTATTCCTCTTAAGTAATAATAATTGACAACATTTTAACTGCTATGATCCATCCATAATTTAAAAGACCTCTGCGGTCGTTTAAAAATATATAATTTTGTGTTTTTTCCATTACAAACTAAACTGAAGATTCAAACTTTCATTTACATCAAAATCGCTGGTAATTTCATACTCTATTTTTTTTCACAAATTTCTAATTCGATTCTTATAATTGTGAAGCATGAAATTTTTATCTCAAAAATTTTCAAAAAGGTGTTTCAATTTCTGTTTACTGCCTCGAAATGCATTCAAAAAAAATTGGGATATTCAGTTTCAATAGATCTTTTTAAAAATAAAAAAATCTTGTTTACCATCTTAGAGTTTGTTAGTTTATTGACATGCACTGAAGTATTGAATTTTGCTTTTGTTATACTTCCCACTTTCTACGTGCCTTGAAGCACAAAAAATATGCTCTATGTAGAAATCAAAATAAAACATTGCTAAGAATGTTTTCATAAATGGAGTGAAGGACTTAAAATATAAAAGCTAAGTGGATGAGCGATAGAAAAAAAAACCTTGCATGATAGGCCTAAAAGATATTCTTGCTATAAACAATATTAATAATAAAAAATAAACAATATTAATAATATATAAAATTCCCTTTTGAAATAATTTTTCAATAGCTAGTTCTTATGATTCAAATTTCCTATAATCTCCTCCAATAATTTTGTTGCACTATTTCTGTTTTGTTGCACTTTATTATTCCTGCAAATATTTATGAAAATAAATATTTCTACATTTTCGCAGAATATTAGTATAATGGGATAAAAATTCGTACAACAGTATATAAAATCAACTCTTATTTTCCCCTTACAGCAACGGGAAAAAGTTTAAATTGAATATAAGTTCGGCAGAAGGGTGTTTTTTATGAATTTGAAAATGGATTGCAAATACAGAAACATTCCTCTTTATAATAAATGTGTTTTCCAACCCTGTGGGGGAGATATTTTTTCCAAACTGTTTAGATTTTGATATTTAAAGGCATAAAAATTGTATAAAAAGCTAAAAATTCTAGTACTAGGCAATTTGTTTATAACTTGAGGTTTAAAAGAGGACCTTAGTGCATTTAGTCACCAAAATCAAAGTGCCCGGAAGGTGTTATAGTCGTAGTAATCTTAGGGACATAAGAGCAGGGATTGGGAATATAAAAATTAATAAAGCTCCTAAGGTTATTAGAATCCGGGCCCTTAATGGCCAGTTATTTCATATAACAGCTTAAAATAGTGCGTAAAAAGCCAATAAAAGGGACAAATAATTGTTTTTTTCGATCTTATCAGCCTTCACCAGTCCGTTGAGAGACTAATGAGGTGCAACAACAATAATTTTATACGCCAGTACGTAATTAGGTTTATTTGTGCCATTCAACATCGTTACTTGAAATAACTTGCTATATGCATCGTTCTTTGGTAATTTTGTTTATGTTTAACTTGTAGCCGAGTATGTATGTTTTATTTAAATTTATAGTCGGTGAACGAGTAAATTTTAGATAATGATAATACTCTCGTCATCGTTCTCCTATCTATTAAAATGAATCCGATGGTATGACTGCATTTAGATAAAGAGATAAAGTTTGCTAAAGGTCCCCATTTCAGGTAACCGAGCTCTTAAAAGAAAGAGCTATACACTGAAAGTACTGTTGTTAGCAAAACTTCGCGAAAAACTTGAAGTCTGGACTTGATCCCCATATAGACTTATTTTTTGACAGTGGAAGAGAAAATGCGAATCTATAGAGATGCATAAAGAAGCAAGGTGTTTTTACCATGTTTTTATTAACTTACTTTCTTGTGTGTTTGTGTGTTTGTCAAATAAAATTCGATTGCAAGATTTGTATTTAACTTCCCGACTAGCTAGACATTTCAAACTTTTAGAATAGCTCAGAACACGATGACAATGAATTTTTTTAATACTTTTAGCCATCTTTAAGCAGAATTAAATTAATTTTCAGTTATTTTCAGTTAATTATGTTTTGTAGACTGGTGCAGCCATTTATTGGCCGGAACGGGAACGAGAAGTTAAATGCAAGTTAACTTCCAATTAACTTCATTTTCTTTCAAGTTGATGGGATAATTCATCAAAAAATTTTTTTAAAGAATTTATTAATACATAGAATTGTAAAGTTTATATGATTCAACAGAAAATTTAAAAACATGGTATATAAAAAGTTTTTTTTATCTTGTAATTATTTTTAATGGGACCCGTGGTCTGTTCTATGTGAGGTATAATGGTAAATTTGTTAAGAAAGATCGTAATGGGAATCGATAGGCCCCTTTCCCCTTATTAGAAAGTATGATGACCAAGTTCCACATTCAAGTCATTAAAGGTGAACGTAGTCAAACAGGTGAAACTGTAAGCAGACCAAATGCCTTCATCTTAAGGATATTAAGAGCAATAGAAAAATTTCCATATCTTGCTCACATAATTTCTAACGTATAATTCCCCCCAAATTAAAAAAATTATATATACATTTCGATGTTTTTCATTTTAAGCCATTTGAATAAAAGAATAGCTGAAAAGCACCTTTTGCTTTATTATTTAAATACTATAGTATTTATCTATTAAAATATGTAATTCTCATCATTCATTAACCTTTTCCTTACGGAGTGGGATAGCATGTATCCCAAGAATGCATATATATATATATATATATATATATATATATATATATATATATATATATATATATATATATATATATATAAATATATAATATATATATATATATATATATATATATATAAATATATATATATATATATATATATATATATATATATATATATATATATATATATATATATATATATATATATAAATATATATATATATATATATATATATATATATACATATATATAAATATATATATATATATATATATATATATATATGTATATATATATATATATATATATATATATATATATATATATATATATATATATATATATATATATATATATGTATGTATGTACGTACACACACACACACACACACACATATATATTTATATATACACACAGTGGAATCTAGGTCAATCGTTCTCCGAATCATCGTTTTCCCGTAAGTGTCGTTTATTTCACCCAACCTCGACGATCATATTGCTTTGTTGTGTTCCCGTATCTATCGTTTTGCCGCATTTATCGTTCAGTTCAGTCGGTCCTCTCAAAAACGGTAGATCGACATTCCACTATATATATATATATATATATATATGTATATATATATATATATATATATATATATAAAACAGTTCCGTAACTGACTCATTCATTCACTAACTGACATACAACGCACAGACCAAACCGCTGGACCTAAAGGGCTGAAATTTTGCATGGCGATTCTTCTAATAATGTAGGGGTGCACTAAGAAAGATTTTTCAAAAATTCTTCTTAGATTTTTTTAAATAAAATTTTTAAGCTGTTTTTTAAACTTTTTTTACGTTTGCATTTAAAATAATACATTGAGGGTTATAAAATTTATATCCCGAGAAAGATCATAAAAATTCCTTCAAAATGAGATCTTTTTCGAATCTTTTCCTCCCTTTTCTGATTTTTGGTGAATTTTTAAATACTAATTCTTTAGAATTTAATTTATTAAATGTTGATCACGTGATTTCCCTTTCTGGTACTTTAAATAAATTTATCGTCACGTGCATAAAAACTAAATAGACAAAAAAATATTATTTTCTTGCTAATGCGGCAGACGATTGGACATTATTTTGTCTATAAAAATATCCCTTACGATTTTTTTATAAATATTTTTTTTTACATCAATTGTATACATTGATCTTCGTATTTATTACAAATATATATATATTTATATTTTTTGGCATTAATTGCATGCATTGACCGTCGTATTTAATTTGAATGTACTCCGTAGCGAAGTGCGGGTTTTCAGCTAGTATATATATATAGTGAAATCTCGATATGCATTCTTGGACTTGTATTCTTGGGATACATGCTATCCCACTCCGTAAGGAAAAGGTTAAATTGCATAATGTATAGTTTTAATCCCTTTCAAAATTCCCCCTCATTTTACTTTCAGTATAACTAGTATATTCTCGTTGTAAGAAAATATCTCTGAAATATATCTCCATCAAGGTGGCTGATATTTTTTACCTCTATTTGATATTTAAATTAATTGATTATAAGCGATTATAATCAATAATAATTAAACTTGTTAAGAAAGATTGTAATGGGAATCGATAGGCCCCTTTTCCCTTATTAGAAAGTATGATGACCAAGTTCCACATTCAAGTCATTAAAGGTGAACGTAGTCAAACAGGTGAAACTGTAAGCAGACCAAATGTCTTCATCTTAAGGATATTAAAAGCAATATAAAAATTTAATTTATTAATATATATAATTAATTAATTGATTATATATATTTAATTATTATAATTAATATATATAATCAATTAATTATAATAATTAAATATATATAATCAATTAATAATTATTATAATTAATTGATTATATATATTTAATTAATTTGATTATTAAATATTGATATTAATCCCATCATTTATTATTCTTGTTTATGCTACAAAAGTTTTAAAAAAATTTTTTAAACGTAGTTTATGAGTTGTTTAAGTCACTAAACCTTATACAAGTGCTAATCTACACCCAAATATTAATGCATAATTAATTTCATATGTTCGTAATATTTTTTTAATACATGTTCAACGGGCATGTAGTACAATGAATAATAAATGCTATACGGATTAATTGAATTCAAAACAGTTCGTTAGAATTCGAACTGGGTTTAAAAAATTATATCTTAGCATCATTATGAATCTACAATACTCATTGAAGTAAGACTTTTTTTTTCCTTCAAAACAAAAAAAGACAATAATTTAAAGAATAAAATAAAGTTTTATGCTATACTTGCGTGAAACACGTTATTTCAAGAGATAAACACGTCTAATGTTAGATAAATCACATCAAAATGGAGCACTTGTAGAAACAAAGCAAACAATTCAAATTCTTAAACTTAGTCAGTGTATAAAACTAAATGATTTATTAATATAATGATTTAACGCTTATAATAAAAAATGTTATAGAAAAGGGAACATTTTAATTGTCAAAATAATGTAACAGTAATGTAATTTTGCAGGATGTTTTGAGTAAATGTAAAACACTTAAAATTAGAACTGTGTTTAAAAAAATATATCTTAGCATCATTGCGAGACTGCAATACTCATTAAAGTAATAAATTTTTCAGGGGAAATAAAAATAAGATAATAACTTTAAAAATACAAGAAAAAGTTTGACCACTTTTAAAACTAAAACTACGTAGTATAAGAAATGCTTAAAGTGTTAATCTAGGTAAAAGATAAATATTTTTTTGTAGTTCTCTTTCCATAATAGTGACTCCTAAATTTTTGAAAATATGCTTTATATTTTAAAGAACTTGTTTAAAAATTTTGTTTGCCGATAAAATTCTTATTCCACCGTCTTTCTTCTTTTGGATGTTATCATGACGTTCTATGTTTCTCCTGCACAAGTCTTGTAATTTTGTTTTCAGTCTCTCAAAAAAATCTGCTGCTTTCCCGCACAAAAGCTATTAAAATAGCTTTGAAATTTTTTGTTCATCTAACAAGCCGTGAAATTAGTTAAATAAATCTCTTAGATCTTTGAAATATAAAAACGGAGCAACATGCAACTTTTATCATAAGGGACAAAATTTATTGTTTTTAATTAAATTTCAGTTGTCCTAAAATCTAATTGCTTGTCTGGAGTAAACTCCTAATTAAATTCCGTAGAAAGAAAGTTTACATTTTTTCCTATTTTTCGTAAAAAGTAAGAGTTTGACTTAGAATTTAAAACATTTTTTTCCTATTGTATTTGAATAACTAAGCAAAATAATTTTATTTAAGTATAGTTTTATATTTACGTTTAGTTTTGCTCTCTATTCATGTATATCTGCATAAGAGACTATAATTTAATTTTGATTTCATTTTTGAGCAAATATCAAATTTTAATGGGGAAACTATCTCAGTACTGAATTTAAATGTGGAAAAGAAAATCCCAACCAAATAACAGTAAATAAAATTTGTTTTAAAACTAAAATATATTTTGGACCTCAATACAATATAACAATTTAAAATGGGGTAATGCTATAATTTTTGTACAATATCATTCGTTCACATATATATACATATACATGTATATATATATATATATATATATATATATATATATATATATATATATATATATATATATATATTTCTTAAAAAATAATAACTTTAGAATACCTACCTTAATTAACATTTTAAACTTATATTTTAAAATTGCAAAGTCAGAAATATTTTATGATCAAACTAATTAATTCATAAGAGTCAAAATAGTTATTCTCTAATTGCTGTAACGTTTATGCTTCAGCATAAAAATAATATACCGTCTGTTATAAAAATTTATGGTTCAAAATTATATAATGATAATAACAGAATGATATAACGGATGTCTCAAAATTCTGACTTGAGATGTCGACCGGCAAGTCGTATAACACCGGAATTAGACATATTTGTATTTCATGGTGGAGTTAGTAAAAGGGTGATAAAGTCATTGGTGAGGAAATAAGACTGAACGAATAGTGAGCAAAAGAGGACGTTCCAGCAATGGCGAAAGAGCTCGATTTGTCATAAGATGGAAAGTTTGATCCCAGCCATAACAGTTGATATTTATAGTGACGCCGAACTGTTAGAAATAATCATTATGATCACTATGTAAATATTTTATAAGGTGAGGTAACTATATATATATATATATATATATATATATATATATATATATATATATATTCAACCTCACCTTATAAAATATTTACATAATGATCATAATGATTATTTCTAACAGTTTGGCGTCGCTATGAATATCAGCTGTTATGAACTTATTCAATATTCCTGTTTAGTCCCAGGACTAAACAGGACAAAATTGTTAGTTAAGCAGTTAATTTTAGATACTAGGGTCATATCTTTATAATAAACTTAAGAAATTTTAGAAATACTACAGAATTTTCAAAACTTTGCACATTTATATACACTCAACAGCATTTATCATTGGTGATTTTGAATCTTTTTATGCCTTAAGGCTTAAATCTAACCATTCCTTTATACTTAAATTTATTGTTTCACAAGTTTGCCTACTTAATATAACTTCTCTTGTGGGACAAAAGTTGATCATAGCTCTCTAAAACAACTAACTAACCGGCTAACAAAACTTCGGGCTAATTTTTTAACTGATATTTTTTAAATAGTAATAATTAGTGCTTCCTTTATCGAGTAATTTTAAAAACAATAATCTCTGGTATGTCTCTTATGAGAACAATATTCGGTCGCATTTTTCATAATTTAATTTTCTCTCTTAAAAAGAAATTTACGAGCTTAAGAATCAAAACTACAATTTTATTTTATCCCTTACAGATGCGTTGGCTCATACACAGTCGAGCTATGTCATGAACATTTTTAATTCTGTCTCAAAAATACTAACTTTAAATTCTAGAAAATTTATAGCTGAGATAATTTATTTGTGGGCATTTGGGGGGATGTAGAAATGTTTCATATTTTTTTTTGGCTTCCGGAATTTATCCCGATTCCATAATCAATATCACCACTATTATATTAATGAATGAATTACAATTCACAATTGAATGAATTACAATTTGACTGTCACCTAAAAGTTTAAGTGTGTACATTAGATTCCGTGTGTTGATAAATATATTATTCTAAATTTGCTTTGGATTTCCAGGCTTGATCCTTTAGAGTACAGAACATACATCGTACATACCAACGACATAATTTGATTATCAGAATTTCTAGTGTTCGTCTTGAATATTCAATCACAATACAAGATTAGGACATATATAAGCTATCTTTTCTTCAACAATTATTAAATTTTGAGGTCTTAAGTTATATTTATTGAATTATCTGACTGATATATTATAAATTTTAATACAATGCTTACTCTATATAACATCTCACAGATATTCTAATAGCTAATTATACATTAAACATGTTTTGTAAATATTTATAAGTTTTCAATTTCGCTAGAACAAATTACACTCGAGCATTTAGAAAACATTTCATAGAAATTCCGTGAATATCTTACATGCTAATTTGATGTACTTTTGAATGTTTAACTAAATATAGGTCCTCAAATTATAAAATCTTTAAATATATCTCGGTTATTTTATTAAAGCTTTTTCATACGAAATTAATTTTGCTAAAACTTTTTATGATATTAAATGCTGAATTTCAGTGCAAAAGCATTTCAAAGATCTGTAAGCACTGAATACATATAACGGACACTGATAGAAGTTAGATTTAACTATAATGGAAGAATAATAATGCTGCGTGAAAAACAAAATTAATGTAATAAACGGTCCTGAATATTAAGTTGCTTTTTTTAAGCACTATATCTACATAATCTAGACCAGGGGTTCTCAACCTTTTCCAACCCAAGTACCCCTTTTTGTGTATCATTAACTATGCGTACCCCCAACAAAAACACTTTAGTGTTGTTAAAATGTGTTATATTAGTTAAACTGTTAAAGTTCAATTACGAATAGGTAATTTAAATTAAAAACAAGAAATTACACTCATGGACAAAAAAATTAACGCACCAAGAAGGAGTTGTTAAAATGAAACGAAATTTTACATACGTAATGACTACTTTAATATAAGTAAATGATAAGAAAATCAAAGAAAAAGGTTAATTTATTTCAGAGAAAAAGGCAAAAGAATGGAGGAGTTAGTATTTCGTTGGACCCCCTCTAGCGCGAATGCACGATGCAATACGATCGGGCATTGAGTCATACAAGTTCTGTATGATGTCTTGAGACATTTCGTTCCATATTTGCTGTAACCTTGCCTCTAGTTCGTTCAAACTCGTGGGATGCCCAACTCGTCGTCCCAAATGATCCCAGATATGCTCGATTGGAGACAAATCTGGGGATCGGGCAGGCCAAGGAAGGGTAGTAACAGTGCGGAGACAGTCTTGTGACACCCTTGCCGTATGAGGCCGAGACAGTCTTGTGACACCCTTGCCGTATGAGGCCGAGCATTGTCTTGTTGAAAAATGGCTCCTGGGAGCCGTTGCATGAGTGGCAACACATGTGGTTGCAGGATTTCATGAACATACCGCTGGGCTGTCATGGTGCCACGGAACAATACTAGGGGTGACCGTGTATTGTAGGCAATGGCCCCCCATACCATCACACCAGCTGTGGGAGCGATGTGTCGCTGTACAGCAAAGGCAGGATTGAAGCGTTCACCACGGGCTCTCCACATACGAACACGATTGTCATCACTGCCGAGATTGAATCTGGATTCGTCGCTAAAGACGACCTGGTTCCATTCTGCTGCAGTCCAGTTTCCTCGTGCGCGGCAAAACTCCAAACGGAGGCGTCGATGGGTGGGCGTCAAGGACAGCACATTTAATGGGCGCCGCGATACCAACTGTCCTTCAGCCAGGCGCCTTCGTATGGTTCGAGAAGACACAGAGGCCCCTAGTGAAGGTGCTACCTGTGCCTGGATGGCGGCCGATGAAGCAGTTGGCTGTACACGTGCATTTCTTACGATGTGGCGGTCTTCTCGACGACTGGTCTGTCGAGGGCGTCCTCAGCCTGGTCTTCGTGTACATGATATCTCTCGGATCCACTGGTCCCAACACCTCCTCACAACACAATCAGAGCGGCCTAATTGACGAGCTACTCGCCTAGCTGACCACCCAGCTTCCATCATCCCGACGATTCTCCCCCTCTCAAACTGCGACAACTGCTTAAATTGTCTACGAACATGGCGTAATGGCATGTCTATCTCAGCTCTTCCTTTGTAAATGATTCAGCACACTCAAACAAGCTTTGGTTACCTGTTTTATACTCCACAGAGTACGATGTTCAACGCCCTCTACCGGCTATACGTAATGCGCAATCACGCTGCATTTCTAATCATTTGCATATCTCCCCGACATGTACCTTCATTGCAAGTTTCGTTACGATCCCGCAATTATTTCTTCGTGCGCTAATTTTTTGTCCATGAGTGTATATTTTAGTGGACATTTTATTACAAAGTATTTATTAATCAGATATAAAATTAAAAAAGTATCAGAAAATAATTAGTGGGTACGCTGGGATTGTTTTTGTGTACAAAGTTCATCAATGTATTGCTCCAGCTTGTTCCAATTTACTCCACCCACAAATACAGTAGTAACGAGCGACGCGTTTGCTTGCTGCTTTACTGATAGTTTTCAGGTATAAATCATTGTTCAAACTTTTGTCCTAATTAAATTCTAACATGTATCAGTATAATTTGGTATTATTTTTGTAGTTAACCACGTACCCCTTACAGATTTTCGCGTACCCCCAAGGGGTACGCGTACCACCGGTTGAGAACCATTGATCTAGAGGATAATCTAGGTCAGGGGGGGCAATTGTTTTGGCCCGGGGGCCACTTTGTGTACGCTGAGGTTAGCGGAGGGCCACACCTTTTAAAATTATTGCATTTATTAGTTATCTTTGCATTTCAGAAAAGGTATAAATTGTATCATAAAAATCAATATATGTAAATTAAATTAAATATTGGCAGTTTTCCTGGCTGTCTTGATTTCTTTGGGTGTTTTCTTTGGCAGTTTTTGGCTGTCTTTAGCAGTTTTTCTGGTTGTCTGGATTTCTTTGGGTGTCTTGGCGGGCCACAAAATAATCTGTGGCGGTCCGCATGTGGCTCGTGGGCCGCTATTTGCCGACCCCTGATCTAGAGGATTCATAACAAACACGTAAAATATCGAGTGATTTAAGGAAGAGAATGATCTCTAGAAGATTAACGTCGAAAATTTTGGTTACAATATGTTAACCAAAAACGGCTTTTAATTATGATTTTATCAAGTATTTTTGGCTCCCTCCCACTAAAATATTAGGGCATGTAACTAAAAATGTCTCAATACTATTTATTATATTCTATTTTCTAATGCGACAAGAACTTGTCTCGGAAGATAGGTACTTGTCCGATGAAGATCTGCCCGGTTTGCTAGCAACTTTATAGGAACTACATATAAGTGAGCCAGTATTGCTCCATATGAGGGGGACGACATGAAAACAACGAAGCCTGATTCAGTATTTCAACCCAAGCCCACTGCGTTGCAACTCAAAACGCTGATCACTATACTAGGTGGGCGCCATTTTAGAAACTCTGCCCCGTAATTTAATAATGGATACCGAAATAGATTCCATTAGACTTGACCTCTCAAAACTTTAAAAGGGGGAGTTAATAGGCGTCTTGTTGTCTTGCAATAAACTTTTACAATTATATGTTTTATTGCATCTAACGTATATTTTCCATATTCCTTTCAATTACATAATAAGCAAATCCTTATGAATACAACAAAAGTTTATCGCTACAGATGTGCTGGTATAGTTCCCAATCTAATTATCCCTCGTGTAGCAAAGGTTGTAACATCGTTTTAGCAATTTATTCATAATGCATTAAATTCTTGTAAAACGTAACAAAATCTCTATTTTCTCTCGTGAATTATTGTGTTGTCAGTCCTCTCATACGCTTTATTACAGACGTGAAATTTAAACTGGTATAAAGCTTTTAACAAAATTATTAGCGTTTGCAAACAAATTTTAATTTGTCCATAAGCACATATTTCTATATAAAGTTTCTGGTAAAGCAGAAGTTAATTATGCGAATGTAATTACATGATGAGTTTCTTCCATTTGCCCATGTTACATTTTTGTTTTAACACCTCTTTTACTCTTCTTATGGCTTTTAGGAAACCTGGAACATTAACAAAAACAAAGCGAAAAATAATATAAAACTGTAATTAAGGAGAAATGTTACAATCTTGACTAACATTAATTTGCAGCAATAATGCTTTTACATTACTTACATTACACAGCATTTTCAATTATATCTAGATTAGCCTCCGTTCTGGATTAATTTAACAATTTTACAAGCGAGTTGTCTTCTAGGAAGTACGTAATTAAGTATTTCAACCATGTGATAAATCCATTACACATAATCCCATTTTTGTTTTAATGATCCTCTCATTACCATTATTTTTTAATGACATGTAACTTTAAGGTCCTCTTCGATAACAAATAAAGTACAAAAGCATTTCAGAAATGTGTGGTCAAATAATTACAAGATAAAAAGAACTTTTTATATACCACGTTTTTAAATTTTCTGTTGAATCATATAAACTTAACATTTCTCTCTTAATTGCACGCACCTTCACTTAATTATTCTTTTTCACTTTCTTTTATTTAATTTTAGTAACTTTTTAGTCGTTTCCACTATCTACGGACTTTAAAAACTTTAATTTTTATACATTTTTTAAAATTTTTCGCACAATATTTTTGTACACAATTTAAATTACCATGTATTCTGTTTTCAAAATCGTCAAACGCCATTACGCAAAAGTGCAAGCATTGAATTTGATCGAAGCGCCACCTTCCGGATATTTTTGGTAAAAGTATTCAAGGAATGCATTGTCATCGTGTTCTGAGCTATTCTAAAATTTTCAAATGTCTAGCTAGTCGGGAAGTTAGTTAAAAATCGATTGCAAGATTTGTACTGGACAAACACACAAACAAACAAACAAACAAGAAAGCGAGTTAATAAAGACATGGTAATAAATACGTATATACGTTTCTTTCATGTAAATAAAAATGCCCCAATTCCTTAGTTGAAATGTCTTCCATTCGTTAACGATTGAGTTTTTCTATAGTAATGTAATTAGATAAAACAACTAAATATTCAAACATATTATCCGCACTTTATAATTTTGTGTAATTATCCAAAACGAAATTCTACACCTTGAGACTAGGTCCTGAAGGAAGACTTTTTTAATTCCAATTAATTAATTACATTTCAGGATTGCTTAAAAAAGTCTCAAAATATGACTATGCATTAAGTTCGACAGCTTGCCTCAGATTTTTAGTAATACTCTGGTATAAGTAGGGAAACATTTTTTAAGGCATTCTTTTATCCTGACCAATTTGATAATGAAGTACGTATATTCTGAAATCAAATAATTTTAATAAGTCCTTGTGACAATTGTGGATCCAATATATGTACCCACTTAATGAAATAATAAAAATAATACTTGAAAAATGGTAAACCTTATAATGATTCTGTTTATATTAAACTAACTTACCAATGCCACAACAGCCCATTGGGGACCAAGACCGGTGGTGCCCATCTCCGCTTTCTTGACCGTGGGCTTGGGGGGTGCCTGATAAACATACACATGAAAAATTTTGTGGGTGGCCACATATATGTTAGATATTGCACATGTTATGTATAGTGGAGTACATAACGTTCTGTTTTAAGATCTGATAAGGTATTATATTAAATTAATGAAGCTACTTAGCTGCAAGTGGGAAAAACAAAACATTTGTAGAAGCCGCAGTTCAATCGGGTGAACTCCCAGCAGAATGTAGAACAGGCAAACAGCACCTATGAGTAACCCTGGAGGAGATTTTAAGCCTTACCGCTAACACGCGGGACAGCAGATTTAACGATGAGTTCAGGCGAAGGCTACAGGACAGCTGGACGGTCGATGTTGCTGATAATTTTCATTTGCATGCAGCAGATATGATGGTGATAAACAAGGTGGAAGACATTCTTGTGAAGAGGCAGTAATTCGAGTCAAGAATGGCCCTGGCTATACTTCGTTAAAAAATGTATTTATTTCATAATTTAAACATCTTTGTGAATCCAAACTTCTTACAGCAATGGACAAGAACTCAATTCAAAACATCAGATAACATGGCAAAGTTCTACCTCCAAAGTTGCAGCGTTTCAAAAGCTTTTGTCCGGAGACAAAACAAAAAATGGGAACTTGCCCTGCTCTGAGCTCCTATACTAGTCGTGACAAAGACTCGTCTCGCAAAAAAAAATTATCGTATTAGTGAAATCATGACAATAGTGTAAATATTTACTAAAATATTTTCTCTTTTTCATTAATAGTAGTATGATTAATAGGTAATATTTTAAATCTATATTTTTCACTTTCTAAAAATTTAAGGTCCTAACGATGATTAATTTTCAAAAAAGAATTTATTTTACTGTCTTATTAATATCAAAGCTTAACGAATGGACTAATTGATTTTTATAAAATTTTCTAGGATTAATTATATGCACTCTTGAATGAATATATATATATATATATATATATATATATACTTAACTTAATTTCACAACATTCAATTCTTTTTCATTGTGTGACGATTTCCTGTATCAGAAGATGGCTGCTGTTCTCGTGGGGTTTAAAGAGATTTGTTGTATTTGAAAGCTTTTCTCCTGATTACGAGTAAACGACAAAAATATTCTCGCAGGATTACTCGATTTAAAAATATCTCCGGTCAAACGATGGAAGTTATTGATTAAATTTCTGCATCGCTTATTTTAATTGGAGAAAATGGAGTAAAAATTGTGGGAGATAACCTGGTCTTAATAATTTAATGTAATTAACCCGAATATAATCTCATACATCGATAAGGATTTTCAAAAAGGAAAATTTTAACGCAAATTAAAATCTCTTCCGAAATAGCCCCAAAATGTTCTATGATGTATTTTTAATTTTCAGTATGTCATCAGTGTTTATCGACCGTGAGTAATTATGCCTGTTTTTGAGTGAAATGACGCGCAAACATGTGTGTATATGTATATGCTTAAACAAAGCACGATAAAAATTAAGCGTCATCCTGAAAAAAAAATTACAACAATATCGAAAATATAGAGAGGAGTTGTGAAAATTTGATAGTTACCTCAAAAATAAATAAATCTATTTTTGCAGCATTAAAATACAGTTACTTTGTATATTGTAAGCATCGAAGCATAACAAAAATGTAACAATATACGCTTTACTAAAAACTGGCTTCAGGATAACATGTTCTTTATTATATTTTAATATTTTTAAGGGAAACTTGGTATCTTTTAATTTCACTTCTAATAGCAAAGACATCACGGATACACATAAACCAAGTAACACAAAAGAAAAAAGGTAATTATTGTATCATTTTGCTTCTTGGTTTACATCTCAAAAGCACTAATAAAAGTTTTGACTCGTGAGTAGAAAACACGTTGATATCATAGAGGATTTGGGGAACGCAGCCAAATTATAGAGATAGAAACCACCAGTGCAAAAGTTTATTAGTAATGGCTCATTCTAAGTAGCACTACATGTGAACTCTAATATTTAAGTTCCATTGCTCACAATATTCCACACAAGACTCCTAAACTATTTTCAAATTTATTCAATAACTTTTTCTTTTAAAATTTTAAGCGTTTTCTATTTATAACTTGGGAATTAAATCTGTATATTTAATGTTTTAAAAATGTGCTTTCTCCTTCCATTTGGGATGTTTTTATTTACAGTACTTTACCTCTTCCTGTCCTACTTATTAAAAGTTATTATGTCTATTAACATATTTCGAAATCTTCCTTAAGAGGGGCGCCGTTTGCACAGTGTAAACGACTAAATCTACACTTTTTTCACTTGCTTTCAATGTATTCCAGTTAAATGAGCAGAAAAATGGCTAGTTCTGCCACCTATTATCAGTTTAAAGAAGTAAAAACATTTTCCAATATTTAATTGGAAAATTTTTCAAGATTCTTTAGGAAAAAATCTGCACGGTGCAAACGATGGAGATTGTTGTCCCTGAAAGTATTAACAAGGAGGTAACAAAAAATTTTTCAGTTATGTCTGATTTTTTTCGGTTGTATTCCATAAACTAACACGCGGCCTATAAGTACGCCCATGAGGGAGGCCCCTCATGGGCGTAAGTCTGCGTACTTATAAGCTATTCTTGCTAAAGAGTTAATAAAAAGGGCGAAACCTGGTGCACGGGTAAGCTAAAGGTGTATATATTTGCAAAGGTTCAAATCAGTTTTTAATAGTATGTTCTTCGCAAGAATGTTTATATTTAACCAATTTTGGTTAAGGATTTCTTTTATTTATTCTCGATTTCAGGGATAAAAAGTGATACTTTTGAGTAATAAATAGTCTAAAAAAGCATCAAACTAATCAAGACATTGAAAAGTTATGAAACATTAAGGTTGTTCACAACTAACTTCATCCATGCTAGTCCCAATGGATTAGGACAATGGATACGTCGAAAATTGGAAAAAAATCTATTCCTCCACACCAGTCTGCTTCTGCCGGCCTTCCCTCCCACGTAGTTCTCAGTTTTCAGTTTTTAATCCCAATATCCGTCCACGTTTTTTCCGCGTATTTTTTTTATTTTTATTGATTTTTTCCTTCTTAATTTAAACTGATACAAAAAACAGCCCAATTGAAAGCTGTATATAAAGATGTAGTCTGTGGGTCACGCAATGTCAGTTGGACAGAGGTTGAATACCTCCAACTTCCTCCTAATATTAAGTACAGGATGTCCGGGCTAAAAGTATCCAAAAATTATGACTATTTTTACGGAATTACCCTCTATAATTATAAAAAAATTATTTAAATACAAAGAACATCTCACCAAGTTTTAATATCAATCATAGATTTCTATCATAGTATCATAGATTTCGATGTGTGCACCTTTTGTAGCATGACTTACGTCTAAATGGCAATCCAGTTCTCTCCAAGTGTTTCGTAGTAGTATATCGGGAGTTTTTAGACTTTTTTTGCTTAGGGATTCATTAAATCCGCTGTGTATAAACAAAAAAATTGAAACTGTGGATGATTTGAAGAAGTGTATCATTCAAGCAATTCTTGAAATAACTCCTGATATGCTCCAAAACACTTGGAGAGAACTGGATTACCATGCAGACGTTTATCGTGCTACAAAAGGAGCACAACTCGAAATCTATGGTACTATGATCGAAAGCTATGATCGATATTAAACTTAGCTTGTGAGAGGATCTTTCTATTTCAATAGATTTTTTAAAATTCTAACGGGTAGTTCCGTAAAATTAAGGCATAACTTTTGGATACTTTTAGCCCAGACACCCTGCATAAAAGATGGAGATATTCTGAATGGAAGTAATGTCACTGTATCGGGACTATCCGAAAAAAATAATTCGATTTAGTATTGCAACATTGTTTGTTATTTTATACAATATATATACACGTACATAATTGCAGTGTTCCATTTTCAACGCGGTGTCCCATACCGACAAATATCTTCACAAGTTATTCGCAACATTGTAAACTATTGTATTGTAATTATATAGCATTCTTTGGCAGAAATACGTAGTATCTTAATGTTTCAAAACAAAGCGTATCACTCCACCAATCCAAAAGTTCACATTCTAAAACGTTATCTTCGAATAAAGCTGATTTAAGTACATCTGGGTCGGAATAAATTAGCAATTTAAAGTTGTATTCTCGGGATTTTATAGGACCTTTTGATGAAATGTTTCAGTAAAGCGATATACCTCTCTAAATCTAAGTTACATTTATTTAAAGTCTACACTTATAGCGTCCCTCACGTACAGCCATAATTTCACATAGCTATCTAGTTACGTAATTGGTAAAAGCCATACATTTTAAATGAATGATAACAGGGGACTCGGAAAGACTGGAATAAAATATCTCAGATAAATTTCGTGAAAGTGTGATTAAGTTAAAATATAAGATATATTTTGATAAAAGACGTAATCCATTTGATAATGGAAGTCTACATATGGTTAAAGTATAATTTGGTTTGATATATCTTATTTGGTCAAACTTATTATTTTATCTCTGAATTATTTTCTGAAATCGTAACTTTATAGTTTCATCCATTGTATATCCTTCTGGTAATTTCATTTATGTTTATTCAGAACAATTGTAAGGTATACACAAGATTCGATTCACAAGAATCGAACTTTTGAGTGAATTAAAGAAGCTGCTTTAGATATGCTAATTTCGGCATACGCGCTTAGTATAAATACCACGCAGCGTCATTAATAAAAGAAGAGAGAGGAGGTTGTTAAGGTTGAAAAGGTGTTATCCTGCGCTAGTGCTTAGCGGGCCAGAAGTTTACATGGCAGTACTGCTGGTTTGACTTACTGTTCGTGAGTATAAAAATATATTGTTCTTGAAAGCTGTGTTTATACATTCCGTACAAGTAGTACGCATGCTTATTGCTGTAAAAGCCAATTATATGTGCAACGAATTCAATAAACATTGTTTCATGTATAAACTGCGTTTGTATAAAATACAAATAGAGTGCCCCCTTAGTAGAAACTCTATACAATCTTTAATATGATTCTGTTTATGCATTTCCATATTTATAATACCTGAGTTTCAATATTAGATGAATAGTTTTCATCTGTAATAACAATATTTTAGTCGTAAACTAGAACACACATTTCAAGTATTCTCCAAACGCATGGTTAAAACGAAATATGAAAAATTTGAATGATAAATTATAGAAATAGACATGAAGGAGCTCTTCGACCACTTCTAACGTATTATTATGTCAGAATAAAGCAAACTTTTTTGCAGCGCAATTTAAATATCAATATTTTTTTTTTATCTTGATACTTTACAAGCAACAAATTACACTCTCATAATCCCCTAATGGAAATAGCATTAAAAGATTCCTTTTACCTCTGAGTTTAATTTGTGACTACGTTAAACTGAATTAATCATTTTATAATTCAGTTATGATCCGTAGATTCATTTACGTTTTAATTAAATGCTTCACCCATGCGATATTTCTCTCTAAATCCAATTTGCATTTATTGACAGTTTCGTTTACTTTGTTACCCTCATGTATTATCACATTATTGTTCCATTATACTGTTGAGAAGTTAAATAACATGCTTTTTTTACCTCGAAGGTACCAATAATACGTTCGCTGAAATTAGAACAAACATTATGAAATTGTAAATCTCACAAAAAAATTGGTGACAAATGAGCATCGATAATTCTGATAAAGCGGAAATAAAGGATAACATGCTTGTATACTAAGTTTACAACTTCAATGCTCAGTTGTGTCCGTACTTATTTAAATATTTCATCCCCTTTTACAAAAGTATCTCTGATAATCTCATTCCCATTTGAGAGACAGACCGTCCAATTCCTTATGACGACTTTAAATTTTAGGCAGTTGAACTATAGACATGTACGCCAGTGAAAACTTTTTGCATGGGATTTTCAGGCTATGTGTGCCAAAAACAGCATAGTCTAAATATTGAAATAAAAATTTATTTAGTAAAATTATTAAAAAAATTCAAAATGTTCTCATTTGTTATCATTTACATCTTTTATCATAGTTATACTTCAGATTATCTCTGCATAGAAATCAAATTTTTTTCATATATTTCCAATCAATATTTTCCTTGTCTGTGCTTTTCTGATGCAAAGATCTCACCGGAATAGGCATAGGCATAGGCATATGCACTTTAGAGGCTCCTGGGAGCTATAGCTCCATATCCTCTGTATTCAATGTGGAATGTATCATGATTACCGTTCTCTAAAATTGATTATAATAGTACTGAAAGTGTGTGTGAAGAAAGAGAGGCTAAAACAAACAAGAGGTGACTTAAATTACAAACAGTTTTAACAGTTAAGGCTAGTAGGTATTGAAGGAATAACTGGGGGTGTAGAGAAAAGATTTATAAAAGAGAGACATGATTTTGGAAATAATATTTAACCTGAGACAATTGAGGAAGATTCAAAGAGTAATGATGGCCGGACAGAGATCCAATGAGAAATAAGCAGTGAAATCTACGAAGAGAGCTAATGGGAAATGAGTCAGTGGGCGGAGCAACAGGAATGGGGCTGTGGTTGATTGTTCGGAGTGACAGTTCGGAAACCATAGTAAATATACGCCTTTGAAAGAAGCTGCATTACGAAAATGGCAACTTAGAATTACGCTCCTTGTGCTATTGAAATTGCAAAATGTTTAAAAAGTGCTGCAGACATCTATTTGTGATTCTAATAACGATTATTATTTTCGTATACTTTATTGTTTATGACAAAAATACCCTGGACCTGAAAGTGAATGTCAAAAAATGGTATATGTGTCAGGGAAATTATGAATGAACAAACTATTTTCAGAAATGAAAAACAAAACAACTTATCCAAATACTACAATTGTTTTCGAAATATATTTACGCATCTACTTGACAAAATATATTTAGAAGGCTTTAAAGGTTATTGATTATGCTCTTGTGCCTCGTAACGTAATTAAAATAAATCGTGAAAAAAGTTTCGAGAGATAAAGTTGGCCTTTTAAACACGCGTAATTACCCAGAACGTAATTCTACACCTCGATAAGAAGTCACAAAGGGGAGCTCAATTCTGAAGTGAATTCATTAACCACATTTCTTAAACTGGTTAAAAATTTCAAATGATTGCACAAGTTGAAATCCAAAAGCATATAGTCATTTTTTAAACTTTTTAGTGAGTGTTCTACATACAGTTTAAAGTACCCTTCATTATACAGATTTGGATTAGTTTGTTTTATTCTTTGTAACGCAAAATTAAAGTGTCATCTTGATGACGGTATTTTTACATTTTTAAAAATAGAGGAGGGAGAAGGTGCTTCCTTTGTAATCTTCTAACCATTTGTTTTCATCTAACCATTATAACCTATTAATAAGATTAGGATATTCCCGTGGTACGTGTCTTATCGCTTGGTGCAGCCGGTCATTATCAACTAGCTCTAACACAGAAGAGAATAAAGAGATAATTCATCACTCAAAAGACGCCTTGGAGCTTGTGATACGATAGAGCAAAAAAATTTGGTGCATGTCTGAATCTCGTAAACCAAATTCAATTTAATTGAAGCTGGTTTGTATTTATTATTTTATTCTATGACGTTAAAGATGACGACAGCGATCCAAAACCTCTCCAACCAACCGACTTTCTCTGGCGTCCTTTTAAGCTCTATGGAACCGATAGAGATGGAAATGGTTTAAACAGCTGCGGCATCCAAATGATCCTGAATGGCGATATATTTCAGTCGCTGGCTAGTCTATAAGCGATTGATAACATAGTTAAAAAATCAAAAATGGTCTATAAATTCTTGATAAAGGAACTGAAAAAAATTCATCCAGACGTTATGGTGGAGCTAGAGACTCCCTTATATCCTTGGATCAACTTGAAAATTATCATCAGTTGACTTTCTTTTTCGAAGATGATGGCGAGATAACTCTATAAAAAGTGTTATGCGTCACAGCTCAAACAACGTTAACTAAATATTATGACGATAATATCTTGAAATTCAAGTTTACTTTTAACTTCATTTTTATCATTAAATTTTTTTCGATTTATATTTAAGAATCATCGTTGCGCCTTATTAGAACTGTCACCAATTTGCATTTATTTCGATTGTACGTCCCGGTCAAAATAGCCCTTCGGTAGGAAAATTTGATCGTAGATCTCAAAACTAACCGCCCGAGTTTATTTCGGTTCCTATTCAATTTATGAGAACTTTAATGTATATATGCATATTCACTGTAAATAATCCTAGTAAGATTCTTTACAATTAATGTGTACCATCTGAATCGCTATTCAGTTCACCAAAACAAGACTTATTAAGTGAATGATTTTTCTATTTGTATTCTTTTAAACGAAGAATCTTCTTGTAGCTATAAACTGGAGGGAAAAAAAAGGTGAGCATTGTCCTGAGTATACATTATTCCACTTGATCTATTTTTTAACTTCCAAATCTTTAGACACGTAGTTACAAAATGTATAGCATGATGGAGACTCCGAAAAATTAAAGGAGACAAGTCCGCTCACATAAGCTTTCTAATGCCTTGTTATCAAGCAGATTAGGTCATTCGTTGACATATTGGATTCATAGAGACTTAGCTTTAGGCTTTCAGTAGTAGCGTCTGATATTGATCCATTTCAAAACAGCAATACTTGCATTATTATTGATCAGCCATAAATACAGAGCTATATAAGATGAATTCTGTTATCAATCCTGTATGTTATAAGATGTCTTCACTTATTATTCTAGGAACTAAATCGAGTGATTCAGGTATTCATTGACGCCTATTGGATGCTACTGACCAAATATCAAAATTAAAACTGATGTAAGGTAGTTATTGTATAATGTTGATTTGTTCATGAATGTTTAACCGGTTCCACTTATGACTGATGTACTCAATTGTCTTGCAGCCTAAACCCATCCTTATTTGTGAATACAAATGATTTCAATGATGTGAATAATTTGGTAAGAGATTTGTCAGTATGGGACAACGCGTTGAAAATTGTTGTTCCTGCATGCGAAAGCGTCGCTGCAATGATGTGTATAGTAGATACTGTATAAAGTAACAAACAATGTTTCAATACTAAATCGAATTTTTTACGAATAGCCCCGATACAGCAACATTATTTCCATTCAGAATATCTCCATCTATTATTCTTAATACGTATTAGGAGGGGGTTGGAGGTATTCAACCTCTCTCCTACTGAGCTTGGGTGACCCACAGACTGCATCTTTATATACAGCTTTCTCTTGGGCCGCTTTTTGTGTCGTTTTAAATTAAGAAGGAAAATAAATCAATAAAATAAAAGAAGAGATTCCAAAAAAACAAGGAAGGATATTGTAATTAGAAACCGAAAACTGAAAACTAAGAACTCCTTGGGAGGGAAGGTCGCCAGAAGCAGACGGATGTGGAGAAATGAAGTTCTTTCCAATTTTCATTGTATCCTTTTCAGGGTCTTAATCCGTTGGAACTTGCATACATGAAGTCAGTTGGGAACTACCTCGATGTTTCATAACTTTTTCCAATTTCTTAATCAGTTTGACGGGTTGTTAGACCATTTATCACTGAAAAGTATCAGTTTATATTCCTGAAATTGAGAAAAAATAAAAGAAATCCTTTACCAAAAAATGATTAAATATAAACAGAATTCTTGCGAAGAACATACTATTAAAAACTCATTTGAACCCTTACAAATATATAAACCTTTAGCTTACCCTGTAGCCATGGACCACGTTTCGCCTTTTTTCTGAAGTCCTCAGCAAGAATAGCGTATAAGTATGCAGACTCCACTCCTGAGGACGTGCTCAATGCTGTAATCTACGATAACCATTCGGTTTTTGTTAAAATATTGTTCCTTATTAATTTCAGTTGTGAAATTTTTTCAGGTGCCTCAATTTGAAATGGAAAAACATGTCTCTCACTTCTTTGAAAATATTACAGAATTTTTAAATTTTGACTCCTTATATCGCTGTGCAATATTCACTGAAGGATTCTAGTTTTGAACTTTTAGGGCCTGTCTACATAGAATACGTCATAGTCAGCGTAAAATTTTTCAACCAGTTATGTGCCAATCATTGACCCATTTAACCAATCAGCGCTAACGGAATCTTTATCGTTGACGGATTCTATTTAAATAGGCACTTACAATGGCACGTTGATTATAATAAGTCTTTTCTGTTTCTACCAAAAATAATAAAACATGTTGTGATCCGAATCTTGTGTGCTATTCACTTGAAAGAAACCTTCTTTCTTTTTCCTGAAATAGTTTTCTGCGAAATCAGAAACAACTTTAAAATGAAACATTAGATAATATAAAGTAGTGTGCTAATCATGATATATCACTTTAATTATCGAGGTATAAAATAGTTTTTACTGTGTGACATTAGCATTCTGTAAGATCTCTCTGTTATTTTTTTTTTTTTTTGCTTCTCTGTAAGACAATTCATATTTCCCAAAGTCATGACATGTAATTAATGGAGTAATATGTATCCATTTAAGACGCCTATATTAGAATGTTTTCAGAAGAAATGGAATTTCCCGAAGCTTGTGTGTAGATAATGGTTGATGGGATAAGAGGAAAATAATGCGTTTCTCTGGGACAATTTAATTTGCTTTTCAAATAATTTTTCTCCTGACGTAGCATTTAATTATTACTGGATTAAATTTGGCATTAGACTCAATTACGCGGCACCACAGCTACATCCCGTTGCAAAATTTGAGTTATTTTAATTATAAGTTCCAACAAAGCGTAAGTATTATGATAATCCTGCTTTAATTTTAATGATGGTATAATTAAAACAAAGTCACTTTTCGTTAAACAATTTTTCACTGCAGTGTCGTTAATAAATAATTAAAAGATTAAGTAAGAGAAAATAAAACTCGGCTCTAACGGCCGATAAATAGATAATCCTTTGTTATACATGAATTTTAAAAGTATTTCAACCGTGAGTGAAACAATTTTTAATGTTTTTTGTATGTGAGACTATCTGATTTTTTATAATTTTTTGCTAAAATTTTTTATGCAGCTTATTATACAGTAGCTGCATTTTCCTTTTATTACATTTCCTTTTGCTTTTAACTAAATTGTGTCTAATTTGCAAAATCATCATATTTTTTAGATGTATCTTACATTTTAAAAGATTGTCAACATTCAGTTCTGGTATTTTAATGGATAACTTAATGGATTCGTTTCAAGCTTTGTTAAGTGACATGCATTTATTTCAAATAAACATGATCAGTATAAAGTGTTGTTGTTGTTGTTGTCAGGGCCCGATTTCGAAAATTCTTGACTATAGGAACACCTCGGCATGGGGGCCCCCGGCATGGGGGATGCATATTTTTGAAATCTTCTCCCTGTATTTCAAAAAGAAAATTTCAATGATATAGTACAAGTTTTAAAAATTTTTTTTCAATTTGCTTTGTTTAAAAATACATTTAGTTTTTATTTTAAAACAATACACATTAATTATTATTAAATAATTATTTTAAATGTATTAATAATTTTATTTGTGTATGCGGAGTGATTGACATCCCACAATGTCGGTAAATTTCTGTAATCATCAATGAAATTTAAAATTTCTTCCAAAGACTGCGACATTTTGAACACTGGCTTGAAAACTGCCTTGCAGAATAGAAAATCGCATGGAATTCCGCAAGAAAATCCACTCGGGTTGGATACTCTTGCGATATCGCATGCTCTATCCCGGCGCATGCTCTGTCCTGGAATTTGCAGGTGGTGACGCATCGCTCTGAGCATGCCTCACATTTCTCTCTCCGTGCGACATGTCGAAAGCGAAAGCGAACGCAAAAGCACAAAAGTGTGGACATAGCTAAAAAGGACTTTCTGTTCTACTTGTTTAACGTGCCCATATCCGACCGAGACACGAAGGTAATTAACCTCGCTTGTCGGATTCGATTTGACCACCCTCAGTATCGAAAGCCAGCGCTCTTCTGATAAGCTACCTCTGGCCAGCATATAGTGTTAATATACTAAAATAAAATCCCAGTTTCTTTAAACTTTGTTGTAGTAAAATAGTTTATTATTGACTCAATTTAAAACGTTCAAAGAGTAATTTTTCTATGCAATGAAATTTTAAAATCTATTTTAAATATTACAGTTCAAAGTTCGCATTTTATAATACACATTCACTACATTTATCAATAAGACATTTCGTTCTTAAATATCAAAAATAATGTAACTGGGCTTAAAATTTACATAGATTACATCTGTACTGCAAGCTTTTTTATATAATCATTCTACTGTTGAATGAACACTATAAAGTGTCGATATGTAACAAAAAGTTTTGTTAGAAATATGCGAGGAACTGAGAACAATGGAAGCGAACGAAATTTTTCAAGTTGAGAGAATGATATTTATTACGTAAGGATGCGTTTAAGTTTATACAAATTTTGTCATAAAATATTATTAAACACGCGGGAACTGTTAATAATAGGTACGCACGGAGGTACCTTTCCTTAAGCTATTTATATACTACTAAGTACAATGCGCACATACTTACTTAGTTAAGCCTTTTGAAAATCCTCTGTACCCTAAAGTTTATTTCCTCGCCAAATTAATTTTGATGCAACCTAATTTTTTCACAGCTTGCTTGTACCTTTTTTTAATGCTAACTCTTTCGAGAATAAAACCACAGGAAATACTCAATTTCTTTTTTTACATCCTTTGTGTATACAAAGGTAAGAAGTGTTGACAATTTTACGTATTTCAATGTCTTTCGTTACGAGCCTTTAATTTTAATCCTAGATTATGTATGAGCGTGAATTTTCTTTGTATGTCTGGTTTTTTCTTCGTATGACTATAAATCAATTATTTCATCATTCTTTATCATTCTTTGATACTGTCTTGGTGTATTAAAAGATGTAATATTTATTTCCCCATTAGAACAAATCCCGCAATTAAATTTATTGTAATGTTAAAACATTTCAGGGATCTTTAAGAGCACTGAGCCGATTTCAATCTCATTCATTACACTAATCTTAAAAAAGATTCTCCCGGCCCGGCTCTGGAAGTGGCTAGACCATCAGTCTAATAATTAGCCAGTCTAGACAGTACCAAACTCGCTAGCTAAATGACGCAAATCTGTAGCCACAGTACTGTTGGAAAGAATAGAGAAGAAATGGCTAAATTTTTTGTAGAAATGATTTCACGATCAAACAACTTCGAGGACTTCATCAAACTGTGCCTTCACGAATGAGGAAAATTCTAATACCAATATCCTTGGGTAAAAAAATGGTTTAAAATTATCAGTGACCATTGTCCTCTTCATAGAGATTGTCTACAAAGAAATATTAATCAGGTTAAAATGAATACCGTAAAATCTTGAGTATAATACTTATCTTTTTTTTTTAACATTAGTTCCGCAAAAGTGAGGATGCGTATGATCTCGTGTACAAAGAACGTAGTTTTAAACATTGAATAAACGACAAACAATAGATGAGATGTATTCCAGTGAAAGTGAATAAGACTGATAATTTCACAGTATTCTTTGTTTTGAATTAAAAATTTAAGTTTTTTCTACCAAATTTGACGTTTTCGTTTATTTTTATTACAAATTTTATTTATGTTAATAAATATTTGTGCAATTTTTAAATAAGATATTGAAAAGTTATGGGTGCGTATTATAGTAGAATTTTAATTTTTTCCCGAAAATTTCGTGCAAAATCAAGCATGCGTATTATACACGAATGCGTATTATAGTCAAGATTTTAAGGTACCTTTAAAACGTATTAATAATAAACTATTCAATTTAGGAAAAGTAGATTAACCAATATAACAATCCTACTATTAATATACTTTTTCTTAATCACTTTATGGATCTTTATACTTGGTGGATATTCTATGAAGAAAACATTTAAAATATATCTTCAAAATGGAAAAAAAAAACTATCTGATATCGCATGATTATTCATTGATATTATTCATTGATATTTTTCATTGATAAGTCATTGATAATTTATCGATTAGGATGTCTATATGTCACCCATTTGTTTAATAAAATAAATTTATTAAGGAAACCAGAATCTTAATATTTTATGGGTATATTTTATGAGGAACACTATAACATTCATAAATTGTTTATTTTTCTGTTAACTTGTTAGGTGAGAATATGATTTATCTATATACTCTACATTACTGAATATACGATAATATTCTAAGGATATAAAATTATATTCAACGCATATTCTCTGGATATGTCAGGTGTTTTCTTATTAGAATTGGATGTCTATATTATTTTATTTTTCCGTTTTCCTCTCCCAATATCTTTTTTTTTCAGAAATAAGCATATTTGAGATGCCCACATTCCTCTTATATATACTTCAGTGGTTGCGCACAAAATGTAACTGTGATTTACAAATTTTTCCATCAGACCGCATGATATACCAAAATTTATCTATTACTTATCGCTATTTATACCCTATTTATCGCTATCAGTGTTAGTTTTCATAGGCAATATATTTAAAAGTATAAGCGCGCATTAACTAAAAAAAATAAACTAATGCTTTCTCGGTAATTCATTCGTTAATAGTTACGCTGAATTTATTTTCAGTTTTTAGTTGTGGGTAATTCTTAATAAAGTAAAATCAACAAAATAATTCCCAAAATCTGTGTCTTTAGGGTGATAAGAGTTTGTAATGCCTCCTCTATCTTCATAGGCTTTGAAAGTTAACAAGCGCGATGACATGATTTTTAAAATAATCCGAGTGAGCTGATAGCGAAAAATATATTGATTGAATTTCTGCATCACTTGATTTAATTAAAGAAAACGGCTGGAAATTCTGGGAGATAACAAGCTTTATAATTTTACGTAAATTACCCCAAACGCAATTCAATCCCTCGATAAGCAGTCACGAGGGGCAATTTTTTGTCGTAAATTAATTAACTGCATTTCAGAAATTGTTTCTGAAAGAAAAAAAAATGTCTCCTGTAATATGGTGCGGGATTAGATTCACTGTTATATTTTTCTTAAATTCAGGGGGAGAAGAGATTTTAATGTGTTTTTTCTGAATGTGATTTCCGATAACTCCTTTATCGCGTCTAAACTTTCGATCAAACAACAGTGAATTATTTCGCCATGCTATAAATACTTTATAAAATATTTAACAGATTTAGAATCAAGACTCAAGTAAATGGTCTCTAAATGTCTTTTTAAAGTTCAGAATCTACAAAAAAAATTTCAGGTAGTCTCTTCTAACGAAACTACTGCGGGTTATTAACGTAGGATTAGTTATCGTTGCTTACCTCTTTTTTATGTATATATGCATGTATGTGTTATGTATATATGTATCTGCCTATCTATCTGTCTCTCTCTCTCTTTATATATATATATATATATATATATTAAAATTTTTACTCATTTTGGTGCTTTGTCTGTTTAACATTTTACTGCTTGCCCAAGCGATACAGGCTGGGTTTGGCACGCTACCAAATTTATAATTCGCGACGACTGACGGTTTTAGTGTCTAAAATTTTGCCTTCCGGAAGACCATTAGGGAGGAATCTTACGTTAAAATTTAAATACAGTAAATGTCACTTTATCTCATTAAATATTAATAATATTTATGCATATAAGGAAGCCAAACTCTCAGGACCTCTATCCGACTCCCCTTCTCTGATCATAAACACTGCCGAATTTCAGAAGCCATATTTGACTGAAAGTTGCATTTCATCCATTTCTATACTTTGTCTTTGTTCTTTAACGCAGCCACAGCGTTATTCTTGCTGTGATCGTATTACAATCTGATTTGTTAAATTATGTTAATTAATTGTTATGTTATCTGTTCGTGATGTGCACGATACCTTTATCCGACTTCAGTGGTGACCCGATTGTAATATGTGCGTGTTTGTTGCATGCCCATATGTAAAACTTTAAAAAAATAAAGGGTAAAATTTCATTCAGTGTCATAAAATCTTGGGTAGATGAACCAAAACCCTTTCCATTGCGGCTGAAAAGCTTAATGTATAACGTTTAGGAAAGTTAATATACAGCACAAAAAATAACTGTTCTATTGATGCTCCTTTAAAACAGACAGCTTTACACAGGAACATAACATGTCTTGCGAAGTTAAGGACCAACATACCTTAAAAACAGTTACCGAGATCATCAGATTTTACCTTGTAGGCTGATATTAGGTGCTATTTTGTCCTTAAAGCAGGAAAGTTCGAATTCTTGACAAAGGTTTTGATCACCTGACAGTAGAAAACATGTTAATGAAAAGAGATAGTCTTAAGGTGTCTCCGAATGAACACCAATGACAAAATGTTACCATTAAATTTTTACCTTGTAAGTTTGTGTATAACGTTTATCTATTTGAGTTATATTGCGACAGAGAGTCAATATACTGAAAAAGGAACCCCTTTCCTGAATTTTGATATCAATCTATGTATTAATAAATATATATAACTGGTATTTCTATGCTGATTCTCCCCATTTCCTATGGTTGTGTTCAATAATCTGATTCTGCCATATAAAAATTTATCCTTCATTTGTATATGTATTTTGAATTTGTATTTATTTTGAATTTATATTTTGAATTTGCTAAACTAATTTTACAAATTATTATAGGATTAAAAGATGTAAAACCCGTGTATAAATAGACATGTTTTCAAATATATATAAAATTATAAATTAGAGACTTATATGCAATTCAAAGCCGATAATTTGAACAGTTATATTAATCTCACGATGGTTAAATCCCGACGAGCGAAGTTTCCGAATCTCCCGTTACCAATCTAAAAATGATAACATTTTACTTAACAAAGAGCACACAAACTATAGCTCTCCATCCAAACACAGTTCTCGATAAGACCTTTCCCTCCTTTAGCCATGCGTAAAGGCGAGTCTCGACGCCACCTGGCGTTTTCCCACCAGACCGGGCCGGGCCAATGCTCCGAGATGAATTAAGGTGTCTCAAATTCTAGCACTGCCCGCTTTCCGCGGATTTGTAAACTTTTAATAGAATGCGTGGAGCACAAAATGGAAAATGCCGTTGAAAAGTGTTGATCTAAAAATGAAAATCCAAGCGCAAAACCCGCATAAGCCAGTAACTTGAATCCAAAAGGGCTTCCATGTTAGTTCTGCATTTTACGGATATTCTATAATCATGGCGGTGTGTAAAGAGAAATGTTGTATTAAAACAACAATCAGAAAATTTCTATGTGAAACAAAATCAGGAGACGCGTGTAACTTGTTCAGGTTGCTTCATCCACAGAATTTTAACTTAGGGTGTGTTCACATTGCGTCCGACAGCGTCAGCGTTACTCGTATTGAAATATATTTTAACCAATTACAAACTTCCAAATGATTAGCCAGGAAATTGCTAAGGTCTGTGATCGGTTTAAAATATGTCATACTAGAAAAGCTGATGCTCGCGGACGAAGACTTACCCTGTCAGCGTAAGGGAAAATGAATTCGTAATAAACAGCTTGAAATCACTGGATAGGACGCTAATGGGAGAGTTGTAATGGGCTAGGGTTAGGGCCTGTTCACATAGAATCCGTCAGCGTCAGCGTTAAATATTTCGTTGGCGCTGATTGATTAAATGGGTCAACGATTGGTATATGATTGGTTAAAAATTTTAACGCTGACGATGACGGATTCTATGTGAACAGGCTCTTACTCCATAGTTTCTTTACCGTTAGAATCCCCAATATGGCTAGATAAATAGTCTCTCTGAAAAACTGCATATTTAGAAGTTAAACCTCTTGTCAGTTTGAAGCATAAAGTTCGAAATCAATATCGTCAACAATAGCTCAAGATAGAAAAAGGCTTTAACCGAAAAAAACTTTACAAGTTAATAGAATAAGATTATTAGGGAAATGTAAATAATGAAAACTAATAGCGTTTATTTTACTTCTAACAATTATAAATAATGAAGGCACTTTGATATTTTTTTCCGCTAAAGCCTCTGGTCTTCTCTAAAGCTCGTGGTCATGTATTTTTTTGGTAGAAAAAATAATATAGGTGCGATGAAACTGAATTCTGAATAACAATCAAGCATGTAGCAAATTATGTTGGTAATAAAATTAACATTGTAAGGGTGAAATTAAAGGGGGGGGGGAATTCCATCAATTGACATTTCAGTTTGCTTTTTCTATTTTTAATATTTTGGATTATGAGAATAATTTTTTAACCTTCTTCAAATATTTCATAATAGCTACTTCTATGAAATAAGACACTAATATTGGGAGTTAATTTCCAGTATTCATTTTTTTTATTTAAAAGACTGCTGTTATAAAATAAGTCTTAACGTTTCCAGACAAAATCGCTTTTGCAATAATAAAAAAGGAAGTTGTCTTATTCTGAACTAATAAGATATTCTGAACTAATAAGATTACAATTCGGAAAACACATCCGCCATAAACCCTAATGAACTATGCCTGTATTGATTCATTCAGACACAGTTGCTCTCCCTCAACCTTTTCCAAGAAAGAAATTCACAGTCGGCGGTCTGTAATTTTAACATTTAGAAAGGAATTAACAAATAAGATGTTCTAAATACATTGTCTTTGCTAAACCAAAATCAAATTATTTATGTTGATCTCTCATGGATAATATCAAACCCTCTCTCTCTACAAGATAATATGTTCTTCTCTCATGTGGAGAGGGGGGGTCTCTTTTTACCTTGTTGTTCATACATACTCATTCGTGATCAAAAGATATAGCTATCAAATTCCATGTTTCTATGATACAACATTTATATTTCCATCCTTACATGTCGTGGAAGATTTTTAGCACTTCCAAGCTTCAGGAGAGTAATAATTAGTTTTAGTTAGCTCGAGGTACATAGTATGAAATAACGAAAATTTCTAAAATGTTTCTCTAAGTTTATAAAAATATTAGTATAAAAATAATTTCAACCTTTTTTTTAAATGGCGCACTTTTGTTTTCATGGACTTTGATTATATATAACTAATAATGCTTGAAATAAAAGTATATATGAGGGATATTCGATTAATTTTTGACTGTTCAAACGTTTAGGTAGTTTCAGGAAACATTTTTTTGTGAGAAAGAAATTTACTAAATTACCCCTTAATGACTTTGAAAATGTTTAAAAGACTAGATGAGTAAACAAATAATTCTACGAATCTATTCAGTGACTTTATAAATACCAGGAACATTAGATATTGAGGAAAAGAAATCACTTTCTCCCAAAGGCAATCTCAAAAATATTTAACCTTGTATACATTATCAAAGGTAGGAAAAACACATGAAAACCAAATCAAATTCGGATAAGACACTGCCAGCTGTTTAGGGCCCTTTTCCTACAATAGAATTTTCGGTGATATCGCCGTTAATGAGTCCGATCGTTGAAAGGAACCGCTTGGCTTTCTCATTACAAAAGTTACAAAGAAACCTCTTCGACGATAAACTTTTATCGCTGTAGATGCCATTCTTCAGAGAAAGAGTGGAAAGAAAATGAAGGGCATTTCCTCCTTTTATTATGCCTTTTCCTACAGAAAAGGTTTTTGTTCTTACGGTGCTGCGGGACTAGAAAGGCAGACTATGCAAAGAGTTTGTTTCTGCATGCGTGATGTACACCCTTCTGCCTGATTGGGTGACGCAGTCATTTGTTCTTAATCTAAAGTCTTATCTGGAAATACTTTGCTTACAGAGTGTGTTAAGAATCGAGCTGAATCTTGTCAATCTTTCCCTTCTTTGAAAACACGAACCTAGAACAACCTGTTTACTTGGAAGATCGGTTTAACCATTGTACCTCCACTATTCCTTCTTTGAATGCCAGAATATTTTTTTTAAAAACTTGTTTTCTACAAAAGAGTACTTTACGCGAGGGAGCTATTTCCTTAATATTTTCAAGATGAGGAAACTATTTGGAAAATCATATCACTTCTAACTGAATACATCTACTTCGCTACGAAGTACATTCATATTAAATACAACGGTCAATCTATACAATTAATGCCAAATATATATATATATATATATATATATATATATATATATATATATATATATATATATATATATATATATATATATATATATATATATATATATATATATATATATATATATATATACATATATATATATATATATACATATATATATATATATATATATATATATATATATATATATATATATATATATATATATATATATATATATATATATATATATATATATATATATATATATATATATATATATACCAAGTGATCATAATTAAACTTGGCCTATTCAGAGTCCTCTGTAGCTGTAACTAAATGGCGGATTGAGCTGAAATTTTGTAGATGGACAATTCAATGGATGCATTGAAAGATTCCAAAAAAAAAGTTCAAAAAATGTCCACTAGGGTGCGCATTACATGGAAATAATTTAAACAAGCTACAAATTTCAATTCAAGCATAATTTATTTGTTACACACTGTCTATCTATGTAAAGAAAATTTTTCATCGTGGGCTCCCTCATTAGTATGTAAAATATGCATGCGATGAACAGCGTGTTCAACAGCGGAATGCAGCTGGTCGCCAGTAATCTGTCGAACATACAATGTTATGTGGTGCTTCAGGTCCGCCAAAGTTGTAACATTACCCCTATAAACAACGTTCTTTTAATGGCCCATAACCAAAAATCACACGGAGTGAGATCGGGAGAGCGGGCCGACCAAGGAGTAAGAAACGATAGGCTAATCATCCTGACATCCTTAAAATATTGTCGCAAAATCCTCCGCACACAGAGTCCATTATGCGGAGGGGCACCATCCTGCATAAAAGTAATAGACTCAAAGCATTGTCGCTGCTGGAGTTGAGGTTAAACGAAACTGCTGAGCATGTCACGATATCTGAGGGCTGTTACAGAACATGTGACAGGGCCATTATCTTTAAGTTCTTAGAAAAAGAATGGTCCAAGGATAAATTGGGAAGTGAGTCCACACCAGACGATAACTTTAGGCGAGTGTTGCGGAATTGTGTAAAAGGCACGTGGATTTTCACTGTTCCGTTCAGATAAAAATGAGCCGCGTCACTCCAGAGAATGTGTCCACGGCTAGGAATCATCGACTTCCATTCGGGCAAGAAAAGTCAGGGCAAAAGATAAGCGGTGGTCATTGTCGGTAGGAAGCAGTTGCTCATTGTGGCTGATCTTATACGGAAAAGAATTTCATTTTATTTTCAGGATCTTCTGCACTGTGCTATACGGTACGGCTAATTGTCGTGACACTGCACGTGCGCTGCTGACTCCATGATCATTTGTCAGTGACTGCTCGACAACGGCCGTTGCTACTTCTGAAACGACTTCTTCGCTGATAGGCTTTCGCCCTCTGCCACGTTGAACGCTTAAACACCCAGTGTTTTCAAATCGAGATATCATGTCTCTTACATCTTGGGGAGACATTGAACCCCGACGCAATTTCTTTTGACGTCGAAATTCGCGAAGAGCTGCAACAGCATTTCCCTGGTTTTGATAAAAAAAGTTTTACGGTTAACGCACGTTCTTGTAATTTAATTGCCATCGTAACTGAAAGAATGATACTCATTCGATCCCATCCTTTTTATACCCAGAATTCACTTGAATTTGTTTAACTATATTAAATTTTTAATATGGTTGTTTTATGATAATCAAATTCAAATGCCGGTATTTAACATGTTTGCATTGCGGATATACGCTAATATCGAGCGCATAAAATTCATTTTTATTTATACGCTAAAATTATACTAATGTTTAAAAAAAACCGCTTGATTAAACATTTACTTGAATTTTATCCCATGAGGTTTTAATCTTAAAAATATGTTTTTTTCATAATATCAGATTCCATGCATTAAGATATACTCGAATGTAAACACTTTCAGATTATCTAACACCTTGAGAGCTTTAGTGTAATTGAAAGTATTGGTTTTATTCTTCCCTTAGCTCATTTATTTCTTCCCTCTCGTCTTCAATCCATTTAAAAAATACTTTCTCAATGGGGGAGTTTTTAAGAACTTCGTTAAATACTTCCTGCATTTCTCTTTATTTGCCGCATCATTGTCCACAGGAGTGAATATATATCATATATATTATTTCTAGAAGGTAATTTTTTATGACGATCCCTTTTTCTTCCTCCATACTTAACCACAATCGGTAAATGAGGTACTATTTTAAACATTAAGATCTCCGCTTCTGACGAATTGTTAATTTAGATTGACACATTGTATTGGTTGTTTAGAAATCGAAGTATAACCATTATAAATATTTTTATCCCTCTAGATGGCGTTCGCTCTAGCTATTTTTCCCATTCTTGCTCGCACACTGAACACTGAAATTTTAAAATCGTCTGCGATTATTATCATCCTGTGAATTAATCATTATGTCCCTTTATTGGCAACATCCACGTAGGTGTACCTTATTCTTTTTTCATAGAAAAAGAACTTGCTTTGACCAAAATTTATTTTCTTTACCCCTGAAGAACATTTTATTAGTGATATTTTTCTTTAGTATGCCTTTTTACAGTTTCATTTTATTTATTCAATTCTATGTGCAGAATTGAATTCTATGACAAAATTCTACCAAGCTATCAAGGGAAAGCTTCTAATTTGTTTCATACTGAAATGATAATCAACATAAAGGTCTTACCATGTAGATGAAAAAAATTAGATTACCAAGAAATAAGATACCAAGTCGAAGAAAAAAATAAGATTGGGATAACGGATGATACGTGGCGGGTAGGCACATTTCTTACATAAACTCGATGGGAAAATGTGCAAGAGAGATTTAAAGATTTGCTTTACTGCTAGACGGCAAGCACGTTATCCCTTATTTATTTACTTTAACTTTAATATCTCGGACACTAACCTTTAAATTTAGTAAACATACCATCATCATCATCATATATATTATTCCTAGAAGGTGATTTTTGGTGGCGATCCCTTTTTATCTCTTCATACTTAACCAAAATGGATCCATGAGGTACCATTTTAAAGATTCAGTCCTCCGCTTCAGACAATTGTTGATTTAGGTAGACAGATTTTATTGTATGTTTAAAAATCGAAGTTAAAAATTGACTTTTGTCCCTACAGATCTTCTCCCGGATCCGTCGATACGACATGGTTAAATAGTGTGTACAAAAATGTTTCATAATTCAAACATTCCATTTTCCATGAGTTTGTGTCATACTTAACTTTAATATTGTCTACAATTGTGTTTTCACGTGTCCGTATCTCATGTTCCCTTGTTTTGTATTATGCTTCCGCTCTAATAGTATTTTTTTAATCGGTTTTGTGTTATCCTTACTGTGGTGAAGTGGCTCGTGATCGTATATATTATATCAGAAATTATGAGCAAAGACATACCTGTCATATTTTCTTATATTGAAGTCTGCTGATAACTATGGGATTGGAGAGTATGCTGCCGAACAAAAAGTTTACTCCTATCACGGATATCCAGTACGTGCTTCTTCCACGTGTAGGCACATCTAGATCAACCAAAAAAATCTCGTCCACGTTACTAAACGTTCAACAACCCGACTGTTGAAAATTCGCGCGCAGGTGAAAAGGGGAAAAATCTTGCTAATTTGGCGCTCGCCACAAAACCCGTTCTGGTGGAAAAGCGCAATGCAGTTGGTCAGCGGCGACAGTCTGCGGTGACAAAATGGGCAAAAGAACTTTACCAAATATGTCATGTGACTGGATCTTAATAAATACCAAAAGGCAATGAAAAAAATTCGGAAAACTTATATGGAATAGTTAAAACTCAAAATTGTGAAGCTTTATTCTATACTTACGCACCATTGTTATTTGACAAATAAACAATGTCTACAAATGGACACCGGTTTCTTCTTCCATCCTACTGCAAACTACAAACCTTGCCATAGAATTAATCGGATTTTATTCTCATGCGAAATTTTCACATGGCCCACGTGGTATACATACACTCTTCAATAGACGCATCCTGAAATTTGCCTCACTGAGTCCTTAAACTCAGCTTTATTTGCACAAAAGACGCAGTATTTGATGCAATCCCAGTGTTCAACGGCGTGACTATATAAGATCTGTAGTTCAGATCAGTACTTGCCACTGGCCTAAATATAGTCACGCCACAGTTGTTTATTTCTTTCGTCAGTGACATAGCAAGGCTTTTAGGAGGGGAGAGAGAATTCCGCTGATATATATGTAACTTCAGATTTTGAACGCATAGAGGTTAGATTTCAATCGATGTCCGTATCTAAGGGGTTATAAATGTATATATAAAAATCCCATTCTCAAGAGAATTTTTATGTCTTTAAAAGAGAGTTTAAGTAAAATGACTGAGTTTTGATGTTGTTTCAAACCAAAGTTTTACTTTAAGTCGTGAATCCTAAGTACGGAAACAAAATATTTATGACATCATCTCTAACTACTTTCAAAAATATAATTATGAAGTGAGTGTTTCGAAACATTTTTGTAGTCACGCTGTATAGAAAATTTGAGGAGTCAATATTTTCTTATTTATAGTTGTATTTAGTTATTTTCAAACCTCATTGTATATAAATGTGTGTGTGCGTGTGTGTGTGCATGCGTGTGTGCGTGTATGCATGAGTGTGTGTGTGTGTGCGTTTGCGTGTGTGCCTCCATTTCGGCACATTAATAAAATTAGGTAAATTTCTTAAAAATTTACAATGCTATTTTAAGTAGGGAAAAACAAACGACTTAAGAATTTTTTAGTTAAAAGTAGGCTATTTTCAGCGCAGGACAAAGGAATAAGGACAATGCTTTTCTTTGCTGTCTTTCACAAAAAAATTTACTCGTACGATAAAAAATTATAAAATTTAAATGAATTTAGGTAATTATCAAAGGGAAGATTGCAAATAAAATGCTCGCTTGGAAAGTACTTTTAACGAACACTTATACATTATATTTTTAAACACGTAAATTTAATTATCACAATGTCGTAAAATTTATTGATTAAACTCGGTCTTCATATGCCTACAAATGTAAAGTTATCGCTAAATAGCCCCAAAATAAATTTCAATTAAAAATTAAAAGCATTTTGTTAAAAATTCATTTCATTAAATATAATGAGAATATTCGGAGAATATTCAGAGAATAATGAATATTAGTGAATATTCAGAGTTCTACATCTTGCCATTTAGAGTTTACAAGCATAGTCCGAAATTGTAAGTTTAGATGTTATGCTCAGAAAATAGTTAAATACATGAATGAAAATTATATGTTGTCTGTATTAAAAAATATTATATCGTGATGTATGTAACAAAAAAATATTAACACTGAGTCTGTGTGTTATAATTCCTTTGTTTGATTCAGAAATTCACATACTTCTTTTAATCTTAAGCTACAAATAAAAGGAAAATGAAGAGCAAACTTAACTCCGTAGTCTTTGTCAGTACCAATTTACCAGTCTAGTTTGAAGAAGGAAAAAAAGAGTGGTATAAAGAAAGGATTATTTATGAAATTTTTAATTTTCGTAAACTGAGTTAGTTATTTTTTCGGCAATAACTAAAGCCCTAGAGAAACCTTTATAATTGCCACATAAAATTGTAAAATGGGAAATAAATTAAAAACAAAAGAACGAATATGCTAGACATAATATCCAAGTAACTTAATTAAAATAAAATTATTATTCTAACTCGTACTCTCAAAGGTATACATTTTGCATTGTATTCTTCGCGAAAGAAATTATGAACAGCGCCAACAATAATAATTTCTGTCATGCTATAGATTTAATTTAGAGATATATTTATTAGTTCAAAATTAAACATTCGTGAAACTGCGATTTATCATCAGCTCTATGGCTTGGTAAATAATTTTACTTTTGTCTTTTGAATATGCGTTCTAAATGTCGCAATGAATGTCATATGAAGATGTTTATATTTCAAAATTCATACAATTGTATCGGATTAATCTGTAATTCAATTTCTTCTCCTTTCAGGTAAGTAAATGAAAATTGGAACTCATTATATTTCATGAAACTTGGAATACGTGAGTATAAAATTTACGTGAAATATTTCCTCAGTTGTTTACAAATTAATCAGTAATGAAAATGTTTCTGAGAGTATCTTGTTTATTACCTAGAGGGCCGAAACTATATTTTACACAAGAATATTTCAGAAAGTTAAAAAATGGAATTACAAATTGAACATTTACATGAAATATTTCCTCAGCTGTTTATAAATTAATCAGTCATGTAAATGTTTCTGAAAGTATCTTGTTTATAACCTAGAGGGTTGAAACTGTATTTTTCACAAGAATATTTCAGACGGAAAAAATTAGAGTCACGAATTGATAACTATTACGGGATGTTACTGTATATGGGTCTCATGATTTGAATACAACCTTTCACTGCACTTCTGAAGTTTAAATGACAATTAAAGCACATCTATGTAATGCCTTCTGGTTATTTTATTTTATATCATTTGTGATGACCAAAATCAGTCATATTATACAAGAAATAAATTGAATAATAAATATTGGGAAAAGATTTATTTGGTTGAAAATTAAATCTAATATCATGCATTAATGAGACATTTTTATTAATAAGAAAAAACAAAATACACCTTGTGAGGGAAAATCATTGAAAATAAAAATACCTTGAAACGACGGGGTTGTTCAGGTGGAATACCGGCTTCTAGGTTTTTGCGCGTTAATTCGCCTTTGGGTGGCCATCATTGAAACGAATAAGACACATATAAACGAAGAGAAAGGTCTTTGAAGGAAATAAAAATCAAAATTTGTAGTTGTTGTAAAAGCAACAAATATAGATATTTAATTAAGGGCTGGTAAAAAAATATTATAAAAATTTGCATAAATATTAAGTTTTTTTTTCTCAAAAACTTTTTAATATTTCTGTGTCCACGAAACATAATAACATTCATTCAGATAGTATGCATTCTGTTTCAAGCATTTTTTCCTTCATCAAACATGGATAATTTAGAGCTTAGTGTGTTGTTATTACTTCTATATTTAATGTAAGTGATAATTTTTTTAAAGATATTTAAGAAATAGGGATTTAAATTATGCCATAATAATGTTATGTTTTCATCAACGATTTTAATTGTCATAATTAAAGTTCGTTACTGTCAATCAAAGTATTTTCACTCGTGGTGGCAGAAATACATAACACATTTCCAAGTTCATAGAAACGTGTTTATTGACTATTAAAAAATTATTTTCAATTTTTCTGCAATATCTGTGTAAAGTAAATATTTAAGAGTTCAGTTTTAAATAACATGTTAACACCATTTTAATCAGTGGTATATTTGTTTGTTTTCGGTTTTAGTGCAGCTAAAATATCCGAAAAATCACTAATATTTTTTCTGGTCTTTAATACGTTTTCTTGGATATAGAAAAAATCTTCATTTATATTCTTACGTAACCTTCAGTAATATTCGGTAAGAAAATTTATTGCCTTCATACATGCATAAGCTGTGATCGTCCATTTATTACTGAGCAAATCTCTTATCCTCTATTTTACGAAAATTCGGAAGTTCAGGTGTTCATTACGTAATTTTCAATTCTTTCTGTTAAGTATTTTATGTCCTTCAAAGTTTCCTCTACCAAAATATGATCACCGGAAACAGAAAAATTATTTTTTTCCTTCTTTTTTTCGATGGCCTCAGTGTTTTGAAAGTGTCACTGAATCTATGAAATCGCACTGGAAGAGTAGAAATTTTCTTGGCAGATGAGGCCCCAGGTGTAAGTTTTGAAGCTTTTTTAAGCTCCGTTTAGATGTAAAGAAATATCCGTAACACATTGTCTACTGACTTCATTGCAAAGAATGGTCTTAAAGTACATTGCTGAAAATGTTTATTTCAAAATTTAGAGATAATAGTTTTCAAGGCAATAAAAAAGTAACCCTATCGTACTAATATACTGCACTGAAATAAAAATAAAAATGTCAGGTCTACATAACTTTCAATATGAAAACCCTCAATATCCCCTAAGAAGTGGTAAATTTGACGTATTTAGAATTTATTTATTTATTTTTTACAAATGCCCGGAAGCTTGGCTATGACAGTAAAGGGCGTTCCCAGTAAAGGGCGAGACTGCTGGCCATTCATATGAGGGGGCACCGTATAGGTGACCAGCATTACCCCCTACAAGCCGGACCCGAAATTTAGAACCGAATCAAGTGACGAAACCGGAAAACTTTACCCCGCACCTCCAGAGGTAAATTTGAAAACTTGGAGGACATTGCAGTCGCGACAGATTTTACGTGCACCGCCACCATTAGTGAACACGGCGGTGGATTTTATTAGCGACCGGCATCGAACCTGCAACCCACATATCACTGGCTCAAAGTCTTTGCCAATGCGGCCGCTGCTGTATCAACTCTCTATTTGATGTAATAGTTTCAACGACGTTTACAGCTGAAATGACTTTTCTTAAGACGTATAATTCGACGCACTTACGTTTTTCATCTTTCTGACGTTCCGGGGACTGAGTTTTCGACTTGAGACTTTCGTTTCGACGTGAAGTATTCGGATTTACAGATTGTTGGATTATTCTGTTTAGAAGTCTGCATTCAGTGAGTACCATTCTTTTTTTTGTTGTATCGATATGTGTTCAGTTTCACTAAACGATTTTGTGCCAATCGCCCAAGCACTTAACTGCGCTCCAACTAAAAGTGTTAAATTATTGTTTTATGAAAAATTTGATCGTTATTCCCGATCTAAATTACGCAATTTTCAAAATTTCCCTGCTACTTTCGATTTGAATTCCCGAAAGAAAACCATCCTTTAAACATATTCATTAAATGATTTTATCTGTGTTTCTAATATCTTATATATTGATTCCGACGGTTCTAAAGACAAACTATGTGATTCAATTTTTGACGCACTTTCTAATTTATCCTCCTTTAAACCTATTTCTGATTTTGACGAGAATGACGATTTGGCGCCAAGTTCTTTCGCGCAGACGCAAGTATCACAGACGCCAGCTACTTTCGCTACAGTTGAAAATGCTTATTCGAATTATTTTTCACCGAAACCACAAGAATCCAAAATTTACATTTCCATTCCTTATTCTAATTTATGGCTTGTTTTGAGAGATGTTTCCTGTTCTATGCGAAAATTTACTGGTAACAATGCGTATACTATTCAAAGCTTTTTGCGCGACGTAGAGGATAATTTATCTCTGTTACCACATTTAACAGATCAGCATAAAGTGATTTTTGTCAAAACTAACCTTTCTGGATCCGCTAGATTATTTATTCAAAGCCAACTTAATCTAAACACTTTGAGTTCTTTAAAAGAATCATTAATTGAGGAGTTTGGCTCGAAAATTACGAGCGCGGACTTACATCGACAGTTGCGAAATCGAAAATTAAAACCAAATGAATCTCTTACAGAAAATTTAATTGCACTTCACGAGTTAGCTTCGCAAGCCCTCGACTTTGCTATGGACGACGCTAATATAATTGAGTATTGCATAAATAATATTCCAGACGCTCCCTGTAATAAATTAATTTTGTATGGTTGTACTAACTTTACGGAATTCAAACAAAAACTCAAAATTTATGAAAAGATTTTTGACAGAAATAGATGTAAATCCTCAACTGACCATTTCGTTTCTGACTACATACCTCGTAAACGTGATGACGTGTACCATAAAATTTCAAACCCAAGACGTGAGATGAAACCAGAACCACTTCATCCTCATGTTCAGAGTAAACAAATTATGTGCTATAATTGTTTTAATTTTAACCATTTATCTAAATTTTGTCCAGACAAACATCGCGGTCCAAAATGTATTTCTTGTGGAAATTTCGGGCATATCGCCTCAAATTGTTCAAAATCAACTGATTTACACACAGAGAGAGAAACTAATGTTAATACGCTGAATTCCACTGCTTCAAATTTAATGTACAAGGATGTTACACTCAACCATGTCTCTTTCAACGCGTTAATCGACAGAGGTTCGGTGGCTACGATTCTTTTAAAGCGAGCGTATACTAAAATTGGATCCCCTGTTCTTAATAACTCTAGCACATTGTATACGGCTTTTGGCAATGGAAAAATTAAGCCGCTTGGTTCTTTCAAATCCCAAATTGATATTAATGGTAATTGTTTACCGCTGATATTTGTGTTGTTGACGATAATACTATGCCAGTAGATTTGATTATTGGTATGAATGTACTTGCACAGGCTGAATTCACTATCACTAAAGACAGACTTTCGATTCATAAACCTTTAGATTTTGACGCTATAGATGAAGACGTTACTCTTATTAGTAATATATTTGTAATAGATGATTATAGCCCTGATATAGGTCCTAGTGCTACTACACAACAGAGAAATACCATTCAACACATCGTGACCAATTATAAACCCCATAAAATCAAAACTACTAATATTGAAATGCATATACAAGTTGATACTTCGACTCCCATCTGCCACAGACCCCAACGTTTACCATTTACTGAGAGAGATATTCTAGATAAACAAGTTAATACTTGGATTCAGGACGGCATTATAGAACCCTGTTTATCAGACTACTCGAGTCAGGTTGTTCTTGTTAAAAAGAAAGACTGAACCCCACGACTTTGTATTGTTTATAGACAATTGAATAAACATATAGTTAAAGATCGATACCCTTTACCTCGCATTGACGACTTACTCAACAAACTTCAGAATACTCGTGTTTTCAGTACTCTAGACCTTAAAAATGGATTTTTCCATATTAATGTTCATAAAGACAGTCGACGTTATACTTCATTCATGACACATTCAGGTCAGTTTCAGTTTCTTAAAGTTCCATTTGGTCTTTGTACATCATCTTCCGTATTTCAGCGATTTGTTAACACAGTCTTTAAGGATCTCATTTTATCAGGTCAGATCTTGTTGTATATGGATGACTTAATCAATCCTACTAAAGATGAAGAAGAAAATATCGAAAAAATAAAATCAGTCTTTTCTGTCGCTTCTGACTACGGTCTTGAGATAAACTTTAGAAAATGTAAATTCCTTCATACACAAATTGAGTTCCTTGGCCATATTATTCAAAATGGACAGTTATTTCCCTCCCCTCTTAAAACAGCCGCCGTTCTAAATTACCCGGAACCAAAAAATCAAAAATACGTCCAATGTTTCCTTCGTTTGGCTGGTTATTTCCGTAAATTTATCCAAAACTTTTCAGTTATCGCTCATCCTCTATCTAACCTTCTTAAAAAATCTACTATTTTCCATTTTGGTGTAAACGAGAAAAATGCTTTTCATCAATTGAAGCAATGTTTGGCTAATGAACCCGTTCTTAATATTTATAATCAGAAAAGCGAAACTGAATTAAATACTGACGCTTCTATCCATGGTTTTGGATGCACTCTTCTTCAGAAGTCCACTGATGATAACTGTTTTCACCCTGTATATTTTGCGAGCAAATGTACATCCGACGCTGAAAAAAATTACTCAAGTTATGAACTCGAGATGTTAGCCGTAATTCATGCATTAAAAAATTTAGAGTGTATCTACTTGGTCAAAAATTTACTATAGTAACACACTGTAACGCCTTCAAACTTACTATGAGCAAGCGCGATCTCAGTGCTAAAATTGCTCGATGGGCACTATTATTAGATGATTATAATTATACAATTCAACATCGAACTGGAACGAAGATGGCTCATGTTGATGCGCTAAGCAGCTATCCGACGATGCTTATTACCACCGATTCTTTGACTTTCGAAATACAAAATGCTCAGTCACACGACCCTAGCATCCAAGCAATTAACCCGCGAGAACTCGCACCGGGTATGATACACCCAATCCATTTTCATTCAATGTTTTTGTTATCTTCATCTGATCAGATTAGGCCGAAATTTCGTGTAGCTGTATTCAATGTCACATTCTTTTAGTGAGGTAAAAACTAAGTCTGCTCAAAAAATAGATTTTGAAAAAAAATATTTCAAAGGGTATGTCATACCCGTGTGAGTCATCACCGTCAGTCAGATCTTTCCCTTTTTTCTGTCAGTTTAGAGCATAATGGCGCTATTTTTGAATTACGACGGGGAAATAAAACAATTGCGACACCTTTTAGAGACTGTTTCTAGTGATAATGAAGTTTTATCCGAAGATAATGATGCCTCTGAGGATGGAGAATACTGTAGCAATCACGATTCTTCTACTGAAATTGAGACACAAACCGAAGATAAAGGTTCACTGTCAACAGCCGATTTTTATATTTGTAAAGATAAAATTACAAAATGGCTGAAGAAAAATACCGGCAAAGTGTAAGGAAGCCTTCAAGGAACGTAATTAGCAAGCTTCCAGGTAATACACATTATTCAAGAGATGTCGCTTCTCCCGTAGATGCATGGAATGTTCTCTTCGATAGCAACATGCTAAATATGATGGTGCCTCAAACAAAAACAACTTCTTCAAGACCTTCAATGGAATTGGAAATCATTAATAGTGAACCGCCTGCAAAAAAACTCAAGACAAAATATAAACGATGTTAAATTTGCCCAAGTAATAAGGACTGAAAAACAAAGTTTATGTGCCAAAAATGTGAAAAATGTCTGTGTTGAACATCAGTATGTAGTTTGTAAAAATTGTCTATAAAAAATGTAAGTATTATTAAAATTCACTAAAAATCTTTAATTTATTATCTTATGTTCTTTAGTTACGTAAGGTTTGCATATAAACAATATTAATTGATATTTAAATAGCAGAAATGAACTAGGGTATGAGATACACGGCGCGAGTTCTCGTGTTAGAAATTGGGCGCGAGTGCTCGAGGGTTAAAGGAATTCTTAAGACTAAACTGTATAACGATTATTTTATCAAAGCAAATGTTCTCTACAAGTTAGTTGACGGTTACGAAGTTCTAGTCGTTCCAGACTCAATGCAAGACGCACACGAGAATGGACATTTTGCTACTAAGAAAATTGAAGAGCAACTCAAACAACAGTTTTACATACCTAATTTAAAAGAAAAAATTGCCAGGTGTATTGCCAACTGTGTTCCATGCATCTTGACGAACCGCAAGTGTGGTAAACAAGATGGACTCCTACACACTTTACCAAAAGAGGACACCCCACTCCATGCATATCATGTCGATCACTTAGGTCCTCTCGCTACTACTCATAAACGATATAAATATATATTCGCCGTTATCGATAGTTTCACCAAATTTGTGTGGCTTTACCCGACGAAATCAACTGACGCTACAGAAGTACTCTCTAAATTAGAAATTGAAAAACAAGTGTTTGGAAATCCCGTCTGTATTATTTCCGATCGAGGATCTGTTTTTTTGTCTAATGCCTTTAAAGATTTTTGCGACCATGAGCACATCCAGCATTTTACTATAACCACTGGTCTTCCTCGCTCAAATGGACAAGCTGAACGCCTCAATTCTATAATATTTTCTGTTTTATCCAAATTGTCCATCCGAGATCCTACGAAGTGATATACACATGTGGCTGACGTCCAGCAAATTATCAACTCAACTTTCCAACGCAGCATTAAGACGACTCCCTTTGAACTGCTTTTCGGTACAAAAATGCGTGCCCGCAACAATCTCCACATCACAGACCTGTTGAATGCCGAAATACAAACTAAGTTTATAAATTCACGCGACGACCTCCGCAAAGACGCCAAAGAACAGATTTTAAGAGTGCAAGACGAAAACCGGAACACCTATAATCTACGACGAAAGGCACCTCCGGAGTTCAAGTTGCACGATCTTGTCGCCATAAAACGCACCCAATTCGGACCTCGTTTAAAACTCCATCCAAAGTTCCTCGGACCCTACAAGATCATCAGACTTAAGCCCAACGACACCTATGATGTTCAAAAGTGTGGACATTTCGACGGATCCATGCATACCAGTACATACATCGAGTTCATGAAACCATGGACTCATAACTTTACATAACTCGTTTGGAATAAACATACTTTAATTTTTGAACTGTTTTCATATTATTATTTTTTCTTTTTCAGGAATACTTCATTAGCCAGGATTGTTTTGCTGTTTAGATGTTACTACAATTAGTGTTAAATTTTCCATTTCTTTTCCAGTTCATTTTGCTAGTATTATAACCTATGTGTATTTCTTATAACTTTTATACTTTTTTTTCATTTCGTCCTTATAAATTATCACCTGTATTTGTTTGTGCCCCTACCAGCATCTAGGGGCAGATGCTTTTTGTCGGATGGCCGATGTGGGATGCAATCCATACAGCCCCATGCATGCCACTCTCACATGGAGTGCGCCCTTGTAAGCTCCGGTAAGCTCCACCTAGCGGGCGCCGCGAAGAACAAATGATAGACGGTGGTATGCTTTCGACGAGCGTGCACGTGTGTGTGCCACGCTGCTTGTTTTCCCCCCTTTTAGACGTTAGTTTCCCCTGTAAATAATGTCCCTCTTTAAATAAATGTTACATATGTTAACACTGTTTGTGACTATTCCCCCCAAAACCTCCCATATATATATATATATATATATATATATATATATATATATCACTATGCTTGAAAGACCAAGCTTTGCTGGTCTCAATGATGCCACTTTCCCATAGGCTTTAACCAAATTAGTGTCAAAATGCAACACATGTGTACCTACGCATAATTTAACAGCCATTTAAATTCATGTGCTACATTTAGGCACTATTCCCCAAAGCTGAGAGTTGCCGTTTGTGAATTATCAGTAGACACCTGTTTAGAGGGATTTTCTCGAGAGCACTTCGTCTCTTTTAATGGATGGTAAAGAGGAGGACAGCAGATTAGAAAATAATGGATGATTTTTTTATCTAAACTATAAATAACATAATAAATAACATAAGACTTAATAAATAACATAAGACTTAAGTTATAAACAAAATCGCTTAAGATGATTTTAGTAAAGTTGAATTGGTTTTGATTTTAACAGAAGATATTTAAAAACTGTAGGTAGGTCCTGAACCCGTGGTCTTTAATAACGAGTCGCCATTCCGAAAATTTTATGGTAATTTTTATTCTTTTATTTGACACTAAGTGATATTTTTTAAAAAAAGTGAACCAGAGGTAATCCATCATTTTTTTTCTTTTTATATTCTGATAAGATCAAAATCCTAAGTATTTGCAAATGCATTGTTCTAATATCGAATATTATTGATGAAGAAAATTTTGGGGGAAAAAATTAGAATGCGCTATGAAACAAAACTCCTGGGTTTTCTTATCCATTAAAAAAAGTTATCCGAGAAAGAAAAAAACATATATAAGAAATCCCTCGCTTTTCTATGCTACCCCACTTTCCAACTCCAATCCGCCAAAGTGTTGTTTGTGTCTTATCCACTTTGCCACGGCAATCACGTACGAAGCTTACAAAATACTGCAAAACTGCCAAGAAGTTAACAGGATCTGTACTACAAATCTGCAGGGGTAAAGAAGAAATCACCGGGATATATACACTTTTCGAAGAAGCGAAACAAGACTTCGAAATTCCTTCGATCGTATCGAGAGATATAAACGAAAGACGTGAAGCGAGGAAGGGGGGAGAGAGAGCATGTGTGTTATTAAATTCAGCCACGTATATGGCTGGCTTTGGACCGCTGCCTGCCAAGTTTATTATACGTGGGAAATAAAAAAATTTTATGATGAACATTGATGGAGGAACCCGGCTTGATAGTAGGTCTTGTATACCATGCCCTTTAACTTATTTTTTCGTTTCATAGTATCAGATGTGTGATATATTTTTCACACATAGGATAAAAATATTTAATTGCATTATGTGAGAGATATGAATCAGTAATAAATAACATAACTGTCATTTTTTTATTTCTGAGGAAGTTTTTCACTTAAAATTTACAACAGACATTTCAAATCAAAGTTCGATTCCTTTCTGTTGTAATTTTATGACATGATTCAATACAACATGATTCAGTAGAGGTGAGATGTTAGCCAAAACATGCGTTTTCAAGTTTTTTTCAGCTGTTCATAATTTTAACATTTATGAGACTGTTTGATTTTAATAATATGGTGCTAGACACAATACTATATTATTAGGTTATTGTATAGGCTATAGTATTAGGTTATTGTAATACTATATTATTAGGTTATTGTATAGCTTAATTTAGCATTTTAAATGCATTAAAATGCTTTACAAATCTTTCAAAAATTACTTGAATTGCATTTTACGTTTCAGCTATAAATTAGCAATTTCATTTAAATGTATATAATAAGCAAAAAAATATTTAATTTCTCTTTGCTTCGGGGTAAGAGGGAGACTACCGAATTTCAGTAGCATAAAGAAAAATCTGTATTACATTGTTATATCGTTTCACAATGTAATGTTTGAAATTATTAGATTATAAATCAGACCGGAAGCTGTTTTGTTTTAATTAAGTTTTCCTCGTGGAAACAAAATGTTGCGTAAAATGTTTAGCAAATGCAGATAAGATTTTATTTATGACATAAAACATAATTGAATTGTAAAATAAATTAACAAAATAGCAGAATTATATAATGTAAAATTAGTAAAATAAATAAAAAAACTATGCAATATACACAAAGTAATTAAATAAGAGATGTTGTTGAACGCACTGTGTATCAAATAGAAAATTTGAGTTTAATAAAAATCATATTTTTATTCCTGTTGCGCAGTAATTTTCGCTTAGCCTAATTAAATGATGAAAATAATAATTAATTTTGTCAAGAACTATCTAAAACAATAAAGTTATGTTTAGCTCCGTTTTTCTTTTACGAAATCTGTGCATAAACTTTATCCTTTTTAAGACAAAGAAAATTTTCTTATCTCAGTGATAAAATTAATTTAGTATTTTAATTAAATCAATGAAGAGTGTTTTATCATGTTCCTCGTCAGGAAGATTTTGATCCTTCAAGAACTTTTTCTCGTATAAAAAGTATCTTCAGATTTTCTTATATGATTAATTTAATAAAATTTTCAATACCAAAACGTAATGGCTACAAAATAAGAGGGAGTGTTAAAGATCATTATTCTTTTAATAATGTATATATTGTACTGGTTTTTACATCCTAAGCAATATAAACCGTATCTGTTATATCAAATTTTCTATATATTTTAAGAACATTTTATTTTGACCCCATTTGCAACTATCTTTGTTTTTCTTGATAACTACTTAGATCTAGGTAATTGCATTAAAACTGCCCTCATAGTTGTTATAAAACTGTCCTGATATATTTTTCACGCGTACGATAAAAATATTTAATTGCCTTTTGTGAGAGATCTGAATCAGCAATAAATAACATAACTGTCTTTTTTTTCTTCTTAGGTAGTTTTTCCCTTAAAATTTACAATAGAAATTTAAAATTTAAAGTGATTCCTCTCTGTTAAAATTTTATGGCATAATTCAATAGAGGTTTACAAATGGGGAGAAATTGGAAATCCCACATATTTTGTAACTGCCACAGTTTCATAACAGAGTGAATTTTTGTTTAAATTATGGCATAGTATCAATTGCGTAGATAAACTTTTGAATTAATTTTAGAATTTTGTGAAGATGGTTTAAAGCATTCGTCATACCCTTTCATCTACCGCATACAGTAAAGAAATACTCTTCAGACAAAATGTAACTTTTCAACTTATCTAGTATTTGAAATGAATGTCCTGTTAAAGTTATATAACATCCCACAGATCACTTAAAAATGGAAATATGTAAAAACTTTACGGCAGAGTTCAAAAATCAATTACGGATAGGACAAATTTTCTTTCTGGGCATAACTATATATTTTTCAAATGTTTAGGTAATACTCTTATAAGAAGGAAAATTTTTCCTAAAATAATTCATTCATCGCAAAAATAATTATTTTGAAATCTCACATACAAAGCCCCTTCTTTAAAGCAGGCTTGAAAATTGACTATTCTATTAAAGTCACATCAAGCTTCATCTTCGTTTAAAAGTAAAAGAAAGTTTATTTTCACAGAATCTAAATATTAATTTTCTTATCTTGAATATAACATATCTAGAAAAACATTTATTTTTTCTACATACCTTTTCACGAAATCTTGTATTCATCCGTTTAATAACATAACTACATAAAAGACTGATGCGTATAGGCATAAATCGACAGACTAAAGATAACTGATCTAATTTGAGGGTAGCGCTAGTTCAAAAATGGTGGTGGTGGGGGGTGGGATCTGAATTCAAAGCAATTTGGAATAGTCATCACAAAATAATACTCCACCACCACTTCTTTGCACAGTCCTTCACGAAACTTGCCGAATAACGCAGAACGGAAAAGCAAAGCCTCCTAAAATATAAGATTAACATTAAGAATGGCAACTATTTTCGATCTAATTAGCCTCATCATGCCGAGAAGGATTAGATATGACTGCCTCTTCGGACAAGTCACAAGTGTTAGGATCATCAAAATATCAGTAGGAGAAACAGAAGTATCCCAAAGAATGTCTTGGAAGACTACAGTTAAAACGAAGACATGAAAGGGGAAGTGCTTGTGAGAGGAACAAGAGGGAGAAATTTTATGACCGACTTGCGGTGCAAGGGTCTCGCCCGTTGACGAAGAAAAGATATAAGCAGGTATTTGTGAAAGGGCTGGAAAATTAGACAAAGATGACGGAATTAGGAAAATGGAATTAAGAAATAATATAATGACGCCAATGATAAAAGAAATCAGGGAACTGGAATATTAAAAGACCCATTTAAGACGCATTTAAGATCAAATATTTTTTCTGGCAGCAGATTAATATAACGAGGTCTTCCGAATTCCTAGGTGTCTTTAGAAATCATGCATTTGGATGCTAAGCACACTAGGGATTTTGGTAGCAATTTTTTAGGACGCAAAAATTATTTACGACACCAAATCTGTATCTGAATTAGATTTTCTAGAAAACTATCCTATTTTGACTAATTTCTTAGTTTTAGCCAATGATAATTGTTATCTGCTGGGTGTAAAATTATTTTCTCGTTAATGTATCTGTATAAAACATACTGCCTTTTATATACAGTTGGTGTAGTAAAATGAGACAAATATCTTCTAAATTCTTTGAATGACAGGAGACAACCATCTTTGGAGTTTATACATTAAATTATCTGCTTAAATGCAGTTCATCTCATGCAATTTTACATTGACTATACAAGTAAAATGTTTTTTTGTGGATGAAATGGTTTTTCTTACTTCTCATTCAAATTTATTACTTTCGCTAAAGCATTCACTAGCCAACTAGCGACTTTTCTCGCTTTAGACCAAAATCGAAAAAGACTTCAATGATTTTTGAGTAATTTTCCTATGATGGCGACAAATTAAAAATGCTGTTCAGCAGTGATTAAGGACTGTTCCTCAAGTAATACAACGCCTCGTGAAAAACTTTACGTTTATTAGTCATCGGATCTTACATCACAGGAATTTGGTTTTAGGACAAAAAAAACTTTGTTTCTGCTTTGTAAAATTACCTAAAAGGATGATTTGCTTGAATTAGTACAGCTAACGTTATACTTAGAAACACTTATAGCAAAACTTACCAAATAGTTCTTCGTACCTGAACTCTATATAGGAACATTTCAGACGCATTTGAAAAAACTTTAGAATATTTTCAACTCGATTTTAGAACTGTTCAGAGCTACAAATGATCTTTTGCAAGAAAATAAAATTTTCTAGAGATTCTCAAATTCTTTCACGTTCCAATTTTAGATAATATATCAAATTCCCCCTAATTTAAAATATTCTTTTTTTCGGTAAACTGAATGGTTCCTTTCCATATATTATACATTTTTATACGTCAAAGGTCTTTACATTCTTTTGTTAAGTCTCTTTTACTTTTTAAATCCTCTTATATTTTTATTTTAATGACTGATATGTGGTTTTTAGAATACTTTTGAGGCATAATTAGAAAATAATTTTATACTGTCCTAGTTATAAAGCTGAGCGTTTCTACACCGTTAGCAAAATTTAATTTTGCTTCTTTCCTACCTTTTTACTCAACTTCTCAACCATTATATTTTTTCACATATGTAAGAAGATTTGTTGAAAAATATTTCAGAATCTATTTAAAAATATTTTGTTTTTTGAAAATATCAAATTCTTAACTTATAAATAAACTGCTTGCATTTTCAATAAAGTATGAAAGTATGTTATTATATATAATCTAGAATGCCCCAATCGTATGATGTTAAAATTAATATTTTTCGTACTAGAGTGAAAGTTAAAAATTTTCAAGTTTGCAAATTAATCCCGTAGATAAGATATCGATTTGTATGCCATGCTATGCTATGTAACTTACCGCAGGCTCAAAGAAAATGCATCTCAGCTTTATTGAGTTTTGGGGAAAAATAGATTAAAGTTTAGTAGAATAGATATTCTTTTTTGTGTAACTCAGTTTCTTAAACCAGCATATGATATGATCGCAATAGTAAGATATTAGACATACATTCTTTTTTTAATATTTTACACCAGAGAGTGATTATTATATTACACTAGATTCTATATAAAATGTCTTTCTCAATTTCGTTTGAAAATCTGCTTACAAAGATTAGGTTATATATATATATATATATATATATATATATATATATATATATATATATATATATAATTCATTTTTTATGCATTCAAATGTTTGTTATTTTCATAATAAATCAGTTCCTTTGTGTGAGTCTGGGCATGACAATTACATATGCAGAATCAGGATTGTCTGGAATATGCTGAATACTGAAACACATTGATATAATTACAAATTTTGACAAGAATGATGATATCTAAGTTTAGCGTAGAAACTCAGTTTGAAATTCACACTAATTATGTCAAAATTCTAATTCGTTTTCTACGCATTTTAAATCATATTCATCCACAAAGCTCGTGGCATTAGGATTCCCTCCCCCCCATAGAATATGGTAAAATAACTCTTTTCAGTTTTAGCAGCTTCCTTTATTTTTCTACTAAAGAAAAGGTTTTTTAACTGGTCATTTATTCATGCGTTTGTAGGCTTCAGAGCTTTCCCTTCTAAGACTCGTGGTATCTTAAATAATTGAATTTAGGGAGAGAATATATGTCTGTATTAGCTAAAAAGGGGGAACACACTGTAAGTTTTAGATGTCATGATTTCTTACTTCATTGTTTGGTCACCAGTATTATATATATTGCGTGTTGTTATTTTTAAGTTCTCGTGTAGGTTACAGTAATAATCCAATATCCTTCAAGCCTTATTCTATTAAATTATGGGAAATTTATATGTCTTAGATAACATATTTTCATGTGTTTTATGAAGTTTTGGCATCTAATTATTAGAAAGTCTGATATCCATTTCCATCAATATTTATCGGATTTACAGGCCGTGGAAAAGTTAGCCGTGTATAATTTTCGAAATTTTGCTGAGTGTAAATTACAATTTTCTGAATATATGCTTCGGCTCCAAATCCCGTGATCTGTAAAATATGAAATTGATTCCACACTTCCGTCAGAACAATAAATGAAGTGTGAAATTCAGAGTTCCATTCGTTCGATGGTAAATATCGAATAATTATTTTTATCGTTTGCATCAGGTGATACTGAAAATTTTTACTTGTGAAGTATGTTAAAACCTTATAACTTTAAGATTGCCTATAAAAGTGAAGCTGCTGTCAACCATTCATAAAATAAGCGGGGAACCTGATCTTATGCGAAACTTTGCATCATTCTATCTCGTAATTGAATTCAAAATACCTGTATCAAGCATGTATAATAGAACAACTAATCTAAAAGTAGGTAGATTAAAACAAAATGGATGTAAATTTGTAGCAAAAATAGGCGTATATTGCACAAAGTAGCCATGCTGAAAGTTTTACCGTTTTAATATGCTCATCAAAAGGTTTTACCGACGAGCTCATTGGAAGAAAGATAAAGCCTTCTTAAACACCGACGGCTATGATCATACGAGTATTTTCGCTTTGGACATTTTCTGAAATCAAGTTACAGGAGCCTTGCTGATGAACCCCTTAATATAGGCGAAACCTAAGAATAAAGCTGTTGAGTTCTCTACAAATTTTTATTTTGGCTTTAGTTGTTTCATAGAAATTTATTGAATATATTGCCCGCATTATGCACCTAGAACTAATTAACGATAACTTGTCTCATATGGAAAAATAATCAAAACATTTCGCCATTGAATTTCTTCATGTTAATTAGTTTATAGGCAATGTTACTGTAAATAACGGCCTTTATTATATAAATAGCATAAACAGATCCGATATTAGACTTCACAGACGTTGGTTATTATCCCACCACAATCAAGTGATGAATATGTTAAATCTTTTACATCATTCATATTTATACTCATTTTGAAGCGTGTAAGAGGTATTCAATAAACAGCCATCTATCCAACGGGAGAACAGGTCTTTGGGTAAATCCATTTACCTAAATTCCTCTAGACATATTATTTTTCTCCATAAAACCTACCCTATATAACGAAAGTCTAAATTATAACCATAAACACATAACCTGTATATATATCAATAAGAAAAATTAATCATTTCATCCCTTTGCAATCTTAAATCTTACAAATTTATCTATACATACCTTTATATAGAATTTCATATGATATACATAATGGTAATGCGTAATTAAATATTTTCTTTCCCTTCACATGTGTATTATATATATCTATCTATATCTGTATATATATATATATATATATATATATATATATATATATATATATATATATATATATATATATACAGTGGCTCCCAAAAGTGTTCGTACACACGAATTTCAATGAAATAGGGGTCTTTCCATTAATTAAAATGAATATTTCAGAATGGGTATTTAATAGTAAGATCTATAATCTATTCTTTAAAAAACTACATGAAATATTTTAAAACCATAGTGAAACTTTATTTTTGAGAAACCAATAATCAAAAAGTAACAAAAACTTTATCTCACAAAAGTCATCGCACACTTGTAAAAAATCTCTACATATTAGTAAATATTCTAATTTTTCGTTAAATTAATATTTAGTAGGATATCCTTTAGCGTCCACAACAGCTTTTAAACGTCTCGGAATAGATTGCATTAGTTATTTCTAATTTCTGCATCAATGTTCATCCATTCTTCCATCATAATTGTTTTTAGTTCACTTTTCGTGTGAATGTCGTGTTTTCATACTCGAACCTCCAGTTCTCTCCAAATATGTTCTATTGGGTTAATCTGGCGATTAAGGTGGTGTTTTTCAAAACTTGTGGACAATTATAGAGACACCAGAGGCGAACGTTGAGAGCCGCGTGCTTAGGATCGTTATCTTGATAAAAAAACAAAGTTGCTTCCAATACCCAAATTTTGGGCTGATAATTTTAAATTGTCTCTTAAAATATTTATATAAACAGCATGATTCATTATGCCATCAATAAATACCAAATTACCTAGTCCTGATGCTGACATGCACCCCCACACAAGGACACCTCTACCGTCATGC